>JAAALK010000283.1:13209146-13329739 GCA_019279435.1 Zizania palustris | reverse complement strand
TCATCCAAGAGACTGAGCAGAACAAGCTGGACCTCAAGAAGAGGAAGATGATCGCCTTCACGCATCAGCAGGCGAACTCTCAGAGGCCCCGCTTCGTCCCTCTGCCACCAGCACCCGCCTACCATCCTCGGCCCGCCTACAGGCCACCTCACGCAGCCGGTGGATCCAACGCCGGCATCCTCGCCCGCTCCACCAGCTCCGGCCGCTCAGCCGACACCGGCCGTCAAGGCCCCAATCCTGAAGGATCGCCAAGGAAGGCCGATCATCTGCTTCAACTGCCGCAAGGAAGGGCACTACTCGCACCAGTGTCCTCACCCCAAGCAGAACCAAGGCGCAGCACCCCACCAGGCGGTTCGCGCCCGCGTCAAACCACATCAGCGCGGAGGAAGCTCAGGAGGCTCCTGAAGTCGTGCTCGGTACGTTTACTGTGAATTCCGTACCGGCCATCATATTATTCGACTCTGGAGCAACCACTCCTTCATCTCGGAAAATTTTGTGAAAACAAGCCAACTGGACGTACTCCCTCTACCCATTCCCATGGTGATTGCCACCCCCGGCAATAGGACCTCAGCCCGCTTCTACAGCCCTAAGGTTCAACTTGACATCCAAGGAGTGCTGTTTCGGGCCGAGCCTGTCCTCATTCAATGCACCGGACTCGACCTTATACTAGGTATGGATTGGTTGATGAAGCACAAGGGAGTGATCGACTGTGCCAGCAAGTCCGTCATGGTGACCAATCCTGAAGGCGTAACCGTCACCTTCCGGATGACCAGTCGCAAACCACTCGGAGCATCCCTTCGCTCAATAGCTCTTGAAGAGGTGCCAATAGTCAAGGAGTTTGCAGATGTTTTCCCCCGAAGATCTGCCCGGAATGCCTCCCAAGCGGGACATCGAATTCAGAATCGAGCTTGTCCCGGGGACCACTCCAATCTCCAAGCGCCCATACCGAATGGCCGCCAATGAACTAGCCGAAGTCAAGAGCAACATCGAAGACCTAGAGCAGAAAGGTTACATCCGACCGAGTACCTCACCTTGGGGTGCACCGGTTATATTGCCATGAAGAAGGACAAGACCAAGAGGATGTGCGTGGACTATAGAGCCCTGAACGACGTAACCATCAAGAACAATACCCATTGCCTCGGATCGACGACCTGTTCGATCAGCTGAAAGGATCCTCGGTGTTTTCCAAGATTGACCTCAGGTCAGGTTATCACCAGTTGAGGATCAGGGAGGAAGATATACCCAAGACTGCCTTCACCTCCCGCTATGGACTCTACGAGTACACTGTGATGTCGTTCGGACTCACGAATGCCCCGGCCTTTTTCATGAACATGATGAACAATGTATTCATGGAGTTCTTGGACAAGTTCATCGTGGTATTCATCGACGATATCCTCGTTTACTCCAAGACCAAGGAAGAACACGAGACTCACCTCCGTCTGACCCTCGGAAAGCTAAGGGAGCAACAACTGTACGCCAATACAGCAAATGCGAATTTTGGTCGTCTGAGGTGAAGTTCCTCGGTCATGTTATATCTGCCGGAGGAATAGCAGTGGATCCAACCACCGTTGAAGCGGTAACCAACTGGCTACAGCCAACGGACCGTGACTGAGATCCGGAGTTTTCTCGGATTGGCCGGATACTACCGCCGGTTCATCGAGAACTTTCCAAGATCGCCAAGCCTATGACCAGACTTCTGCAGAAGGAAGTGAAGTTTGATTGGACCCCCGACTGCGAAGAAAGCTTTCAGACCCTCAAGAAGAAGCTAGTATCAGCTCCCATTCTGACTCTGCCAGACATCCGGAAAGACTTCCACGTCTACTGTGATGCCTCTCGTCAAGGATTGGGATGCGTCTTAATGCAAGAAGGGAAAGTGATATCCTACGCCTCCCGGCAACTGAGACCGCACGAGCTGAACTACCCAACCCACGATCTGGAACTAACAGCCGTGGTTCATGCCTTGAAGATATGGAGACATTACCTTGTGGGAAATCGGTGTGAGGTCTTCACCGACCACAAGAGCCTCAAGTACATATTCACCCAACCAGATCTGAACCTCAGGCAAAGGAGATGGTTGGAACTGATCAAGGATTACGACTTGGGCATCCATTATCATCCGGGCAAAGCGAATGTGGTGGCAGACGCCCTTAGTCGAAAAGGGTACTGCAATGCCATCATGATTCAAGACCAAGCTCCTTTACTTTATAAGGAGATGGAAAGGCTAAACCTAGGGATCACCACTCGAGAGTACCTCGCTGCCTTGGAGTCTCGGCCTGTCTTAATAGACCAGATCCGAGAGAAGCAGAAGGAAGACCCAGACATCCTGGAGATCCAGCAAAACATGAGGAAGGGTAAAGCCCCCGGATTCTCCGAGGACGAACATGGTACCATCTGGTTCGAAAACCGAATATGCGTACCCAACCTACCTGAGTTGAAGACTCTCATCCTTCAAGAAGCCCACGATACTCTATACTCCATCCATCCCGGGAGTACAAAGATGTACCAAGACCTGAAGGAGAAATATTGGTGGGTCAGCATGAAGAGAGAAATAGCTGAGTATGTGGCCAAGTGCGACACATGCCGGCGAGTCAAGGCAGAACATCAGAGACCTGCCGGACTGCTTCAACCCCTCAAAGTCCCTGAATGGAAGTGGGAAGAGATAGGAATGGACTTCATCACGGGACTGCCCAGGACCCAAGCTGGTCATGATTCTATCTGGGTGATCGTCGACCGACTCACCAAGGTAGCCCACTTCGTTCCGGTCAAGACAACTTACACCGTCGCCAAATTGGCTGAGTTGTATATGACCCGGATCGTGTGCCTCCACGGAGTTCCTAAGAAGATTGTATCTGACCGCGGGAGTCAGTTTACCTCCAAGTTTTGGAAGAACCTTCAAGAGGAACTCGGCACCCGGCTGAACTTTAGCACCGCCTATCATCCACAGACCGACGGTCAGACCGAAAGGGTCAACCAGATATTGGAGGATATGCTTAGAGCTTGTGCTCTAGACTTTGGCGGAATGTGGGACAAGAACTTACCTTATGCAGAGTTCTCCTACAACAACAGCTATCAAGCCAGCCTGCAAATGTCCCCGTTCGAAGCACTCTATGGGCGTAAGTGCAGAACGCCGTTGCTCTGGGATCAAATCGGAGAATCACAACTGTTTCGGACTGACTTATTGAGAGAAGCTGAAGAGAAAGTTAAGATCATAAGAGACCGATTGAAGGCAGCCCAATCCAGGCAAAAGAGCTATGCCGACAACCGCCGAAGAGACCTAGCCTTTGAGTAGGGCGATTATGTCTACCTCCGAGTCACTCCCCTCCGTGGCACTCAAAGGTTCAACATGAAAGGCAAACTATCACCCCGCTACGTCGGACCTTTCCAGATCCTCCGTCGACAAGGAGAAGTGGCATATCAACTGGATCTACCTCCATCCTTGGCAGGAGTTCATGATGTGTTCCATGTCTCTCAGCTGAAGAAGTGCCTCCGTGTACCCACCGAGCAAGCCGACCTTCAGCAGCTCAATGTCCAAGAAGATTTGACCTACATAGAGAAACCCGTCAAGATCTTGGAAACCAAAGAGAGAGTAACCAGAAGTCGCGTCGTCCGCTTCTGCAAAGTCCAATGGAACAACCATCCCGCCGAAGAAGCCACCTGGGAAAAAGAAGACGAGCTAAAAGCCCAATACCCCGAGCTATTCGAGTAACGTTCCAATCTCGAGGACGAGATTCTTGTAAGGGGGATAGGTTTGTAACACCCCAAATTTTCAAAACAATAAATATATTATTAAATTCAATTTCTTGGAATTATTAATTCAGAAAATACTTTTAATTCCCTTTTATACCTTTTTGAACTACAACATAGAGTAGATGGCCAAACTAGGAGGTGAAAATTTTTGTATATGATCCTAAGACCAAAATATAATTTTGGGAATTTTTATAAATTTTTATCAACCTTGGAAGTAGCCCTAATATTTTGATCTATTTTCTGGAATTATTTTTATTCAGAAATGTATTAAAACAGTAATGGGCTCCCCTCCCTCCTTTCTCTCTCTCCCGGCCGGCCCAGCCCGTTACCCCGCGCCCCTCTGGCTGACAAACGGACCCCACCTGTCGGCGCCGAAACCTTCCCTCGCGCGCGCACCGGACACCACGGCCCCACCCGTCAGCCTTCCCGTTCGCTCGCTCGCGCTCACTGGCCCGTGGACCCCGCAAGTCAGACCCGTCGTCTACCTCCCGCCATCGCCCCCAAATCCCGCCGGCCGACGACCCCGCCTCGGATCCGCCTCGCTGGCCCCTCCCGCATTAAATTGGCGCCATTAACAGCCCCCCCGCGCTCGGCCGACCGTTTCCCCGCTTAAATCCTCGCGTTTACGCCACGGGATCGCCGCTACGCGTGCATGGCCGAGCCATCGCCGGCGAGTAAAGGCCCTCTCCCGGTTTCCTTGCATGCGAACCCCCTCCGACGCCTTATTTAAGCCCCCCTGCCTCCCCCGCGTTCGGTTCACGCAACCATCCGCACTCAGGCCAAGCAGAGCGCACACACATCGCCTCTTAGCGCACTCCTTCGGTTCCACCTCCGGCCACCTCTCGCCGTCGCCTCGGACCACCTCCGCCCGTGCCCCCGCCACCAACGTGACCGCAAGGACGACCCCTACCTCGGCCACGCCTCCGTTGGTCAAGGAGATCGCCGGAACATCATCGCCGACGAGGAGCCCGAACCACTCCGCCGTCTACCCTCGTCGCCGGCCTCGCTCCGTCGACCCCTCGCCTCGTCTAAGGTACCATCGTGACCGCCTTGGCCTCCTCTTTCCGTTTTCGCATAGAGCTAGGGCCTAGCCCCCTCGTAGGCACCATCGCCACCGCACCCGAGCCCTGCCGTCGCCGGAGACGAAGGGGGGTATAACCCCCTTAGCGCGTGTCGTGCCGGATTCAATCCTGGCCGCACGATCGCAATCGGACGACGCGCGTGAGTCCACGTACGCGATCTAATCCGCACCGTCGGATCTGGTCAAAGCGTTACGTTTTAATCTCGCGCGTTGATTTCCATTTAACCCGACGCGCGATCTCGTGCGTCCACGTGGTACCCCTTCGCGCGTTTTAATCCTGGCCGTCCGTTATCACTTAACCCTCCCGCCTCGCGCCTGGCCACCGGATCCAGATCCAACGGTCCAGATCGACCCGGCGCACGCGCACAGTGCGCGGGTTCACCGTGGGCCTGGCTCACCGTGGACCCGAGGGGTTTAAAATTTGAAAATAAATTCCAGAAATGCTTTTAAACTTGTAAAATTCATATCTAATGCATTTGAACTCTAAAAATTACCATTCCAATTTCAGAAAATTCATAAAATTATTCTCTACATATTTATGCAATAAAAACAGTAGGTTTACTTTGACATTTTCATGTTTATTTAAATAAGTATTCAAATGCCCTTAGGATTAAAATGCAAATTTAAATATTTAAACTCCAGAAATTTTATATATTTGTTCCTTTCTGTTTAAACACTAGAACCACAGAGTTTTCTCTGAATCATTCATATTAAATTAATTAGAAAACTTAATGTGGTATTATTCACACTTAAAAACCCTTTTATGAAAAACAATAACTCATTTTGATTCATTTTAAATTATTTGTGAAATAAATTTTAGGACCTTAACAACTGATTTTCTTTAAAATTAAACCAACTAAAGCCCACATGCTTGTTGTGTGATTTTACGTTGTTTATATCGAATGTTGTATTTATTCTACTTTATTACTATTGAAAAGACTACGACGCCGTCGAGGAGACGGAATACTTCCCGGAAGTCCCTCCCTCGCCTTTCGCTGAACAAGGCAAGTCACCAAACCATTCTTTTGAACATATTGAACCCATGTTTGAATTGACTATCGCTATAACACATAGGTTATATATGCATTAGTCAAATGAACCCTTACATTATATTTATTTAGGATCCCCCGACCTTGATGTGCAACCCAAGCCATGCTATCTCGCCTAACCTCCTTGTCACCATATGATCAATGATATTAGCTAGTGTCCAATGTATTGACACGGCCGCTATAGGATAAAAATGAGTCGTAGTGAAATGGTTCTATTATATGATCCCCGTTACTTCTTATCCTTGGAAATTCTGTTGGTGATGAGTCATGGTTGTGAGTGTATGCATGGTGGGTTCCGGGTGCAAGCTAGGGCATTGGTCAGTCGCACCCGGGGCACTATAAGGACCGGTCTGAGTGATCTGTTGCAATACACTTACGTACTAACCACAAGTCTAGTGGGTAAGTCCTAACTAAGGTATGGGTTGTTCCAAACCGAGGCCACCATTTGGAGATGGGTCAAGTTGCACCTGCGGGTGACTTGTACCAATGTGGCGCAAAAGGGGGTGCGACGTTAGCCGGGATGCGGCCCGGCGCGCCGGCGAAACCTAGAGCGGGTGGTTATCGCTTGGAACATCTCATATTGAGGTTTTGGCACGAGTTCCCGTGAAATGGGTCATCTCGTTGGGATGAGTGCGTGCCTTGTGGGTACAGTAGTACATCTCTGATCAGAGTCTTAAATCTTTTCGAAAAGCCGAGCCCACGGTCAAGGGCGGGTTGCGTGACATCCCCCAGTTAGTTTACTTTGAATATGAATGTGCATGATGGATTGACATGTAAGGACTGTTGTGCGAGGAGGTAAAACGTACTCCTCGAGTTAGTTGATGTTGATGATGTTCATGTTTACTTTCCGCATGATTAAAATATGATTACACTAAATGCCATAACTGCAACTGCTTTATTTCGCATTGTTGGCCTTTATCCTTCCTTGTTTATTATCCTGCATTATTATTTGCATTTGCGGTGGCTTCTTGAGTACTTTTTGTACTCATACCCGTTGGACCCCACAAAGGATGCTTACTTTGAAGACGGTCTGGAGTAGCGACCCAGTCGAGAAGAAAGATCCTGAAGAAGACGTTCGTCATGCCGCAGTTTAATTATCTTATTACCGTTTTTATTAAAACAATGTTGTAATAAATATGGTCTGCGTACCATGGATTTTATCGTATGTACGTTGTCGCATGATGAACCTCTTGTATTATTGTTTTTCTATGGAAATTCAATAATGTCTCGATTTTGTTAAATCGGGGTGCTACAAAACCTAACCCGATCAGGTTTTGCTTTGTTTGCATCTACACTTGTGTGTTTAGATCCCGCTCCTGCACCAGACCGATTGGCTGCTGCATCAGCGTTTGTGAAACCTCTCCTCTTCATAGTTTATCTGTGATTTGGCATTCGACTTGTATCCTTCCTGTTCTTGCTTGTGTTCTTTGGTTCGCTTGCAGGAACTAGCCTTCGTGGCGAGGTCAATCGCGCCCTGCATGGTTGATAACCAACGGAGACGGTGGTGTAGCGATTGCAAGGTTTTGATCCGCCGGACCGGAGCCTTGGATCGTCAACGTCGAGATTCTCCACCAATCCAAGTTATCCTTACCTAACGGAAGATCGGGACCAATCCCCCATTAGTTGGTATCAGAGCACAGATTTCCCGTTAGGTAATCTCGATCTACGTTTGTTTTACCTAGAGTCCAGAAAAACCTCACAAAAAAAATCCCACCGAAAACCCCTTTGTGCCTTGCGATTTTAATTTCAGTTTTTAACCTTGTTGAGTTTGTGTTCTTGGTCGAGTCTTGTTGCTGGTTTAGTAATCCCTTTGTGTCGTTTGAGTAGTAGTTGGTCTTGTGTCTCAAAAAATTCCCCACCCGAAAACTCCCCTCCACAACCCTACTCGTTTTCCACATCGAGTCTTTGTGACCCCCCTTCGGTAAAACAAGCATAACTTTTCGCTCGTTTGGCAGAAAAATCTGAAATTTTTTGATCATCTTCTTGACCCAATTTGGAGCCTACCCTAACAGGGATTCCCCTGCTAGCCTTCATTAGAATCGCCAAAAAAAATCAGGAAGATAAAGAAAAAAAATTGGTCAAAGTTTTTGCTCGCTGTTCAGCGAACTTGTTGAATTTCTGTGAACCACATCCCACCTCAGTTGCAGGTGCCAATTTTTGTGGTTGCATCTCTTGTCATCCTTGTTCAAAAAAAAATAGAGCAAAAAAAAACGGTCTTGTCGATTGCTTGTCCGATCTCTTGTCCGATCCCTTGTCCGATCAGCGGTAGCGGCCCTGTCGATTGCTTGTCCGATCTCTTGTCCGATCCCTTGTCCGATCAGCGGCAGCGGTCCTGTCGATTGCTTGTCCGATCTCTTGTCTGATCCCTTGTCCGATCCACTTGAGTTTTGTGCACATAGTTTCCCTCTATTGCTTGAATTTTCACCTTGGGAGCACCAAGGCCAGCAACTTTGACGAGTACTAGGGAACACTTATTGAACTTGGTTTAACTGTTATTACTATCGCTAATCCTTGCTACTCACTTTGCCTTCCAAGCTACACCTTTCTCTTGGTCAGGACAGGTTCATTTCTTGCAATTGCACACCACCCTCCACTTGGTTCATCACCTGTAGGCCGGTGACCTCACTGCGGCGTGGTAAGAACACTTGCAAGCGTGGGCAAGGCGCTTGACGGATTGCTTCCACCACACACCCACCACCCCACCTAGTTGCTTTCCATAAGGATTATTCTTTGTTGTTTTGTCTTTTCACTAACATGGCAGATAACAGCGGTACCCCTCCATATGATTTTAATGACTTTGTCTCACGACGTGCTCTACTAGAGTCTCAGCGGCAGACCCAATATTCCATCGAACGTCTCGCACGTACTGTGGCTGACCTAGTGGACCGGATGACTGCCCTGGAGACACGATTGCCTGCTGCACAAGTCGACGACGACCATGTTGAGGAGGAAGACGACCTATCCTATGCCAGGAACAATGGCATTGACCCTGACGAGGCTGCACGTCATCCCTTTCAGTTCAATCATCAAGGTATGGGCGGCCACCGCAACCGCCATCCACGAGGTAACAATGATAACCGAAGGAACAATGATCCCTACTCCAAGGTAAAATTTTCAGTACCTCATTTTGCTGGCACCTATGATCCAGATGCATATTTATATTGGTAGATGTTAGTCGAACAAAAATTTAATGCCCACATGGTTCCTGCTATCCACCGCGTGCGCTTAGCTACTAGTGACTTCACTGGATATGCTCTTCTTTGGTGGACTGAAATAGTTCAGGTTGGCAATGAACCACAAAATTGGGGTATGTTAAAATGGCAAATGCGTGGTAGATGGGTCCCTCCTTCATATAAACGTGATTTGAGAAAAAAATTGTAGCGCCTAAACCAAGGAAATAAATCGGTAGAGGAGTATTATCAGGAGTTGCAAATAGGTTGCATGCGTGCTGAAATTGAGGAGGACAATGAGGATAAAATGGCCCGTTTTTATGGTGGTTTAAGACGTGAAATTCAGGATATCATTGATTATAAAGAATACAATACTATCACTCGTCTTTTCCACCTTGCTATGCTTGCAGAAAAAGAATTGCAGGGTCGCCAACAACCACAACGCAGCATGAGGACCAACATTGGTGGTGCTACTTCACGCTCAAGTGGGCAGCAGCAACGACCACCACCACCACCTTCTCGACTGGTGGCTACATCAACACCTTCTACATCAACAGTCTAGGCTGAGAGCTCCAAGGCTGCAGCATCCAAGGCGCAAGCTAAGCCCACCTCGTCGACGGCCTCTACCGCACGTTCTGCAGCGATCCAGTGTCACCGATGCAAAGGATTCGGCCACGTTATGAAGGACTGCCCTAGTCAGCGGGCTTATATCGCTACGGAAGACGGTGGCTATGTAAGTGCTAGTGATGTTGAAGATGAATACGCACTTGCTGCTAACATTGCAGGAGATTACGATGCTTCCGACGATGATGTTGTTTTTGCACCGAATGCCTCTGCCGACCATGAAGCACTTATTGTACAACGCGTCTTGAGCACTCACATGGAGCAGGACGATCGGGCACAATGGAATAATCTGTTTCAGACCTTCTTCATCGTCAATGACCGTTGTGTACGTGTCATCATCGACAGCGGTAGTTGCAACAATTTGGTGAGCCACGACATGGTAACGAAGCTTCAACTTCCCACACATGCGCATCCACACCCTTACCATGTGCAATGGTTCAACAATAGTGGTAAGGTCAAGGTAACACAAACTGCTCACATCGAATTTTCCATTGGTACATACTTCGGAGTTGCTGATTTTGATGTAGTACCAATGCAAGCATGTTCTCTGTTACTTGGTAGACCTTGGGAGTATGATACTGATGCTACACACCATGGTAGGAGCAATAAGTACACATTTATGTATAAAGGAAAGAAAGTTACATTGCTTCCTATGACTCTTGCTGAAATTGTGAAATTTGAACAAGAAAAACATGCTAGGGACGCACAAAAGAGCAAACAACCTTCTGAAAATCAGCACAAAATAAGCACACGGTGGTGGTTTGATGGGTCATTTTGGATCAAAGAAAACCGAAGATGTGCTGTCCACACACTTCTATTAGCCTAGGATGAGACGAGATGTTGAGCGCTATGTGGCACGATGCACTACTTGCAATAAAGCTAAGTCTCGTCTAAACCCACATGGTCTTTATATGCCTCTGCCCGTTCCTAGTGTACCTTGGGAGGATATTTCTATGGATTTTGTGTTAGGATTACCTAGAACTAGGAGGGGGAGAGATAGTATTTTTGTGGTGGTAGATCGGTTCTCTAAAATGGCGCATTTTATACCTTGTCACAAGAGCGACGACGCTACCAATGTTGCTGATTTGTTTTTCAGAGAGGTCGTACGCTTGCATGGAGTTCCCAATACCATCGTTTCATATCGTGATGCTAAATTCTTAAGTCATTTTTGGAGAACGTTGTGGCATAAGTTGGGGACGAAGCTGCTGTTTTCTACTACTTGTCACCCACAAACGGATGGGCAAACGGAGGTCGTCAACCACACATTGTCCACCATGTTGAGGGCTGTTTTGAAGACCAACTTGAAGCTCTGGGAAGAGTGTCTACCTCATATTGAGTTTGCATATAATAGGTCAGTACACTCCACTACTAAGGTAAGTCCGTTTCAAGTGGTCTATGGCTTTAATCCGCGTGCTCCTATTGATTTGCTACCATTGCCACCATCTGAAAATTTGAATTTTGATGCTACTACACGTGCTGAATTATTGCTTAAGATGCATGAAACTACTAAAGCAAACATAGAGAAAATGAATGAGAAATATCATGCTTATGGTAGTAAGGATAGAAAAGAGATAACATTTGAACCGGGTGATCTTAGCTTGTTTGGTTGCACTTGCGCAAGGATCATTTTCCTGATTTGAGAAAGTCTAAATTGATGCCCCGTGCTGATGGTCCTTTCCGTGAGCTTGAGAAGATAAATGATAATGCATATAAACTTGAGTTGCCTGCAGCTTTTGGGGTTAGTCCCACATTTAACATTTCAGATTTAAAGCCCTATTTGGGAGATGACGATGAGCTTGAGTCGAGGATGACTCCAATTCAAGAGGGGGAGGATGATGAGGAAATCACTTCACATGATACACACATGGAGCCTCGACCTACAATTTAATTAAAAGGACCAATCACATGCGCCCGTGCCCGTCGCTTGAACCATGAGGTTAATTTTTTCCTTAGCAACTATGTTAATATTTGTGTGGACAGGATGCTACTGAATACTAGTGATATTTTGTTGCTGAGGAACATGGGAGATGGAATAGGAGAGTTGGAGTTGAAGACGGAGTCGCACGGATGATTTGAAGTCAAGAATTCGCTGGTTCGGACTACATCAACCACCATGCACCAAAATGGGCATAACTACCTCATACGAAGTCCGATTGACGCGTTCTTGGACTTTTTGGAAAGCTGAGGAGAAGACGGATCTTTTGCCATTGGTTTCGTCTCATTTGGAGTCTCGAGTCGACCTGTGTATTTAAAACAGTCCTGCGTGACAGAACTGGGCCGTGTTGGCCCATAGTCCGAGTCTATCCAAACAAGCTAAGATCACCCGGTTCAAATGTTATCTCTTTTCTACCCTTACTACCATAAGCACGATATTTCTCATTCATTTTCTCTATGTTTGCTTTAGTAGTTTCATGCATCTTAAGCAATAATTCAGCACGTGTAGTAGCATCAAAATTCAATTTTTCAGAGGGTGGCAATGATAGTAAATCAATAGGAGCACGCGGATTAAAGCCATAGACCACTTGAAACGGACTTACCTTAGTAGTGGATTGTACTGACCTATTATATGCAAACTCAATATGAGGTAGACACTCTTCCCAAAGCTTCAAGTTGGTCTTCAAAACAGCCCTCAACATGGTGGACAATGTGCGGTTGACGACCTCCATTTGCCCATCCGTTTGGGGGTGACAAGTAGTAGAAAACAGCAGCTTCGACCCCAACTTATGCCACAACGTCCTCCAAAAATGACTTAAAAATTTAGCATCACGATCTGAAACGATGGTATTGGGAACTCCATGCAAGCGTACGACCTCTCTGAAAAACAAATCAGCAACATTTGTAGCGTCGTCGCTCTTGTGACAAGGTATAAAATGCACCATTTTAGAGAAACGATCTACCACCACAAAAATACTATCCCTCCCCCTCCTAGTTCTAGGTAATCCTAACACAAAATCTATAGAAATATCCTCCCAAGGTACACTAGGAACGGGCAGAGGCATATAAAGACCATGTGGGTTTAGACGGGACTTAGCTTTATTGCAAGTAGTGCATCGTGCCACATAGCGCTCAACATCACGTCTCATCCTAGGCCAATAGAAGTGTGTGGACAGCACATCTTCGGTTTTCTTTGATCCAAAATGACCCATCAAACCACCACCATGTGCTTCCTGCAATAACAAGAAGCGAAGAGAGCTAGCCGGCACACATAACTTGTTAGCACGAAAAAGATATCCATTATTCACCACATATTTGTTCCAAGCACGATCATCTGTACAATTTGCAAAAGCATCTTTGAAGTCCAAATCAGTAGCATACATGTCCTTCAATGTTTCTAAACCAAAGATCTTATAATCAAGTTGAGAAAGCAATGTATAACGTCTAGATAAAGCATCGGCAATCACATTATCTTTCCCTTTCTTATGCTTAATGATATATGGAAAAGTCTCAATAAATTCTACCCATTTAGCATGTCGTTTATTCAGATTTGCTTGACTACGTATATGCTTCAATGCTTCATGATCCGAATGAATAATACACTCCTTAGGCAAAAGGTAATGTTGCCAAGTTTCAAGCACACGCACTAAGGCATATAATTCCTTATCATAGGTAGAATAATTCAACTGTGGACCATGTAATTTCTCACTAAAATAGGCCACGGGTTTACCTCCTTGAAGCAGCACACCTCCTATTCCAAAACCACTAGCATCACATTCTAACTCAAAAGGCTTACTGAAGTCGGGTAGTTGAAGTAGAGGTGCATGTGTAAGGCGATCCTTGAGTGTGGCAAAAGCTTGTTCTTGTGCTGGTTCCCAAGTAAAAGTAACTCCCTTCTTGGTCAACTCATGCAAAGGACCGGCTATGGTGCTGAAATCTTTCACAAAACGCCGGTAGAAACCTGCAAGACCAAGAAAACTACGTACCTGTGTGATAGTTTGGGGTTGCGGCCAGCTGTTGATTGCTTCTACCTTTGCCGCGTCAACCTCAATACCCTGTGAAGTGACAACATATCCAAGAAACACAACTCGATCCGTGCAAAACGTGCACTTCTCAATGTTACCAAACATTCTAGCCTCACGGAGGACAGAAAAAACAGCACGTAGGTGTTCAACATGTTCAGTGAGAGACTTGCTATAAACCAAGATATCATCAATAGTGTTTTTACTGATGAACCGTCGGTCGGTAAATGTCGTCCGTCGGTAATGGGCTTAATTAGCGTGCGGCCCAAAATTATTTCTCCCCGCGCGCGTGCAAACCTAGCCTTCGGTCGTAGCTTCCGTCTTGCTTCCGCGCCGCCGTCCCGAGCTTCCGCGCCAGCGTCCCGCTTCCGCACCTGTGCCGCTGTCCCCTTCCACGCCGGTGCCGTCGTCCGCTTCCGCGCCCGCGCTGCCGTCCCACTTCCGCGCCCACGCCATGGAGGAACCCGCGCAAGTCAGGCCCGCGGGCGACATGGACCTCCCGAACGGCGCCATGGTGGAGGTGGTGACGCCGGTGGTGGAGGTGCAGGAGGAGGAGGAACCGCCGCGATCGGCGACGGCGAAGCAGGAGGAAGCGAAGGCGGCGCTCGGGGCCGAGGGGTCCCGCCCGTTCACCATTCGGGAGCTCCTGGGGGAGCTCAAGGAGGATGGCGAGGTCGCGGCCGGGAGCGGCGGCAGCGTGAGATCGTCGTTTGGGGAGAGGAACGGGATGGGATCCGCGGGTGCCGAGGGTTCCTCATACAGGTCCGTGGAGATGCACATATTTGAGGCGGCTCTCGCCATTTAGATCTCATTCCATGTACCGTAACAATGTGATTTAGTCAGATCGTTGCGTTGGGTTTTTAGCTATAAAGGACAAGATTCACGTTTGTTCTATGTCACCTACGTGGATTGATTTGCTGCTGCTGCGTTTTATTTGTCAACTGTTGCCTTAGATATTATTCCACCAGCATGATTTGGTACACCTCATTAACGGGAATTGCACCGCTGTCATAATTGCTGCATTATAATGGTTAACTCATTATCTGCTACCGAAATCTTTCTTTGCTGACAATTGCTTGCCAAGAATCAGTTGCCATGCTTGAAAAAAGCATAATTAATGTCCCTGAAAATCAAGCAGACCTCTCACCTAGTCATACTAACTGCCAGGATGGATGTACTGTTATCTGCACTTTGTATGAAAGCTACTTATGTGTATGAAAGCTGCTTTCATGTCAGTACATTGCCTTTTGATTTCACTTTTAATTCTTAATCATCATGGATAAATATTGTGTTATCTGCACTGTATAGTGCACGTCGATCCCGTTATCCACACATATTGATGCCAAGAGTCTCAAATTCATTTCAGCCAAGAGAGTATGCAGCAGTTTTTATCACATCATGGTGTAGCAATGGACTTAATAAATAGTGTCACTGGAGTTGATGATGAAGGCCGTTCTCGCCAAAGGATTCTTTCTTTTGCTGCCAGAAGGTGTTGTTATCTTTCCTGAATATATTTTCTTTTCATCTTTTGGGATATCTTATGCTTTAAATGGACTTCATCTGTATTTACTATTACTGTCAAGTCTTATAATATATATCAGTGCAATAGAAAGAAATCACGATGACCCTGATGCATATTATAATTGGGCCCTAGTCCTCCAGGTACATCTACATTCTTCCTTAAGTTATGTGATGTACCAGTTATTGTGTTGTACTGTTAACACTTGACTGTGACAAATGGATAATTGATAACATGCTGTTCAATCATGCATATTAAATTGACTTCACAAGGCTAATTTAGCTATAAGATGATCCAGTATCTTATTATTTCAAAGTATTATCTCAGGAGAGTGCAGATAATGTGGATCCAAATTCTAGTTCCTCCAAAGATGCATTGCTTGAGGAGGCCTGCAAAAAGTATGCTGAAGCTACCCGCCTCTGCCCAACTCTTTATGATGTAAGTTTTTTCATTTCATACATTGGTTTGATCTGAAGAATTTTAATTGATAGATTTTTTTTCTGAGTTGACCTTGTCTAAGAAAAGATGACATTGCCATTATTTACCAATAGTCTATCAAAGCCATTTAGATCATCTTACAGAATGAAATCTTGTGGTTCTGGTCACTAAGTGATCGCTATTGATCACTTGTTATTGTCTTAGATACCCACATTAAACTATTGATGATCACTTCAAGCATTCATTTTCCTTTTAGGCATATTATAATTGGGCTATTGCCATTGCTGATCGGGCTAAAATGCGAGGTCGTACCAAAGAAGCTGAAGAACTCTGGAAGCAGGTTTACTTACAAGTCACATATATATTTACGCTTTTCTAATTTTAAATGTCAAACTTCTTACACTAGTATATATTATTATTTTCTTACAATTTCTTACTGTCTGGGAATCATTTCTGATAATTGCATCTGCTATAAAACATTGATTCTTTGACACCCACTTCTACTGTCTTGCCAGTTTCGTGCTGCAATTCAATTGCAATTTGATTTCCATCGGGCAATATACAACCTTGGAACTGTCTTGGTGTGTTTGCTGCTTCAATAACTCACTCAACATGATATATTATGTTGTCTGTATATACATTGTTTTAATGTAGTTGAGGTGATTGGTTCAGCTTGAATACATTGACTGGTTATTATGATAATAACAATGATGTCTTTTTTGTCTTTTTGAATGCCACAGTATGGTTTAGCTGAGGATACCATGAGATATGGGAGGCCAAATGTCTCTCCAAATGAGCTTTACAGTCAGTCTGCTATATATGTTGCAGCTGCCCATGCACTGAAGCCAAATTACTCAGTATCTGTTTTTGTCTATTGACTCTTTTCTATAATACATTGTTTTAATGTAGTTGAGGTGATTGGTTCAGCTTGAATACATTGACTGGTTATTATGATAATAACAATGATGTCTTTTTTGTCTTTTTGAATGCCACAGTCAGTGGCGGCTCCACAGGGTAGTCCAGGTGGGCCCTGGACTACCCTGTATTTTGGCCCATTACACTATTATAGGTTTTAATTCGGCCCATTACTATTTATTTTACTGTTTAGATTCTACTGTAGCGCCGTCACTCACGCGAATACACAACTCGAGCCCTAACACCGCGCCTGTGCTGCCACCGCTGCACCTGTTCATCTCGCCGACCGACGGCCGCCGCGACGCCTCCCGCCTGGCGTCGGCCGCCTCCGGCCCGGCGCGGCGTCGGCCGCCTCCCCCAATCCCCCATCCCGCCTCCGGCCTCCCGCCTCCGGCCTCCCGCCTCCCGCCTCCCACCTCTAGATCCCAGAGGACCCGGACGACAGACACCTCACGCAGTCACGCACGCGGCGACCGGTGGCACCGCGGCGGCGACTCCTCCGAGCTCGGCCAGCCGCCTCGGCCCCGTGCCCCCGCCCTCCCGCCCGGGCGCCCGGCGAATCCTGCAGGCGGCACTCCGGTAGGCCGCTCCCGCTCGGCGCTCGTCGCCTAGTCGCCTGCCTCGGCTGGCTGGCTGCTCCTGCGTGGCTGCGCCTACGGAGTGCGGACTGCGGTCCTGCCTGGTTGGCCTGGAGGCTGGAGTGCGTGTTGCTTTTAGTTAAGTCCTGCCTCCTGCTCGGCTGCTCAAGACTCAAGGTATTTCCAAATTCCAATTGATAAATTGAATGAATGATTGAAGTTTTGTAGTATAAGTAGGAACACCCAAGGAAAATTTTCTGGAGCCGCCACTGGCCACAGTATGGTTTAGCTGAGGATACCATGAGATATGGGAGGCCAAATGTCTCTCCAAATGAGCTTTACAGTCAGTCTGCTATATATGTTGCAGCTGCCCATGCACTGAAGCCAAATTACTCAGTATCTGTTTTTGTCTATTGACTCTTTTCTATAATACATGCATGAGGCTTTTCCATTAAAACTTCGTAGCTGATGTTTAATCTTTTTTTGTCCAATGCAGGTTTTCATGAGAAATAAACATGCTAAGAGATTTAGGGCTTTGAACCTTGTTAAATTTTGTTCTCTTTGGATAATGCTCTGTTGGATATGCACATCTTTATGTCAGTAGATGACCTATTATCTTTTTTTTTAAAAAAAAAGAGAAGTAACCTTGTTCTTGTTATCATTCTACATCATGCAGCTGCCTTTGCCATATCTCAAAGTGGAATATCTCAAAGTGTTGGTCTGTAAAATTTCACACTGTCAAACTGTTGGTCGGGAAAAATTTATTATTTAGCCGTAGAAAGTTGGTCGGTAATAGTCCATCGTCTAACTGTTGGTCGGTAAAAGTTCTAAGCTTTGCCTACGGACAGTCGGTCGGTAAAATATTTTGAGCTGTGCCTACTGACAGTCGGTCGGTAAAAGTATAGTGCCTCATTGCTTAACCCTATTATCAAGCCATGGCCGTTCTGAGGTTGGGGTTTAGACTTCATCGGCCAGATTTATCCTCCTTCTTCAAAAGGGCATTGGTTTGTGTTGATGGCAACAGATTACTTCACCAAATGGACTGAAGTTATGCCTCTCAAGAATATGACTCACAACGAGGTACTTGATTTTATCTTCAAGCACATTATACATAGATTCGATATTCCTCAAACTCTCACAACGGATCAAGGTAGTTCATTTGTTTCTAAAGAAGTGAGAGACTTTGCCGAATTTTATGGTATTAAGTTAATAAACTCTTCACCATACTATGCTCAGGCCAATGGTCAGGCCGAGTCTAGTAATAAGACTGTTATTAGGGGGAAATACTTCATCCCCGATGTTGGGGGAGATAATCCCTGGAGTCGACGGGGTGGGCCCCCAGCCGGAGGGCCCAGGCCTAATGACGAGGGCCGCCTTCGGGAGGAGCAAGGCCGGAGGCCACCCTCCGGAGGAGCGAGGCCGGAGGCCACCCTCCGGAGGAGCGAGGCCGGAGGCCACCTTCCGGAGGAGGCGAGGCCGGAGGCCACCTTCCGAAGAAGCGAGGCCGGAGGCCACCTTCCGGTGGGAGGAAGCCGGAGGTCGCCCCTCGGCGTAGGACACGGGAGCTCGTCTTCCGGAGGCTGAAGGCCCGAGGCTCTCGGCCGATCCGGCAGGACGGACCCGAAGAGAGTCGTGGCGGGTAAAGGACTAGGCGGTCGTACGAAAGGACAGGATCGCGATCTTCTGAGCCGTGTCGGGCGGCGCAGGAAGCACCCGACACGGTTGATACACTGTTAGAGTCGAATCTTCTTGTCTGTACTATGTATCTCTTTGTCTGTACTATGTATCGTCTATTTTGTCTGTACTACCAGTCAGGGTTGGTCGGGTGGCCGTTGGCAGCCCGGAGGCGCTTAGTCCCCTGGGCGGGGCGCCCTATAAATACCCCTCACTACAGTTGTAACAGGCAGGCTGATCAAGGCATTGAATACACTGCTCTCATTTTCCACTAAAAACTGCTGGTTCGATCCGTCGTCCCAACAGTTGGCGCCGTCCGTGGGGATCCTAGTCCGAAAAGCTAGTGTCCTCTACACCCATCCACCCAAAGCATGTCGAGTCGGAAAGGAGCGAGCACGGCCCCCCTGCGCAGGTCGACCCGAACCGCTGGGGGCGAGCCCGCCCCGGCCGTCGACCCCAATCCTTCAGCTCCCATCACCGCGGGCCCCTTCGGTTAGAAGGGCCGGAAGTCGTGCTCGCCCCCCGACCGGACCTTTCCTTCCTTTTCCTGCGCTCCTCTTCCTTCTTTTGGGCGCGGAAAGTTCTCTGGTCCGCTTGGAGCTGAGCCCAGCTGCGCAGACCGCCCTCCTCGGGGGGCGCTCCGCTCGAGTCAGCCTCCGTATCGGACCAGTCAACCGGTTCGGAGGACGAGGACGGCGAGCGGGACCCTCTCTCTTCTTCCTTCACATGCTTCAGAACCCCCTGAAGGACGTCGGAGTCCACACGCCCGTCACTGCCGCGGGGAAGAACGAAGCGCGCGGGCCGGTTTGCCCGCACAGCTTCGAGGATGGCCCAGCGATGCCGAAGGGCGTCGTCCGGTTCAAGTACCTCGACGTCAAGATCGCGACCGCAAACACCCTGAGTAAGTCCCGGAAAAGTAGTCTTTATTAATACAACTAAGTTCCCTAAGCTATTACAGGGTAAGGCTGGGACCAATCCCTAGAGCTACACCTGCGGGTCCGGCAAGCGGGCCGAGGTTGAAGGATTCGAAGGGGCTGGAGGGCCGCGCGCACGGAGTGCATCCTCCAGCCAAGCCTGGATCGCCGCAGGGCCTTCGGTCTGCCAGATCGCCTTGAGCGCCCTCCAAGATTGGGTCAGGGCGGGGCTTGGCGTCCGAAGGTGGTCCCCCACGAAGGCGACCGGGTGCGGGCTCAAAGGCGAAGGAAGCGGAAGCCCGGACGCCTCGAGGTGCCGGAGGATTCCGTACGCGGCCACCCGAGCGGACACCTCGCCGTACTGCGCCATGGCGAGGTGTATTTGCCGGACGGCAGATCGGACGAACTTCACCCGGCGGACCAGGGGCTCCCGGGCGACGTCGAACGTGTCGCAGCCGGTGCCGTAGCGCGCTAACATCTTCCGCAAAGATTCGGCGGCCTCGGCCGCCGTCTTCCCAGCCTCGGCGAGCTCCTCGGCGGCCTTCCCGTACCGCGCGTTGAGGCCCGCCTCGACCTCCTCCAAGTGAGTCACCCGGGCTCCGAGGGCTTCGACCTTGCTTTCCGCCTCTGAGGCCCGAGCTTGGAGTCGGGAAACCTCTCCCTCAAGCCGATCCGCCTCCGAGGCCCGAGCCCGAAGCACCTCCGCCTCGGCGGCTCGGGTTCGGAGGGCGCCGACCTCCGCTTCCAGCTCGTCGACGCGGGCGGCCCGGGCCCGGAGCCCCTCCAGCTCCGCGACGCGGGCCCTGAGCGAGTCCGCCTCCGCTGCTCGGGCCTCCAGCGCCGCAACCCTCGACGCCTGGGATCGGAGGACCTCGGCCTCCGACGAGCGCTCGCGGGCCAACCTCTCCGCAGCAGCCACCCGGGACGCGAGCCCTGCGGCGTACGCCTCATGCTGTTGGCGTTCGAGGAGCAGAGCGGACATCTGCCCCTGCGCTAGCACCACCACCTGCATGCGGAAAAGTGGTCAGAAGGGCCGCAACGAGGGCGTCAAGTGTGTCCAAGGAAAGTACCTGGCCCGCGGCTGTCTCGATGGCCCTTCTGAGGTCCAAGCCATCCGATCGTCCCAGCTCGCCTATCACCGGGGCGTCGCGCAGCCGCAGGTAGTAGTCGTGAACTGGGGCCACTCTCGAAGCGAAGTCCTCGCCATCCAGCAGGAAAGGGCGCAGAAGCGGCACGGAGCCGCGCGCGGTTCGTAGGTCGGTGGGGGGCTGATGCCGGACTCCGACGTCCCCGGCGGGCTCCTGAGGGGCCCTCTCGGCGCTCCTGGACTCCGCCTCGTCCTGCGGATTCGAGCCTCCCCTCGCGGTGACAGGGGCTCCGGACCTCGCGTCCGGAGCATCTGCCGGGTAGCGGCCGACTGGCTCCACGCCTCCGGCCGAGGTACCTGCATGAGCGAACGGGAGTTAAATACAGAAAAGCTCCTTGCGCACGAAGGGGCATGACGAAGTTACCGTACCTGCGCCCGCAGTATCGTCGACGCGGTCCGGAGGCTGAAGATGGCCCGACGGGCTGGGGCAGAAAAAGAGGTTATCGATCGAGTTCGGCGGAGAACTCGCCACCGCCGCGGCCAGTTCTGCCTCCTTGTCGGCGCTCCCTTCAACGGCGCCGAGTGGGTCCGCTAGGCCCCCGCGGCCCAAGCTGTCCGCGGCCCTGCTCTCGAGGGAGCCCGCGGAGCCCCCCGCCGAAACGGGTATCGGCGAAGAGGCGGTCCCCGGGCGGGGCGTCGCTTCGACAGCGCGTGACTCTTGATCGGCGCCCGGCGCGGGCTCCGTTGGGTTCGGGCGAAGGGGAACATCCTCGCGCCCCCGGGTACTCGGCCGGACCGGCAGAGCCAGAGCCAGAATCTCCGGAGGGTCTCCTGACTCCGACTGGATTCCTTCGCTGGAGCCCCCTCCCTCCGAGCGGGAAGCCGAGGAAGGTCCCGGCGACGTGCGCTTCGGCCCCCTCACGATCTTCTTTTTCTTCGAGCGGCCCGGGGAAAGGCAGTCGTCCGCATCACCCGCTTTCCTCTTCGAGACGTCCCGGAGGATCTCGCCCTCCGGGAGAGGCGGGGGCGTGAGCTCGAGCGCCCCCCACACTCTGTTGGAGCGTTCCCAGGAGCCCACCAGCTCCAGCCGGCGGGCCCGCTCGGCCGCAGTGGGAACCCCCAGGATCCTCTCCGCCAAGCGGGCGATCTCTTCGGGCGTCCGAGCGACGAGCGATCCTGCATCTTTTCGTCAGGGCCGGAGTACCCCTCGAGCACGCAAAGCAAGGTTGAAGGCAAAAGAGAGTTGATACTTACCAAGCTGGCGAGAGAGCTCCGTCGGCACCGACGCGTCTCGACTGCTCCGGAGCAAGGCAGGCCACTCCTCCTTCAGCGGGGGGATCTCGAGGGCCACGAACTCCTCCGCCAAGTCCCGCATGCTCATCCGGTGGGCGACGATCTGGAGAAGCTGTACCCTCGCCGAGATGGCCCCGGAGTTGGCTTCGACGCGCGCCTCTCTCCGGAACCAGATGTGGCGCGGTATTCCGGCCAGGCCGGAGGTGAGCCCTACGTGAACGTAGAACCACCGGCTCACCCACTTCGAGTACCACCTTTCGTTGGTGGCCTTCGCCGGGAAGGAGTCTGCGTACCTCCTCCGGAGCTGGAAGTTGATGCTCCCGAAAGCTAGCACCCGGCCGTCCTTCTTCTTCGGTTGGCAGAGGGCTTCGTGCGTCTCCGCGAAGACCTCCGCTCTCCCTTCGCAGCCTTCGGCGCGCATGGCCCACTCGAAGATGGCGAGGCGGGCCACGGCATTGGGAGACAACTGCGGGAGTTCCAGATGAAATGCCTCCAGAACCCCAGCAAGAAGCTCCGAGGCAGGGAACCCCAGGCCTGCGTCGAAGAAGGCTTCAAAGACGACGACCTCGCCTTCCCGCGGCCGCGGGGCCGTCTCCCGCCCCGGCTTCCTCGCCGGCGTCTCTGGACCGAGGCGGTTCCTGGTCGCCTGCTCGATCGAAGCTTCAGTGCACGCAGACGCCCCGAGCTCCAGGGTCTGCTCTCGGAATCGCTCGGAAGCGGGGCGGAGCTCGCGCGCGCCGCGCGCCTCTGGCGTGTCGGTCGCCGCCGCCGCCGCTGCCGCCGCCATCTGGCGTTGCAGGAAACGCGGGTCCATCGCCATTGCAGGGACTGGGTTCCTCGACATTCTTGGAGAACAGATGGAAGGAGTGCAGGGCTCAAGCGACGAGTGAACAGTGGACCAAGCGGCTGGAGTTGGCGCGTGCGGGTGAAAAAGGAGGAGGCCGTGAAGGGCGATTATATATCTTTCGGCAAGGCCGGCGGTTCGACTCCCGTTTCGGTTAACGTGTGAACGTGGCGGTTCGCGCGGCGCCGCATTTAAAACCGGCTGGCGCATCGGGGCGCGGTGGCGACCTCCCGGTGACCTGCCTCTTCGGTGCCACCGGCGCGCGCATTAACTGCTCTTGGCGGCGCTCGCCCGGCCCATCGGGGTTGGCGCCTCCGGGGCCAAGATGCGTCGGCCTCCCGTCAGCTCGGTCAACTCCCCTCGATGCATTGAAAACGGCCCGAAGCCCGAGACAGGGTTCAATCCTCCGACTTCTCGACTCCCTGTCTCAGCACCCTTCGGCGCCCCGGCGGATGCGGCGCCCTAAAGCGAGGTACGCACTCGTGTGAGTTGGCGGGATTATCTTGTGCGCTTCCACCCCCTCCTATTGCAGGACTACGAGCGGGAAGAAGCGAGGGGCTACTGTTGGGGGAGATAATCCCTGGAGTCGACGGGGTGGGCCCCCAGCCGGAGGGCCCAGGCCTAATGACGAGGGCCGCCTTCGGGAGGAGCAAGGCCGGAGGCCACCCTCCGGAGGAGCGAGGCCGGAGGCCACCCTCCGGAGGAGCGAGGCCGGAGGCCACCTTCCGGAGGAGGCGAGGCCGGAGGCCACCTTCCGGTGGGAGGAAGCCGGAGGTCGCCCCTCAGCGTAGGACACGGGAGCTCGTCTTCCGGAGGCTGAAGGCCCGAGGCTCTCGGCCGATCCGGCAGGACGGACCCAAAGAGAGTCGTGGCGGGTAAAGGACTAGGCGGTCGTACGAAAGGACAGGATCGCGATCTTCTGAGCCGTGTCGGGCGGCGCAGGAAGCACCCGACACGGTTGATACACTGTCAGAGTCGAATCTTCTTGTCTGTACTATGTATCTCTTTGTCTGTACTATGTATCGTCTATTTTGTCTGTACTACCAGTCAGGGTTGGTCGGGTGGCCGTTGGCAGCCCGGAGGCGCTTAGTCCCCTGGGCGGGGCGCCCTATAAATACCCCTCACTACAGTTGTAACAGGCAGGCTGATCAAGGCATTGAATACACTGCTCTCATTTTCCACTAAAACCTGCTGGTTCGATCCGTCGTCCCAACACCCGAGACCTTCAAGATTAAGAGACAAAGACAATTCATAAAGTTGTAAGCCAAAGACTTGTCTCCAAATTGATGAAGGTTTAAAGCCGAAGGGTTCGTCTGAATCCCAGTTTGAAGATACCCTCTGAAGGCTCCATCTCCGCAGTGGGAAACAGGAAGACTGACGGGACGTCTGCCTTATCTATCTTCTTCGGACATATTTTACTATTTTAGCCCTATTCGGGGTACCGTATAGTTTCCACTATGTCGGTTGTAATTGAGGGGTAAAATGGCCTTTTCCTTAGATTTTTTACCTATAAATACCCCCCTTCTCACCCTGTAATAGGCATCGAATATTCAGATATTCAATACACAACTTCGAACTACTTCGAGCTATTATCCTATATGGAGACTTGAGATAGTCCGCTTAACAAACTCCTCGTTTATTAGTTCTTAATCATGGAGAACGTGTTAGCATAATCTTTTACGCCAACAGTTGGCGCCGTCCATGGGGAACTTAGTTCTAAAAGCTAGTTCCTTACCGCTGACTACACTTCGAAGAGCACTTGTGGAGGGAGTTTTGGAGTCTAAAGATTCTGCGCACCCTTCTGTAAGGGCTGCCAAGGGTAGTTCGAAGGCCTTTCTCACCTTCCCAAATCATTTGGAGTCTTCGGTCTTCGGACCTTAACTTCGTAATACATGCCTCCCAAGCGGAGCCTAGCCACCGATCCTCCTCGAAGGTCCCCTCGGACCAATGGTGCAGAACCCTCAGCCATTCCACGAACTCCCGAAGTGGTCATCAGACCTCGAGCACCTAGAGTTCCCCGAGTAGCTCCCTCGGTGCTTCAAACTGATTATCCTAGCTCTCAAGACCCGGAGATCCCCTCCAGAGGAAGAGAAGACCTTCCTAAGGATGCGGCTACCTAGGTAGCGTAGCCTCAGGAGGAAGTAGCAAGGTGGAGGTAAGAGGCTACAGATAGGCTTCGCCCTCAAGTCTTCACTCTTGCTTCAGAGGTGCCTCAAGACGATGGGCCTGATTATTATCCCAAAGCTCTTCGAGTCCCGACGGATGCTGAGAATGCATCATTCGATGAAGAATCTCCACTGCATCCGGACTTGCAGAAAGTGCCCTTCGACCCCAGGTTCAAAGCCTCAAAGTTGCACAAATACTCCGGTGGGTCCGATCCCGGAGAGTTCTCTCGTTCTTATGCCCTGGCAATAGAAGCCATCGGAGGGGTGCGGAACACAATGGAGAAATGCTTCCCCCTCGCATTGGAAGGTGTGGCTCTCTAATGGTTCTGGTCTCTAAAGCCAGGATCGATTAGGTCATGGGAGCAGCTGAAGAGGAAGTTCGTGAGTAACTTCCAGAGTACGTTTGTAGCCCCAATGTCCATGGGAAGCTTGTTCCAGGTGCAGCAGCAAGCAGGAGAGACCCTTCGGGAGTACTTTACATGCAATGAAACTTTGATTCAATTTTCCATTTAGTGCTTAAACTTGTATGCTGGCTTTGCACTGCATGTTTTGATTTCTTTGTGCTCCAATTCTTCCTGGTTCGAGTTTGTGCACTGGGGGTGTTTTTGGAGGAGTGTGTGAGAAGTCTGTGTGTGCGAAGTGTGTAATTTTTAGTGTGAGTTTTCTCTGTGTAAAATGGAGGCTTCAGGGTTAGATCATGAACAAAATGAAAAGCCCCTCGGACCGACAGTCACTGACCGCCTGTGTACCTGAGTCACACGTGGTCAAGACATGGCAGGTCTCTTCTCCTATTCATATTCTCTCTCATTGACTTTCATTGACAATCACTCATCACTTCTTGAGCCATGAAGCCCATGATCTTCAACACGGCTCCTCACCCGGCCGGAGGTAATGTTCTTTCCTTTTTCTTGACGGTTTCATTGGAGTCCATAAATGGTCTTCGAGCATTGACCCCAAAATTTGCAGAGTCGAGATGTTTTTGTCTCTTTGCCCCTACTACCGCAGCATCCTCTCCTGGTCAGGTAGAAATACATTGCGCTGGATGATGATGCATCCGGGAGGAAGAGAAAGGACAAGGAAGCTTGCTCTCCTTAGGTGAAAAAGTCGAAGAAATCGGCAGAGGCCTCGCCTAGTCGTCAGTCGAACCGGAGTTCAGCCAAGGAGGAGGCGAACAAGAGGACAGTGCAAGGACCTCCAAAGATCTTTTCATCCTTCATCAGAGAGGTAGGCGCTGACTCGAAGACATCCGAGAATACACCCGCAGCGGCCGGGGCCACGGCGTCATCTTCTTCTGTCTCTACCCCGCCTCCTCCTTCCCCCTCGTGACCACCACCTCCTTCTTTAGCACAGCCGACCGGTTTTTCTCTAGGCACAAGGCCCAACTCACAGACAAATAAGCTGGTGTTTCAGCGGTCGACATGGTGAGTATGTCGGGAGGTAGTTGGTCATCTTGATTGGCATTTTTCATAATCGTCTTTGAATTTTTCTTCAGTAGCGTCAATGGGTCACTCGACGGCATGCCGGCGTTTAGGACTCCTTCTCCAATGAGGTCGGAGGGTCCACTATTGGCCATTGGGATGGCCACGGGGGAGCATGGCATAATAAGGGGGGAACCGTCTGCCCCTTCCATCACAGTCAGAAGTATGTCACCATCTTCTGCTCGACCTTTTAACCGACGGTGGCTAGGGAACGTGGCCGAGTGCTTGGACGCACTCCGGTATCACAACCGGAAGATGCTGGTGAGTTTTCCTGTAAAATGTGTGTGTAACTTTGTCATGTGTATTGACCCAAGCATCCACGCAGAATTTGGACGGTCGCCTAGGGGAGAAGCTGGACTCCATAAGCGGTGAGCTAGGCTAAAAGGACGGTGAGCTAAGGCAGTTAGAGGAGGAGAACCGCACCCTTCGTGAGCAGCTAGTATTTTGTCAGTAGAATTTGAGCATAGATTGCCATCGTCTTCTACAGAATTGTTGGCGTCGAGAGAATGTCTCGAGACAGTCGCTAGCTTGGCGCATTGATCGGCTGATGAAGCGATAGCTGAAAGGGACGTCGCTTTGGATGAGCTAGAGAAGGCGAAGAAGCAACTCGCCGATCAGAAGCTTCCGCTCAAAAGTGGCTTGGTGAGTACCAAAGTATGAACTTCTTCCCAGAGCTTCTTCATTCCTAGCGAATTCTTGTTGGTGTTGTTGACACGAAAATGTGCCCCGCACTTGGGACAGTTCGATGATCCAAAAGTATATGGATACTTAGGAACAAGCCTAACTATAACACAACCCTGGCGTCACATTCCGACCACCCTTAACAGTGGCAAGGGGTGGAGTCCCCAGGTAATCAGATCACAAGCAAATAATCCAATTAGCCGAAAAGAAATATATTAAATAAAATAAACTAGCAAGCCGAACGGAGCTTAACTGATTTGAAGTGTATTGTGCGAAGGGTTTCACCAAAAGGGGCCTTCGGCGTATGGTGTGAAGGGTCTTGCTGAAGGTGGCCTTCGGCGTTCGGACTGATCTGGCCGAAGGCAGGCTCCGAATATCTCGACGCAAAATCATCTCTGAACAGCAGGGTTCGGTGCGAAGTCTCTGACATGTCAAAATATCCCAAACGCAATGCACTGGCGTGACTTCGTCTGGAGCGGAGTGCAAGTGTGGCGAAGCCTGACGTGATGAAGCCTGTTGCGGAGCGTGCTGGTGTGCGAGACTTAGTCATACTGACAACTGCGTGACGGGTCTGGCACGGGTAGTCTAAGCGGGGTCCCACCGAAGGGTGTTCTACTAGCCTCCGAAACCAGCTTCCTGGCTCCGGACACCTCCAGTGAAGGGGCTCCGAATGCGAAAACCTACAACAGAACAGAGATCAAGTGCCAATTTGACCTAGGGACCGAATATGCTAAGTGTTTCAATAGGGAAACAAAGGTAGCAATCTATTATGTAGATTAACGGATACTTCTCAAGTGAAGTAACAAGGCGATAGAAATCTGTTACGTAGATTAATGGGTACTTCACGAGCGAAGTAACAAGGCTTACCATGGTTTTGGCGTGGCCGGAGGAGGGCTTCCAAGCAAACCCACAAAGGTTGCAGAAAAGTAAATAAAGATAAAGGTACGTTCAAAGCTAGGGCTTTATTTTGTGATTGATTTGTGTTGAGGGGGTTTAATGAACCAGCCTCACCCCTATATTTATAGGGGATAATCTTCTAATCTCTAAGATTAATCTGGTAGGATTCGGCTTAATCACGTTTTAGGGATAAAAATAGCCAGAATCAGACGCAAACTCTATCTCCAAACAGCCTAAAGTGGGCCTTTGGCAAGGCCTACCGAAGCCTGCTCCTCGGGCTGAAGCGTCGGCGAGGCAGGCCTCCAAATACCTCTGGGCCGAAGGTAGCAGGCCGCCGTGAGGCTTCCGAATCCCAAGGCTCAGTGGGCCTTCAGCCCTGTAGGGCTTCGGCCTGATCCAGGACTTGTGTATATTCGGCCCAAATTACCAAAATTGATATTTTGACAATCTTGACAATTAATGCCATTCTTTGCTATCAACACATGCCCCCTGCCTTTTAGTGAACTAAGTGAACTAAAAGCATAACGGGCTAAGGATGATATCATTCATATCAGCCTTTCGACACTTTCAAGCGCTTTGCCACACACTTGGGAAGTACTCTTTCAAATACCTGTCATTCAAAGCCCTTTGAAACCGCTCTCCTTGTATATATTCTAACATGTATGCATTACCTAGAGTGATTTCGGCTATTTTGAATGGACCTTCCCAACTGGGCGACCATTTACCAAATCTAGGTTTCTTAGTGCCTAAGAGTATAATCATCTTCCAAACCAAGTCACCAACTTGAAATGATTTTGGTTTAACTCTTTTATTGTAGGCTCTAGCGACTCTCCTCTTGTCTTTTTCTATAGCTTCTAAAGCCCTTAACCTTTTATCGGTCACTTCCTCTAAATTGTCTTTCAAAAGAGTTTCATATTCATTGACCGATAAGCCATCTTGCTTAAGAAATCTTAAAGAGTCAAGATCCACCTTTATTGGTAGAACGACTTCTTGCCCATATAATGACTCATATGGACTAACTTTGGTAGCACCATGCTTTGCAACTCTACAAGCCCATAGCGCCTCGGAAAGCACTTCATGCCACTTTTTAGGGAACTCTTCAATGTTTCTTAATGAGCTTAATCATGGTTTTATTACTATACTCGGCATGGCTATTGGCTTGAGCATAGTATGGTGAAGAGTTTATTAACTTAATGCCATAAAATTCGGCAAATTCTCTCACTTCTTTAGCAACAAATGAAGTACCTTGATCCATAGAGAGAGTTTGGGGAATACTGAATCTATGTATAATGTGCTTCAATATAAAATCAGTTACCTCATTGTGAGTCATATTCTTGAGAGGCACGGCTTCGATCCATTTGGTGAAGTAGTCTATCACCATCAACACGAACCGATGCCCTTTTGAAGAGGGAGGGTGGATTTGGCCGATGAAATCTAAACCCCAACCTCGGAACAACCATGACTTGATAATAGGATTAAGTAGTGATGCGGGAGCTAGCTGAATATTAACAAACCTTTGACATGCTTCACACCCTCTATAGTATTTAAAACAATCCTCGGTCATGGTCGGCCAGTAGAAACCTGCTCTTTTGAGCATCCAACTCATTTTCTGGGCTAACTGATGAGTGCCGCAAAGCCCCTCATGGACCTCTCCTGTAGCTACTTTGGACTGATCGACATCCAAGCATCTCAAAAGTACTCCATCAATAGTTCGGCGATATAATACATCATTTAGCAACACAAACTTAAATGCTTGTCGCCGAACTTTCTGATCAACCCTTTGATTGGGATTTCTTAAATACTGGACGATTGGAATTCTCCAATCATCCTTATGGACATTCGGAGGGTTTGCTAACTTCTTTCCTAGAGTGATGTCAAAATTTCTAACCTCGGAGTGCCCCCCGAGCCTTTCCTGCATTTACCGAAGGATGACTAGATCAGTCGTGCGGAGCCGATTTGTCCAAAGCATTCCGCCAGAGGGGTCCGGTGTGCTAAGGCTTCTGTTGCCCAATAGGCTTCGGCACGAGGCCTTCGGCGTGCAGGATCCTGCGGCGGACGAAGGGGTCTGACACAAGGGCTCCGGCACGCAACACCCTCCGGTGGCCGGAGGGATCTGACCCAGAGGGTCCGGCAGACCTCGCATATGCCCGAAGTTTCTAGCTTCGGTAGTGAGATCAAGCATCTACCCTTTTCTATGGAAATGCTCCTCTCCTGACTTGATAGCCAGATGCTTGCTGAGCCAAATCATTTGCAATTGAGTTGGCCTCTCTTGACACGTGAGAAATTTTAAAGTCGTCGAAAGTAGCAACTATGTCTAAACATTTATCCAAGTAACTATTTAGCAAGCCATTGAACATTGAACACTTTTAGCTACTTGTTGTACTACTAATAAAGAATCACCATGCGCATGGACATGTTTGGCACCTATGGATTCTAACAATTCAAGTCCTAGCAATAAAACTTCATGTTTAGCTTGGTTATTAGTACAGGGAAATTATAAACGGGCCGAGGTTTCAAAGTGCATTCCACTAAGTGATATGAGAACTACCCCGATACCTTGGCCATTCTTACAAGCTGAACCATCAAAATAAAGTTTCCATGGCACTACCTCAATTAGAGCAATATTGTCACCCCAATTGATGTATACGTGGTGATCAACTATAAAATTAGTGACAATTTGGCCTTTCATAGCCCTTAGAGGTTCATAAGCCAAATCGTATTCAATCAAAGTGTAAGCCCACTTTTCGATTCTTCCACTTAGAATCGGCTTTTGCAACATGAATTTTATGACATCGGTTTGGCATGCGACAATACATGTAGTAGGAAGAAGATAGTGACATAATTTGGTACATGCATAATAAAGTGATAAACACAAACGCTCCACAAACACATACCTAGTTTTAGCGTCCAGCAGGCGGCGGCTCAAAAATGTGATGATGTACTCTTTTCCCTCCACCTCCTGGGTTAGCATAGCCCCTATCACGCTATCTTCTGCGGTGATGTATAACCGAAACAAGATTCCGGCTTTTGGTGCCCTTACCATGAGCGGTGATGATAAGCATTCTTTAATCTTTTCAAAGGGGCTTTGCTAACTTGCCCCCCAAGTGAACTCGGCTTCATTCTTCAGTTGGAGTATAGGGACAAAAGCATCAATTTTGCCAGACAAGTTAGATATAAAGCGGCACAAATAATTCATCTTGCCTAGAAACTTTTGCACATCTCTCTTGCATGTCGGTGCTGCAAACTTTCTAATATTTTCAAGACTCTTAGGATCAATTTCAATACCTCTTTCATGGATCATGAATCCTAAGAACTTGACTGCCGACACGCCAAAAGCACATTTGAGCGGGTTCATTTTCAAGCCATATTGCCGCATCCTATCAAAACCAACTTTCAAATCGTCTAAGTGGTTTCCCATAGCATCTAATTTGACTACAACATCATCTATGTATACTTATAATACAATTGGTAGCAAGTCATGAAAGATAAAGTTCATAGCACGCTGATATGTAGCGCCAGCATTCTTTAAACCTAAAGTCATAACGACCCACTCAAACAAGCCGGAAAAACCAGGGCATCGAAAGGTTGTCTTGTAGATGTCCTCTTCATCCATAAAAATTTGATTATAACCAGCGTTGCCATCAAGAAAACTTAGTACCTTGTGTCCTGAAGCATCGTTGATCAGCATGTCGGCTATTGGCATGGGATACTCGTCCTTCGGAGTGGCTTTGTTCAGATCCCTGAAATCAATGCAAACTCGAATTTTGCCGCTCCCTTTCTTCTCTACAGGCACAATATTAGTGACCCATTTGGCATACCTTCATGGCCTAATAAACTCAGCTTTGAGTAGTCGTTCTACCTCTTCTTTAACTCGGTTATACATGGCCGAATTAAAGTGACGAGGGGGTTGTTTATAAGTCCTAAACCCGATTTTAATAGGTAGCTGATGCTCCACGAGCTCGCGGCTTAATCCGGACACCTTGCTATACTCCCATGTGAAACAATCAACGTACGACCGAAGCAACTTTATTACTTTGGCCTTCTCATCATCCTGTAAATTTTGGTTTACAAAAGTTGGCCTTGGAATGCTACCATTGACTATGTCGACTTCTTCTATGGGATCGGCCGATGTAAAACCTTGCCCTAATTTCTATACTTCACTTAAGTCTTCAATGGCTTTGGTAATACCGTCTTTAGAAGATCGATATTGCTCTACGCGAGACTTCAGCCAATCAAGTTTACTTTTGCTAGACATGGCTACTAATTTGGAAATAGGCGTGCTATACCAGCCGGCTTTATAGACATGGGTACGAAACGTCCCCCAGATATGTTGATGAAGTCATATTCTGAAAGGTACCTACCTTACAAACACTCTACTTTGTTGTGGATCGCGTTGATGGACACATCAGCCAATGCTACCTGAGCTGAAGTGTCTGCTGGTATGACATCTGCGTCATCGTCGTCCCACTATATCAGGCATTGGTGCAAAGTAGAGGGAATACAGCAATTCGCGTGAATCCAGTCACGCCTGAGTAGCACGCTATAGTTACCTTGCACGTCAATGATGAAGAATGATGTTGGCAACGTCTTTTTACCTACTGTTAACACCATGGAGAGGACGCCTTTCGCCTCGGAACTCGCCGTTGAAGTCGTTGAGCATTAGGTTAGTTTTCTTTAAATCTTCCTCGTCCCTGCCAAGCTTCTTCAACAGAGAGTAAGGCATTAGGTTAACAGTTGTGCCATTGTCAACAAGCATTCTGGAGATCGACTTCCCGTCAATATGACCCCTGACGTAGAGAGGCTTCAGGTGGCGAGCTGTATCCTCAGGTTTCTCAAAAATAGCATTGTGTGGGCCGTGGTTCAACTGAGCAACCTCGGCCTCGTCTTGCGGTAAGGTGAACTAGGTGGGCAGCATGACAACGTTGATGTCTATCGCTTGAGGTATGGTTCCCTCAGAGACGGGCGTGTCATCGTCATCGAGACTGTCATCGTCATCGTCGCTCGGACTAGGAGCCGGGTTTTTTATTTAAACCGGTTTGATCCTCCATACCTGTCTTGCAGTGGGCTGAGGGCGGATCTCCTCAAAGATAGTGTCTCTTTCATCCTCGGCCTTTTTCTCGCGCATCTCCTGTGCCCATAGGCGATGTAGATGCCTTTTCTGTGATTTGGACATGCCTGGAGGTGCCCAAGATGGTTGTGGCTTGATATCAGGCTCCACCATTATGTATCTTTGATTTTTGGCCAAGGGGGTACCACCCAGGTTGGCCTCACGTGTTTTATAATTGGAGGACACTTCGTTGCAAACCCTGTCGGTCGGACCGGCCTCACTTGGCCGATCGGACCGGGCTCCAGCGATGGCCTCAGCTGGGCTAGGGGACTTCCCTCCATCGGGCTTCGGCGAGGGGGCCTTCGGGATTAGGACTTCCTGAGACCCTACATTGACTATGATGGCTTCGGACTCCCTCTCCTTCACCTCTTCATGTCTATCTCCCTTGGATCCATCCTGTGTGAGTCGATTCGGTAGTACTACGGACAGCCTGAGGACAATCTCTTCCTTCGCTGCGTCTGTTTATCCCTGCCAGTTATAATACTCTGAAGGAAAGCAAGAGGCAATGTTATACTACAAAGGGTACTCGGGTTGCGAGGTGTACGGAGCCCATGGGGTTCCTGCCCAATTGTACGGCGGAGGCATTGGTGGCTCCAGCGGCTTTGCCCACTGCAAGCCGAACCCATTGCTCGGAGGGGGGCTCGGCCATGTCAAAGGTATTTCAGACCATATTAGAGAAGGGCCCTGCCAGGCCGGAGGTATGTTTGGACATTGCAGGCTGAAGCCTCCCACAAGAGGGTTTGCCCAGAGTGGAGTTGACTCCGGCCATTGGGGTATGAACTCATTGTATGAAGGGTTTGCCATTGAGGTCTGAAGCCACTAAGCGGAGGGTTCGGGCGTTGTGGTCCTAAGCCACCATACGGAGGGTTCGACCACTGTGGTCCGAAGCCACCCTCCGATTATTTTGGCCCCTTCGGCTGTCTTAGCCTTTTTGCGCGAGGGCATGTTTCCTTGGCTTTTTTTGGTGTTTGTTAAACATCATCTGATACGTTACCTTCGGCTTCTTGTGAGCCCTAGCCTTTTTGCGTGATTCTCCAATAATGCTCACTTTCCCCTTAGTCGACTCGGACTGCTCTGGCCAAATCAGTATTCTCTTTTCGTCGAGGTCGACAGTGTTCACAGGAAAGGGGTCTTTGTCCAGCTTCATATTTGGACTAGGGTCTATTTTCAATCGTCCTTTCTCTATGGCCGATTGAACTTGTCGATGAAAAACATTGCAGTCGTTAGTATAATGTGAATATGAATCATGCCACTTACAGTAGGGCCGTTTCATTAACTCATCGGCAGATGGAATGACCTGGCCTTTAGGCAACCTAAGAAGCTGGTTCTTCAAGAGGAAATCAAATATTTTATCACACTTAGTTATATCAAACGAGTATTTGACTTCGCTAGGCCGACTCTTAGTGGGAGACGGCTATAGTTCAGAACAAGTGACGGGTTTACTCTTAGCGTTCCAAACCCATTCGGCTGCATACATGTCAGCTGAATCTTCTTCCTCCTCCAATTCTTCCTCGTAGAAGTGCTCCATGACGTGGACTTCAGCCCTAGGCTTGTTAACTATTTTAATAAACCTTTTATCATTGGCTCGGCCTTCCTGGACCAAAGCCTGTTGTAAGGCTTGGCTGACTTCTAAAAAGTTTTGGATGTCTAGCATCTCTCTAATCTTGGAACGCAACTCGTTGAAAGCTAGATCTGCCAAATCCCTTTCTAAAATATTGAGACTAAAACATCGATTTCTGGTATCTCTAAAGCTCTTGATATACTCAGAGACACTCTCGCTAGATTTTTGTTTAACCGATGTTAAGTGCGAAAGCCTAAGTTCTGTCTCACCCGTATAAATAGAGTTCGGCGGGAGCGCCGAAAACCAAGTGAAAGCAGTGCCGGATAGGAAAGAGAAAATAGTCTAAGTTTTAAAGCATCCGACCCACTAGCTTCTCCACACTGTGCTAAGAACTGGCTGACATGCTCTAGTGTGGTTTTGCAACCCTCACCATCGAACTTGGTGAATTCAGGGACTCTATAGCCGTGAGGGTATGGTATAGTGTAGAAATGGTCGCGGTACAGCTTTCGATAAACCCTAGTCCAACCCCTAGGCATGAAGCCGATGCACTCCCTAAATAGTACGCGGATTCGCTCCTCTATGTCATCTTGGCCTACTACCTGCGCCTGTCTTTCATGCGGGGGCACGACACGTGGCGGTATGTCTGTGTGTCGGCCGTGGGGGTCCTCCTCATGCGCTAGCTCAGGATGTATGACATGTTCGGGCCTATGTGTTTGCGCATGCGGCGCGGGTAACATGGCAAAAACTAGCGCGTGCATAGGTGGAGGTGGCGCATAGCAGGTAGTGTTAGTTTGGTGATTGCTTGTCTCTGCCGTATATGCTGAGGCCGAATACATGATTGCCTTGCTAGTACTACCATCGGTTCTGCTGTAGATACGATTTACCGGAGGTACACTAGCGATTGGAGTTGGAGGAACGGCCTCGGTAAAGTTGAACCTTCTAAGTGTCTCCTCTACTTGGGAGCTAACTGCCGAATCTAAGCGGTTGGCTAGCGAAGCGCTAACAGCCTAATCTACTGATGCGGATATTTTCTGCTCAATCTCTAGAGAAGATAAAGGAGGTGATACAGGTGTTACCTAGGTCCGGGTGAGGTCGGGGACGTTGACGTCGCACTTGATGAAGCCCATGCGTGTCTTGACGTAGCTTCCAAGCATAAGGTCTTGTAGCGGTTTCATCTTTGCCTCGATTTCTGCCCGGTCCTCTTCGGGAATGTCTTCAAGGGTAGGTGTCATGATGTTGCAATTGTCGATATCCACGCCTCCCATGAGATCCATCGGCGATGTAGATGTAGTAGTCATTGTAGACATTCCCACGGCCGATGTAGACGTACTCGTCATGTTGGCGTAGCCTTCCCAGTGGAGTCGTCAAAAAGTGTGTTGACATGAAAACGTGCCCCTGCACTTGGGTCAGTTCGATGATCCAAAAGTGTGTGGATACTTAGGAACAAGCCTAAGCATAATAAACACTGACGTCGCATTCCGACTACCCTTAATAGTGGCAAGGGGGGTGGAGTCGCCAGGTAATCAGATCAAAAGCAAATAATCCAATTAGCCGAAAAGAAATATATTAAATAAAATAAACCAGCAAGCTGAATGGAGCCTAACAGATTCGAAGTGTATTGTGCAAAGAGTTTCACTGAAGGGGGCCTTTGGCATCTGGTGCGAAGGGTCTCGTCGAAGGTGGCCTTCAGCGTTCGGACTGATCTGGCCGAATGCAGGCTCCGAACAGATCTCGACACGAAATCACCTCCAAATAGCGGGGTTCGGTGCGAAGTCTCTACCATGGAAAAATATCCCAAATGCAATGCACTGGCGTGACTTCGTCCGGAGCGGAGTGCAAGTGAGACGAAGCCTGCTGCGAAGCGTACTGGCGTGCGGGACTTGGTCAAACCGACAATAGCATGATGGGTCCAGCAGGGGTAGTCGAAGCAGTTCCCGCCGAAGGGTGTTCTGTCAGCCTCCGAAACCAGCTTCCTGGTTCCAGACACCTCCGGCGAAGAGGCTCCGAATACGAAAACCTGCAATAGAACAGAGATCGAGTGCCAATTCGGCCTAGGGACCGAATCTGTTAAGTGTTGCAATAGGGAAACGAAGGTAGCAATCTGTTACGTAGATTAACGGATACATCTCAAGCGAAGTAACAAGGCAATAGAAATCTGTTACGTAGATTAACGGGTACTTCACGAGCAAAGTAACAAGGCTTACCACGGTTTTAGCGTGGCCGGCGGAGGGCTTCTAGGCAAACCCACGAAGGGGGTTTAATGAACCGTCCTCACCCCTATATTTATAAGAGATAGTCTTCTAATCTCTAAGATTAATCTGGTAGGATTCGTCCTAATCACATTTTAGGGATAAAAATAGCCAGAATCAAACTCAAACTCTATCTCCTAATAGCCCGAACTGGGCCTTCGGCAAGGCCTACCGAAGCCTACTCCTCGGGCCGAAGATTCGGTGAGGTAGGCCTCCGAAGGCCTCCGGGCCGAGGGTAGCGGGCCGATATGAGGCTTCCAAAGCCCAAGGCTCAATGGGCCTTCGGCCCTATATGGCTTCGGCCTGATCTAGGACTTGTGTATTTTCAGCCTAAATTACAAAAATTGATATTTTGACAATCTTGACCATTAATGACATTTTTTGCTATGAACAGGTGTATGCTCTGAAAACTTGTTCTTTCTTTGTAGAGATTCATCGTTGGGTGGGTGCTCAATTTGCTAACTTGGAGCAGCGTCTATCTAGCACTTAGAAGCATATGGATACTTATCAAACATGTGTTGAGAAGCTGATCTAAATGGTCGATGACGAGCCCCCAATCTTGTAGTGGTCAGTGGAGGAGTCATTGGCCCAACTAGTGGGTGCTGATGAAAGGCTGAGGCAGACGACTTGAGACTTCTGTTGATAGAAAAAAATGACATTAATGGTTAAGATTGTCAAAATATCAATTTTGGTAATTTGGGCTAAAAAATACACATATCCTGGACTAGGCCGAAGCCCTATAGGGCCGAAGGCCCATCGAGGTGTGGGCTTTAGAAGCTTCTAGCAAGCCTGCTCCCTTTGGCCCGAAGGCCTTCGGAGGCCCACCTCACCGAAGCTTCGGCCAGAAGAGCAGGCTTCGGCGTGCCTGGCCGAAGGCCCACTTCGGGCAGGAAACTAGAGATAGAGTTGAGTCCGATTCTGGCTAAATTTTATCCCTATGCGTGATTAGGTCAAATCCTATCATATTAGGCTTAGAGATTATATGTCTAGCCCCTATAAATATAGAGGTGAGGCTGGTTCATTAACCCCCCCAACACAAATCCCTAGCTTTGAACCATACCTTTACTTTTACCTTTACTTTTCTACAATCTTCGTTGGTTTGCCTGGAATCCCTCCGACGGCCACTTCGGAATAGTGGTAATCCTTGTTACTTCGCTTGTGAAGTATCCATTAATCTACGTAATATATTTCTATCGCCTTGTTACTTCGCTTGTGAAGTATCCGATAATCTGCATAACAGATTGCTACCTTCGCTCCCTAGTGCAACACTTAGTAGAATTCAGTCCCTAGGCCAAATTGGCACTTGATATCTGTTCTATTGCAAGTTTTCATGCTCGAAGCCCCTTCGCCGGAGGTGACTGGAGCCAAGATATTGGTTTCGGAGGTTGCCAGAACACACCTCAGCAAGAGTACTACTTCGACTACCCGTGCCGAACCGTCACACTGTTGTCGGTTTTGACCGAGTCCCCGTGCTAGCACGCTACGCAGCAGGCTTTGTCGCGACAGGCTTCGCCGCGCTCATATCGTGGATCAGACGAAGTCACGCTCGCGCGCTGCGCATAAGTTATTTTACCGTGTTAGAGACTTCGCGCCGAACCTCGCTGTTCGAAGGTGATTGTCGTGTCGAGATCTGTTCAGAGCCCGTATTCGGCCAGGTCAGTTCGAACGTCGAAGGTACCCTTCAGCGGGAACCTTCGCATCAGATGCCGAAGGTACCCTTTGGCGATACCCTTCCCACTGTACACTTCGGACCAATTAGGCTCCGCTCGGCTTGCTGATTTATTCTATTTAATACATCTCTTTTCGGCTAATTGGATTATTTCTGTGTGATCTTATTACCTGGCGACTCCACCCCCTTACCACGGTTAAGGGTAGTCGGAACGCGACGTCGGTGTTGTGTTATGCTTAGGCTTTTCCCTAAGTATCCGCACACTTTTGGATCGTCAAACTGACCCAAGTGAGGGGGCACATTTTTGTGTCAACACACTTTTTGGCGACTCCACTGGGAAGGCTACGCCAACATGACAAGTACATCTACATTGGCCGCCGGTATGTCTACGATGACTACTACGTCTACATCGTCGACGGATCCCATGGGAGGCATAGATATCGAACAACCGCAACATCATCATGCCTACCCTCGAAGATATTCCTGCAAAAGACCGAGCAGAGATCAAGGCAAAGATGAAGGCACTCCGAGACCTCATGCTTGGGAGCTACATCAAGACATGTGCAGGCTTCATCAAGCGCGACGTCAATGTCCCCGACCTCGCTCAAATCCAAGTAACACCAGTATCGCCTCGTTTATCTTCTTTAGAGATTGAGCAAAAGATAGTCGCATCAGTAGACCAAGCCGTTAGCGCTTCGCTAGCCAACCGTTTAGATTCGGCAGTGAGCTCTCAAGTAGAGGCGACAGTTAGAAGGTTTGGCTTTACTAAGGCCGTACCTCTAGCTTGTATTGCTAGTATACCTCTGATAAATCACATTTATAGCAGGACTGACGGTGGTACTAGCAAAACCATTGCGTCTCCGGCCTCGATGTCCATGGCCGAGACCAATCATTATGCTTACGGCCAACCTAGCACTGCTCACCATGCACCACCTCCACCTGCACTGGTGCCAGCTTTACCCACGTTGCCCGCACCGCATGCACAAGCACGTAGACCTGAACACGTCGTACAACTAGCGCATAAGGAAGAAACCCATGGCCAACAGGCCGACATCCCACCGTGTGTCGCGCCCCCGCATGAAAGACGCGCGTAGGCAGTAGGTCGAGCTAGGGTTTACCAGAAACCGTACCCCAATCATTTCGAAACAATACCTTAGCCTCGTGTATATAGAGTCCCTGAATTCACCAAGTTCGACGGTGAGGGTAACAAAACCACACTAGAGCATGTTAGCCAATTTTTAGCACAGTGTGGAGAAGCTAGTGGGTCGGACGCTTGAAAACTTAGACTATTTTCTCTCTCGCTATCTGTCACAGCTTTCACTTGGTTTTGGTGCTCCCACCGAACTCTATCCAAACGTGGGCTGAATTAGAACAAAAATTTCACGACTACTTTTACACGGGTGAAATAGAACTTAGGCTTTCACACTTGACATCGGTTAGACATAAATCTAGCAAGAGCGTCTCTAAGTATATCAAGTGTTTTCGAGATACCAGAAATCGATGTTTTAGTCTTAATATTTCAGAAAGGGATTTGGCGGATCTATCTTTTAGCGGGTTGCGTTCTGGGATTAAGGAGAGACTAGACAACCAGCACTTTTTAGAGGTTAGCCAAGTCTTGCAACAAGCTCTGGTACAGGAAGGCCGAGCTAAAGATAAGAAGTTTATTAAGACGTTTAACTAGCCTAGGGCTGAAGTCCACGTCATGAAACACTCCGACAAGGAAGAGTCGGAGGAGGAGGAAGATTCAGCCGACATGTACGTGGCCGAATAGGTTTGGAGTGCTAAGAGTAAGCCTATTACTTGCTCCGAGTTACGGCTGTGTCCCATGAAGAATTGGCCTAGCGAGGTCAAGTACTCATTTGATATAAATAAGTGTGATAAAATATTTGATTTCCTCTTAAAGAACCAGCTTCTCAGGTTGCCTAAAGGCCAAGTCATTCCATCTGCCAACGAGCTAAAGAAACACCCATACTGTAAGTGACATGATTCGCATTCGCATTATACTAACGACTACAATGTTTTCCGTCGACAGGTTCAATCAGCCATAGAAGAAGGACGATTGAAGATAGACCCCAATCCAAAGATGAAGCTGGACAAAGACCCTTTTCCTGTGAACACCGTCGATCTCGATGAAAATAGAGTGCTGATTTGGCTAGAATAGGTCGAGTCAACTAAGGGGAAAGTGGTCGTCATTGGAGAATCACGCACACGCACATTCGTACCTAAGAACCCTAAAGTAGGAGTGTGGAAGAATAATGTTGGCACATCTCCTTCGGCTAGGGCTCGCAAGAAGCCAAAGGTAACATATCAGATGTTATTAGGCAAGCACCAAAGAAAAGCTAAGGAAACAGGCCCCCGCACCAAAAGGCTAAGTCAGCCGAAGGGACCCAAGTGGTCGGAGGGTGGTTCGGACCACAGTGGCCAAACCCTCCGCATGAGGACTTTGGGTCATAGTGGCCTAACACCCCCTACGGTAACTTCGGACCCCAATGGCCAAAACCTCCGTACAGTGACCTCGGACCCCAGTGGTTGAGCCCCATGCAGAACTTGTTTGGCTCCCAATGGCCGAACCCAGCTCTGCTCTAGACAAACCCTTCGACGGTAGTCTTCGGACCGCACTGGCCGGACGTATCTCTGGCCTGGCAGGACCCTTCGCTGATATGGTCTGAGACATCATCAACCTGGTCGAACCCCCCTTCGGGTAATGGGTTCGGCTCATAGTGGGCGAAGCCACTGGAGCCACCGATGCCCCCGCCATACAACTAGGAAGGGACCCCATGGGCTCCGTACGTATCACAATTAGAGCACCCTCCGCAGCATAACATTGAACCTTTTTTCCTTCAGAGTATTATGACTGGTAGGGACAAACAAACACAGCGGAGGGGGCATCGTCCACAGGCTGTCCATGGTACCTCTGAATCGACTCGTGCAGGATGGAGCCAAGGGAGATGAATGCAAAAAGGCAAAGGACATGGAGTCTGAAGCTATCATAGTCAGAATAGGTCTTAGGAAGTCCCAATCCCGAAGGCCCCTTCGTCGAAGCCTGACGAAGGTAAGTCTCCTACTCCGGCCGAAGCCAGCATTGGAGCCTGGTCCAATCGGCCAAACGAGGCCGGTCTGATTGGCAGGGTCCGCAGTGAAGGCCCCTCTGATTATGAAACATGCCAGGCTGAGCTAGGCAGCACCTCTTCATCCAAAAATAATAGGAACCAAGCAGTGGCACCTGGTACCAAGCCACAACCATCTTGGGCACCTCCAGATAGGTCCAAATGACAAAAGAGGTGTCTGCAATGCCTACGGGCACAGGAGATGCATGAGAAGAAAGTCGAGGATGAGCGAGACGCCATCTTTGAAGAAATCTGTCATCGACCCATAATGAGAGAGGTATGAAGGATTAAGCTAGTTGAGATAACCAACCCGGCTCCTAGTCCGAGCAACGACGATGACGACATGCTCGATGATGACTACTCGCTCGTCTCTAAGGGACCCGCACCTCGAGTGATGGACATCAACATCATCATGCTGCCCACCAAGTTCGCCCTACCACAAGATGAGGCTGAGGTCGCTCAGTTGAATCTTGGCCCACGCAATGCTATCTTTGAAAAACCCAAGGACTCGGCTTGCCATCTAAAGCCTCTCTACGTCATGGGTCACATTGACGGAAAGCTGATCTCCCAGATGCTTGTTGACAGTGGCTCAACTATTAACCTAATGCCTTACTCGCTATTGAAGAAACTTAGCAGGGGCGAGGAGGATCTAAAGAAAACCAACTTAATGCTCAACGGCTTAAACGGCGAGAGTTCTGAGGCCAAATGCGTGCTCTCCATGGAGTTAATAGTGGGCAATAAGACGTTGCCAACGGCATTCTTCGTCATCGACGTGCAAGGTAACTACAATGTGCTGCTTGGGCATGACTAGATTCACGCAAACTACTGCATTCCTTCTACTTTGCACCAATGCTTAATTCAATGGTACGACGATGAAGTAGAAACCCTGAATTCCTCGCCCAAGGCCTTTCAGCCCAGCCCAGCCCGGCCTCTCTCACTAGCGGGTGGGACCCGCCTGTTGGCGCCGACCCCCCCTCTCTCCTCTCCCGTGCGCTCCGCTGGGTCCACGCGTCAGCCTCCGCCTACTCACTGCCATGCTGGTCCCGCTCATCAGCCCCTTCTTCTTCTCTCGCAGCCACTGGCAGGTGGGGGCCACCTGCCAGGCCCTTCTTCTCCATTGGAAGGGGATCTCTCCCCTTCCATGCCGGTGCCCCCCCTTCCATTTTCACCGTCGGCCGCCCGGATCCGCAAGATTGAGCCTCGGATCCCCTTCCCCGAACGCCGGTGATCCATTTCCCTCGTTTTCCCACGCGGTTTCGCCATGTTTGGCAAGGATCCGTTCCCATGGAAGTTCGCCGGAGTTGGATGGGAATCCTCCTCGGGATTTCGCCGATTTCATTCCAATTCAACGCCGGCAAGCCCCCTATAAGAACCCTGGACACCGCCGCAATCCATCCACGCCTAAATCACCTTAGCCCTCGCATCCCAAAAGCGCCGCCATCAAAGTTTTCCCCCTTCCCTCTGTTTTGGCTCCGGCAAGCTCTCGCCGGCATTCCGTGCCTCCGCCGCCCTCGTCGTCGCCTCCACCAGGACCGCTGTCACGCCCTCTGCCTCGGCCCCACCTCCGTTGGGCCAGAACACCGCCGGAGCCCGACGCCACCGGTGAACCCGAGACGCTCCGCCGCCCTCTCCTCATCGCCGGCCACCACCGGACATCTTTCTCCGCCGATTCCAGTACGGTAGCAATCCCCTCCCTCTCCTCTATCCATTCCAGCCGTCGCCTAGGGTCTTGGGCCGCCGCACGCCATCGCCGGTGCTCGCCGCCGCTCGGCCAGAGCCGGGGACGAAGCCTCTTGGCTCCCCCGTGCCGCCACCGTGCCGGTTACAATCGTGGCCGTCAGATCCGAGGGGGACGGCTGCGATTAAAACCCTCGATCAAGGGCCCAGATGGCCTTGACCGGCGTTGACCAGTACGGGCTCATCTGAGCCCTCCGATCTCACTTAACCGCCCGCCCCGCTGGCGACCGTTGGATCTAGATCCAACGGTCCAGATCCGACCGGTCCAGCGCACAGTGCACGGGTCCATGGTGGACCTGGCTCACCGTGGACCCAAGCCTGTTTTCTGGTTTAAAAATAATTCAGAAAATAGTTTAAACTTCAAAAATTCATAACTTGTTCAATTTAACTCCAAATTTCACCATTTTAATTCTGGAAAATTTGTCTTTTTATTCTCTAAACTTTTATGCAATAAAAAAATATGTTTATTGGGCACATAATAACCTTATTAAATAATAAAGAAAATTCCCCTTTAGGGTTTAATTAATACTTTAAATAAATAATTCAGAAAGATCCTTAAAAATTTATAAATTAATTCCAGAAGATATAATGGCTCCATTTCACTGTTATTAATACAATAAAAATGGAATGACCATTTTGTCCAGGACATTTTATTAAATAACATTCCCAAGACCCCTTTTAGGATTTAAGTAATATTCCATTTAAATAATTCAGAAAAACTCTTAGGAATTTATATAAATAATTTTAGATAATATATTGACCCCAGTATACTGTTTATAAGCCAATAAAAATATAATAATTCATTTTTCTCATTTTAATTTATTAAATAACATTTCCAAGGCCCCTTTAGAATAAATGATTAACTCATATAATAAAAATGCAACCCTTTACAAAAAATATCATGAATACTTATACAATAAATCCAGAGGACTTAATGAAATTATTCCACTGTTGTAATGCAACAAAAATAACATGTTCACTTTGCCCACTTTAATCTAGAAATTAATATTGCAAAAGCCCTTGCAGGATAATTAAGTAATTCATATAATAGAAGTTGAACACTTTATAAATATCATGGCAACTTATATAATAACTTCAGAAAACCTAACAACTTGAGTTCACTATTTTTAACACAGTAATAATGTTATTATATACCTTTTTAGTTCATCACTAAAAAGGGAAAATAAAAACCCCTTAGGAAAAATAATTATATCAAGCTATAAAACTTAGGAACCTCATTAAAAGTTAATCTTAAATATTTAAGTAAAGAATCCCTAAAAGTTAAGACTCTATCTCCCTTACTCAATCCAACAAAAACATGTATGTTAGTATGATTGAATTGTTTTGGATTGTTTATTGAATGTTTTATTTACTTTTCCGTATCGAGAAGACTACGAGTTCGTCGAGGAGCAGGAGTTCTACCCCGAGGTTCCTCCATCCCCATTTGCTGATCAAGGCAAGTCATCGACCACCTCTGTGGAAACAGTTGATCATCATTGAGCCCATGTTTTAATAAATTATCGCTATAACTCATAGGTTAATATTGCATTAGTCCAATATGAAGCCCTACACTTATATTTATTAGATCCCCGTCCTCGTGTGCAAACCCAAGCCATGCTTATTGAGCCTTAACTCCTTGTCACCCTACTATAAAATTACTAGTTAGTGCCCAATGTACCGGCACAACTGCTATAGGATAAAAATAATGAGTCGTAGATAGATGGATTCTGGTATATGAAATACCACGTTATTCTTGTCTCTGGACTCTGTTGGAGTTAGGTATGTTATAAGTATGGTGGGTTCCGGGTGCAAGCTCGGGTTTTGGTATGTCGTACCCGGGGCACTATAAGGACCGGTCTGCGGGATCAGTTGCAAAGCACTTCCGTACCAACCACAAGTCTAATGGGTAAGTCCTAACTGGAAGTGTGGAACACTTCGTCTCTCGGCACCATAGTGGAGGGGGCAAGGGGCAAGCCTGCGGGCGACTTGTACCAAAGGAGGCTCAAGGGGGGGTATGGTGGGGCACCGACGCGTCGGGACACCATATGAAACCTATAAGAGGGTGCTGTTGAGTCGGAGAGGACCATATGGAAGGTTTTGGCACGAGTTCCCGTGAAATGGGTCATCTCGTTACACTTTGGTGTAGGTGATGAGTGCGTGCCTTGTGGGTACAGTGGTACATCTCTGATCAGAGTAATTAAATCTTTTCGAAAAGCCGAGCCCACGATCAAGGGCGGGTTGTGTGACTACTCGCAGTTAGTTTACAATTGTTTGAATGGATGAGCTAGTCATGGCATGTAAGGGCTGTTGTGCGGGGAGGTAAAACGTACTCCTCGAGTTAGAAGATGATGATGCATTCACATGTTTACTTTTCCGTACTAATAAATTGCTCACATTTAATGCTTTACAAATATGATGCTTCCGCAAAACTAGCCACTATCTCCCTTGTTATTATCTTGCATTATATTTGCATTCGGTGGCTTGCTGAGTACATCTGTACTCACCCCGTTGACTTACACCATCAGAGCCCGTCTACTACGAGGAGGATGAAGGTCTGGAGTAGCGACCCAGTCAAGGCGAGACTGGAAGGAGGCGTTCATCTAGGACCCTTGATTTTATTAGTTTCTCTTCACTTTCATTCACTTTTGTATTAATGCGGTCTACGAACCGTGAATGATTGCTCGTCTTGTACGTGGTCGTGTGATGAACGTCTTGTTTTATTGATTTTCTATGGAATTTCAATAAAGTCCTGATTTATTAAATTGGGGCGCGACAGATTGTCTACCTCTTCAGTAGTGGATGCGGCACGCGAAGGGGTGTTGAACCCAGACCTCCTCAGCAAACTTCACCAGAAGCCGGTGTCATCTGTAGCACAACTAATGGCATACTTCGAATATTATGCCAAGGCAGAAGAAGGTTGCCTCTGAAGAATTGTGGTGTTGGCACCAGTATTCCTTCGAGAAGTAAAGATGGAGCCAGAAATCCTGACTCCTCCGCAAGCCCCCCATGATAATTGCTTCAATGATCATAGAAGGGGAAAGAAGCACTTCCGCTCCGAGGTATTAAATATTGGACCCTCCTCCCCGAAGATGCCTTTCAACTTTCAACAGGCGCAAGATAACAAGGCAAGTACCTCGAAGCCTCGAGAGAAGACGGTTGGCAGGCGCCAAGCTTTCTTCTGTTGTGTACATGGCAAAAATAGAAGCCATGACACAAAAGATTGTAAGTCCATATTGACCCTTCGGGGCGAGTATTTAGGGCGAAGCTCAGGGCGAGGTACTTTGGATCAGGCCCCTCCAGCAGTACGTTCGGAGCCTGTATAGGCTGTGGTCTGGGACAGCAATCCTGAAGCACCGATGCAACTCCCGGTGGCCGACATTATGCCACCACCAAAGCAGGAGGATCCCCAAGATCGCGGCAAGTGGGTGGTCCTACCCATCTCCGGAGGGGGGACCCTCGGTAACATGTCAAAGTGGCAGCGGAGGGACTATGTTCGCGAAGTAGGGCACATATGGACCTCGAGCTCGGCTACAGAAATGCTCAAGTTGTCCCATGTACCTATTTCATATACTGCCCACGATGCTGCAGGGGTGAAATTCCCCCATGCTGACCCCCTTGTTGTTTCAGCTGATATAGCGGGAGTTGAAGTAAGAAGGATATTGGTGGACGGTGGAAGCTCCGCATATATACTCTTCGTCTAGGTCTTCGACCAGATAGGTCTCAAGGTTGCCTTTGGAGAGGGGCCCCTGGCTAGGGTTGAGGAGGTTATCTTCGATGTCGTCGATGCCCCGTATGCCTACAATGCAATCTTTGGGAGGGGAATGCTAAACCAATTCAGAGTTGTAGCACATCATAACTATTTGTGTCTCAAGATGCCCACACAAGGTGGAGTTCTCACTATTTCAAGAGACCAAGCTGTAGCCCGGAGAGCGGAGTATGGTCATGGTCCACCCCTAGACCCTCGGCAGGTGAATAGTGTGGTGGAGCACTCGGAGGAAGCTTCGGGGTCCTTAGACCCCTCGAAGGGTCCTTCCCTAAAGCCAAGCCCAGAAGGTGATGTGATCACGAAGATGATCCTAAAAGATGGCAAGGAATATCCAATCCATTTCGGCAAGGGGCTACCTTCGGAAATATCTACTTCGCTGGAGGAAGTAGTTAAAGAATACTTAGATATCTTCACGTGGACTGACGAAGATATCCCCGAAGTTGACCGGAGCATCATTGAGCATAGTTTACTTATCAACCCGAAGGCTCGGCCAGTGCGCCAAGGGCTTCGGAAGTTGTCAACTGAAAGGGCAGACCTCGCCAAGGTGGAGGTGGAGAAATTGCTAAGGGCTAGAATTATCAGGGAAGTAGCCCACACGGAGTGGTTGGCTAACCCCGTTTTTGTCAAGAAAAAGGGCTCCAGCAAGTGGTGCATGTGCATCGACTTCACGTCACTAAATAAAGCATGCCCGCAAGACCCATACCCTATGCCCCGTATCGATCAGCTTGTGGATTCTATGGTTGGCTCCGAACTTCTAAGCTTCTTGGACGCATACTCCGGTAATCATCAATTTTGGCTAATTTTGTTATGTTCAAATGCCTTTTGGCTTGCGGAATGCCGGGGATACTTTTTCACGTCTTATTGTTAAGGCTCTAGGTCACCAGATATGCCAAAATGTTGAAACCTATATGGATGACATTGTAATAAAGAGTGTTGTAAAGCACCATCATAGTCTAGACTTAGTAGAGACTTTTAAGAGCCTTTGAGCATGTGGAGTTCGCCTCAACCCTAAAAAATGTATATTCGGGGCGCAAGCAGGAAAATTGCTAGGGTACTTAGTTTCGAGTAGAGGAATCAAAACTAGCTTGACGCAGATAAGTGCACTACAAAGAATGGCTCCACCAAAAAATATGAAGCAAGTCCAGAAGCTGACAGGACGGCTCGCAGACCTCGATAGATCCCTGGCCAGATCAGCAGAGCGAATCTCCCGATATTTAAGCCCTAAAGGGGTCCAAGAATTTCAAATGGACGCCGGAGTGCTAGAAAAGCTTCGACGATATTAAAGATTATATCGGGATCCTATCAACACTTAATGTGCCTCTCCCAGAAGAAACTCTCCTTCTTTATCTTACAGCAATGGGCTCCACAGTAAGTGCAGTGCTGGTCAGGGAAATAGAGCTTAAAGGAAAACTGGTGCAGAACCCAGTATACTTTGTCTCAAAAGCTTTGTCCGGAGCAAAGACAAGATACTTCGAGCTCAAAAAAATATTTTATGCTTTGGTAATGGCCTTGCGGAAGCTAAGGCATTACTTCTTAGCACATAATCTCATTGTCCCTACCTCGTATCCCCTTGGTGATATGCTTCAGAGCAAAGACTCCAGGGGTAGGATCAGAAAATAGGCTGTCGATCTAGCCCCCTTCGGTATTTCCTTCACGGCAAGAACAACTATCAAGTCCCAAGTCATAGCTGATTTCGTGGCCGAGTGGACTCAATCCGAAGTTTGGGCTCCGGAAGAAACCTCTGAAGGCTTGTGGACAATCTTCTAACATAGCCTATCAGGCATCTGGTGTCAGAGCTGGAGCTGTAATAATATCACCGTCAGGGCAGAAGGTCATGTATTTTGCGAGGCTCAACTTTAAGACCACCAACAATATTGCAGAATACGAAGGGATCCTGCTAGGCCTCTGAAAGGCAAGGGCACTTGGAGCAATAAGAATTATAATAAAAACAGATTCCCAAGTCGTCGCAGGGCATGTTAACAAGAGCTTCCAAGCCAGGAATCCACATCTTGCAAAGTATTTAGAAGAAATCCGCAAGACCGAAGCATTGTTTAAAGGAATTTCTATTCGTAGCATCCCTCGAGCGGATAATCAACTTGCAGATATTCTAGCAAAGGCTGCAGCCGGAGCATTAGACGTCCTGGAGGGTGCTTTTTATGAAGAACTCATCAAGCCTATGGTGCATCAACTACCCTTCGCAGAAGTCCTTTGCATTCCAGTCGCCGATTGGCGGACTCCAATTTTGGATGTTTTGCAAAACAGTGCAGTTTCATTAGAAGGTCCGGATTTCCGAAGGCTCCAAGCAAGGGCTCGAAATTATGAGCTTGTCAATGGAATACTTTATAAAGTCGGAGTTTGTTCTCCCCTACTTCAGTGCATCTCACAACCCGAAGGCCAAGATATACTTCGGGAGATTCATGAAGGCCTGTGCGGCAGCCATCTAGCCCCTCGTGCTCTAGCGGGAAAGACACTTCGCCAGGGCTTTATTGGCAAACAATTGTAAGAGATGCAGAAGAATTGGTTCGAACCTACCAAGGGTGCCAGTGGATGGGTAGGCGGAGCCATCGTCCACCGACACCTCTTCAAGTTTTGTCTCCGGTATGGCCAATGGCGCAATGGGCAATGGATCTCATCGGCCCTTTTCCAATGGCAAAAGGCAGCTTGAAGTTTGTGGTGGTAGCAATCAAATATTTTTCTAAATGGGTCAAAGTTGAACCCCTAACTGCTATCACTTTAAGAAATGTACAAAAATTCTTTTGGCAGAATATCATTTGTAGGTTTGGAGTGCCTAGGGAGCTAACTGTTGATAACGACACTCAATTCGAAGCTGAGCCCTTTAAAGAGTTTTGCGAAGGCCTGAGCATCAAATTATGCTTCGCAACTGTTCGCCACCCCCAATCCAATGAAGCCATTGAGCGGGAAAATGGAAATATTCTCTCTGGTTTGAATCGAGGGATTGTTGGGTTAGCTAAGGGGCTGTGGACCGAAGAGCTTCCCAAGATTTTATGGTCCATTCGGACCACTCAAGCTAGGTCCACGGGCTTCACCCCATTTAGGCTGTTATTTGGAGACGAGGCCATGACTCCTACGAAGCTTAAAGGTGGATCCCTTCGCATAATGGAGCCTGGGAATGATGATGAAAGAAACACTTCGCTGGACTTGTCAGAAGAGACAAGGCTTCGAGTTGTTTCCAATCTGACGAAGTACTAAGACCAAACGAAGGCATGGTATGACCCGAAGATAAAAGTGAATGAGCTTAGACCAGGTCATTTGGTGCTGCGAAGTGTAATCGCTTCGGGAAAGCTAGGAAACAAATGGGAAGGACCATATATTATCCTACGCTCAGGGCACCCCGAGTCGTTTAAGTTAGCTAATTTAGAAGGGGAAGAGTTGAAGCATGCATGGCATGCGGAGCACCTTAAACGTTATTACGCATAGGGGCTCCTTGTAATCAATTGTAAAAGTACCTTTCTAAGTTAAATAAAGATGGAGGTTTGAATTATGCATACTCTTCAAATATTCCTTACCCCTGGTAGACGCATCAGGGGAACAGAGATGCTTGCGTAGGTAAGCATCTTTCGTCGGAACCCAGCAAACGACCTTTGAACCATCGATTCAAGGAGTTCATAAAAGAGCCGAAGGTGGCCAAAGCCTACGGATTCTAGGCTCCGGCTTGTTAGGATCCGTAGAAGAGTCTAAGGACTTGAAAAGAACAGATTTCTGGCCTCTAGGTTCGAAGCATCTTTAAAAGAGCTGAAGGTGGACAAAGCCTATGGATTCCAAGCTCCGGCTTGTTAGGATCCGTAGAAGAGTCTAAGGACTTTAAAAGAATATATTTCCAGCCTCCAGGTTCGAAGCATTTGTAAAAGAGCCGAAGGTGGCCAAAGCCTACGGATTGTAGGCTTCGGCTTGTTAGGATCCATAGAAGAGTCTATGGACTTTAAAAGAACAGATTTCCGGCCTCTGGGTTCGAAGCATCTGTAAAAGAGCCGAAGGTGGCCAAAGCCTACGGATTCCAGGCTCCGACTTCTTAGGATCCGTGGAAGAGTCTAAGGACTTTAAAAGAACAGATTTATGGCCTACGAGTTCGAAGCATCTCTAAAAGAGCCGAAGGTGGCCAAAGCCTACGGATTCCAAGCTCTGGCTTGTTAGAATCTGTAGAAGAGTCTAAGGACTTTAAAAGAACAGATTTTCGGCCTCCGGGTTCGAAGCATCTATAAAAGAGTCGTAGGCGACCAAGCAATAAGGTTTCAAGGCTCCGGCCCAATGAAACACTTTTTAAAGTCCTAAGCGACTATTATCGGAGCTTAAAAGTATAGACTTAGTTCCGAAATTTATAAACATCACAATACAAATGTATAGTTCGAAGAACTCTATGATAGAGTAGAATATGATTACCAAGTGTTATGCGAAGCATCAGGTTGTTATATCAATCATTGTGTCTAACGGACCCTATCGCATTACGTATGGTCCCCCACCCACAAGGAGGGGCAGGGGAATAAGGAACAATCAATTGATGCTTCGGAAACAGATTATATTAATTGGGTAATCATATTACATTACATTAAAAAATGTTTTGGTCAAAGCCTAAATAAAAACGGAGGCCCCTCCGACCTCTAGAGCTACTTCTAGGACCGTTTCGGTCTTCGGAGTCAGGAGTTTTCAAAACTTTCCTCTTAGTCCGAGTGCCTTTCTTCTTCGAAGCTTGCATCTTTTTCTACTCTTCTTGAAGTTCAGCCTAGGACAGAAGTCTTTCGGAGCTAGCCTCCATTGGGTCTTCGACTCGGTAATCCGAGTCAGGCCAATCTATATACTCTGAGGACGAAGATGTTACTTCCTTATCCTCTTACTTAATATAAGCTAGGACCTCGCTTTGAATATCAGGTGTTATTTCCCCTTGCTCCCCTCGAGGAACAGAAAAACGTGAACGCCGGTAAGGCCTTAAGCTCTCGAGGATAGCCCACTGCTAGTGAAGCCCTTCGTTAAGCTCTAATACTTCGAAGTCAGGCTCCGAAGTGCATAACAAAACCTAAAAATAAACATCCAAACAAAGACTTCTCGTTTATAAACTTTTCATTCATTAAGATAAAGGGCATTACAAGACTTCTTGTACATGCTTAAGCGCCCTACGAAGCTAGACCTGCGGGTCGGTTGGCGGAGTCGGTGGAGTCGGAGCTGGAGGCTTCGTTTGAGCTTGCTTCTACCGGTGAGCCTCGTCGATCCAAGTCTTGGATGTAGCTTCGTGATCTGTTTTCCAGGTTTCCCGGAAGGCTTCCAAGGTAGAAGCCACATCCAAAGAAAGACGCAACAAGTCTTCGTCGGTGAAGCCTGCAAGCGTCGAACCCCCCACTAAAGCAACAGAAACCCCGACGGCTTGACTCCGATCCCGGCTACATGCCCGGAGATCTCTCCGTAGCGAGTCCTAGAGGCCTTCATCATCCTTGTCGCCACTTGGATCATCTTTAGCTTCCGTTTGAGGGGCTCACTTGTCGCAGCTGAAGACGAAGGGCACATCGTGCCAAAGTATTCTAAAACACCCCGAAGGGTGTCCATCGTTTGATCAGCTATTACGACGTGCTCCTCCTCGGCCTTTGATAGCTCGGCCGCAGAAGCGGCGATCTCGGCTATCCTTGATAACAAGTAGTTCTTCCGAGTCAGCCCTTGTTTGTCTGAAGTATGAAGTTCTACTAGCTGAGCGCCGGAGTCCGACTCTACCTTCTGAAGCCTTTCAACTTCGGCCCTTAGCACCATACGCTCAGCTTGGATTTCTTCCATCGAAGATCTGAGTGTAGCGCTGGTCTGCTGTTCGGACCGGAGTGCTTCGTCCACAATGGCCTTTGCCCTCCGCTCTTCAAGGAGCTCCTCCTCCAATTGTAAAGTCTTATCTTTGGAGCCTTTGAGGACATTTTGGAGGGTTGTAACCTTCCTCTAGAGCCGATTGGTTTCGAGCTCATTGGAAGTCGCTGCCGCTCTTGCAAGGACAAATTGCTGCAAAAAAGCAAAGTGAGTACAAGGCAATTTTTATTAACTAAATATATTTGTTGTATGTTGCATACCTGAAGGGCAGCCCTTTCGAGGGCCAAGTCAAGCTCTGATCCACTGGCTTCGCTCAAGATAGAAACCAGTTCGGAGCTCCCGACCTCTTGGCATTTATCTGCCAAGGGTTCCAAAAGAGTTCGGAGCTCTGTCTGCTGCTCCACGAATGGAGATAGTAGAGAAAGCCAAGACATGGACCGTCGATCATCTTTAGTGGGGCCTTCTTCTGAAGCACTTGCTAAAGGGTCGTTGGAGGAAGGCGTCATCGTCAAAGAAGGGAGAGGGCCAAGACCTATCTTGCCCTTACCTCTCCCTAGTACAAAAACCAGAGCTACTACTTCGGCTGGAGTGGATCCTCCCTCGATCGTCGCTCCTTCGAGCGGAGTCACTTCACCCAAAACAACTTTAGTCATCAGAGACACTACCTCGACCAGAGCCTCAACTCCGAGTGAAGCCGAAGCTCCACCAGTGGTTGGAGCCACGCCGCTCCTCGATGCATCTACAAAAGTCAAGATGTTCATTAAATATTTATTGTACAATGAAGTCATTTTAGGAATTTCAAAGGAAAAGTTCCGAGGTATAACGCGTCCACACCTTGAGGGAAAATTTCGAGGTCCCCCAGAAATTCGTACATCCAAAGGTATTCTTCGAGGTCATCCCCCGAAGTCTGTGTCGGAGTAGCCGAAGTCGATGCCCTGACTTCCGTTGCTACCACTCCGATCGCGGGTGAATTAGGATTTCCTAACTCTGGATCTAAGTCAACCACAACAGGTTTGGAGGGGGCTACCACGTCAGCTTCCACAACCTCCTGAAGGGAGTCTTCAGCTGCGGCTTGAGACTCACACTCATCATCCTACAGCAGGTAACCTTCGAGCTCCCTTCCCATATGCACGTTCGACTCCCTCTCTTCTGACTCCTCCGAAGAGGAGCTACGGATACCGAGCGAAGAGGGTGAAGACACTGGTGGGGGGAGTTTGGTTGTATTTTTCCCTTTCTTGACGGGAGTCTTAGCGGCTTTATTGGAGGTCTCGGCGATGACTTTTCTTTTCCGAGAGACCGCTCTCGTCAAATCGAAGTACGGTAGGGGAGGAGGCTACATTCCAAGAGCACTCCACACTCGGTTGGAACGTTCCTAGCTCCCAACCAGCTCCACCCTCCGCTGCTTCTCTACTACAGTAAGGGCTCCGAGCACCCGTTCTGTAGCTCTGGCAATTTGCTCCGGATCTAGCGCCAAAGGAGCCGCTGAAAAAAGGTAGCATTCTATTAAGTATGTTATCTGTTTTCTAATCAGTGTTAATGCAGAAAGTACAAAGACTTACCGAGGCTTCGAAGCTCTCCCTCCGAAGCATTCTGGAATGCTATCGGCCACTCAGCTCCGAGAGGAGGGACCCAGAGGGCGATGAATTCCTCAGCCAGGTCCCGCATACTCATGCGACTAGCCACTGAAGAAAGCAACCCAAGCCGCATTGAAAGCAAGCTTGGGTCCAGAGTGACTTCAGCTTCCTTCCGGTACCAAATTTCTTGTAGGGGCCCCACAAAGCTAGAATCTTCCCCGACTTCAGCGTAGAACCAACGGAGTATCCAGTTGGTCTACCACCAGTCGTTGATTGCCTTCGCTAGAAAACTCTGCAAGTACTCCTTCCGAAGCTGGAAGTTAACACTTCCGAAGGCTACCAGCACCTTAGTGTCTCCGGGTCCGTCTTGCGGCATCGGCTGGCAGGAGGCTTTGTGAGTGGTGGCAAAGATCTTTGATATCCTTTCGCACCCTTCTTCCCGAAGGGCCCATTCAAAGATAGCCAGTCTAGTGATGGTGTTGGGAGATAGTTGCGGCAAGGTAATGTGAAACATTTCTAGTACCTCTGCTAAGAAGTTGATTGCAGGAAGCCCCAACCCACCTTCAAAGAAGGCCTCAAAGACCACCACCGATCCGCTCCATGGCACCGGGGTCACTTCCATTCCGGGAACCCGAGTTCTCATCCCTGGGCCTAGTTTCCTATCCACTGCTTCCTCAATGGACTCCGTCGTGCTCGTCGACTGCTCGAGAAGGAAGCTTTGCTTCAACGGCTTCTTGGACGGCGGGCGGAGCTCTCGCGGGTTTTTGGACCAAGAACACCCCGGGGCTCCTTCCATTGCTTCCACTACTGATGTTTCCCAAGCCTACCTCTGCGCTAGAGCTCCCGTCGCTGTCGAAACTGTTGCGCTGGTCCTCGCCATCGGGCTGATCGCTCAGGGAAATTGGGGAAAGTTTGAAGGTTGAAATGCGGAGGCTTGGAACTAAAGCTCTTTAAAGATTTTCGTTGTGGCTCGATTCCCCTTTTTATAGCCCCTTCGCCTTCAATTGCTATGCTTCTAGTGCGCGTTTACACTACAGTTTCGACTTCCGCCGCTGACAGGTGGGACCAGAAGGTAAAAAAGGTGTGAACTGGGAGTTAAAATTATATCCGTTACTTTTTCAAGGAAGTCTAACGGCTACTTGAGTGGTAACGGCTCAAAATTAACGGCTCTCTACGATGCTCCACCTCCGCAATAGTCTAGTTCCTTGCGAAGATTTCACATGGGAATCCAAGTTCGAAGCTTCCATCAGATATACCTCCGATGTTGAAGACACTTCGAATGGTTATAGTACCTTGAATTTTTTTCTAAGTCCCTGAGCATGAAAATATTTCTTGTGTATACTGCTCTCCTACTATACATGCTATTTGGAGAAGCGTATTCGAGGGGCTACTGTTGGGGGGAAATACTTCATCCCCAAGACCTTCAAGATTAAGAGACAAAGACAATTCATAAAGTTCTAAGCCAAAGACTTGTCTCCAAATTGATGAAGGTTTAAAGGTGAAGGGTTCCTCTGAATCCCAGTTCGAAGATACCCTCCGAAGGCTCCATCTCCGCAGTGGGAAACAGCAAGACTGACAGGACGTCTGCCTTATCTATCTTCTTTGGACATATTTTACCATTTTAGCCCTATTCGGGGTACCGAATAGTTTCCACTATGTCGATTGTAATTGAGAGGTAAAAAGGTATTTTCCTTACATTTTTTTACCTATAAATACCCCCCTTCTCACCTTGTAATAGGCATCGAATATTCAGATATTCAATACACAACTTCGAACTACTTCGATCTATTATCCTATACGGAGGCTTGAGATAGTCCGCTTCACAAACTCGTCGGTTGTTAGTTCTTAATCTTAGAGAACCTGTTAGCGTAATCTTTTACGCCAACAACTATAATTAAACTCATTAAGAGGAAAATCGAAGAATTCCCTAAAAGGTGGCATGAAGTGCTTTCCGAGGCACTATGGGCTTGTAGAATTGCAAAGCACGGTGCTACCAAACTTAGTCCATATGAGTTGGTATATGGACAAGAAGTTGTTCTACCTGTAGAAGTAGATCTTGGCTCTTTAAGAGTTCTAAAGCAAGATGGCTTATCGGTCAATGAGTATAAGACTCTTTTGAAAGACAATCTAGAAGAAGTGACCTATAAGAGGTTGAGGGCTTTAGAAGCTATAGAAATAGACAAAAGGAGAGTAGCTAAAGCCTACAATAAGAAAGGTAAACCAAAATCGTTTCAAATAGGTGACTTAGTTTTGAAGACAATTTTGCCCTTAGGCACTAAGAGCCCTAAATTTGGTAAATGGTCACCTAGTTGTGAAGGTCCTTTCAAAATAGCCGAAATCGCTCCTAGCAATGCATATGGGTTAGAATCTCTGCAAGGAGAGCAGTTTCGAAGAGCTTTGAATGGCAGGTACTTGAAAAGGTATTTCTCGAGTGTGTGGCAAATAGCTTGAAGATGTCGAAAGGCCGATATGAGAAGTATCGTCCTTAGCCTGTTATGCTTTTAGTTCACTTAGTGCACTAAAAGGCAGGGGGGCATGTGTTGATAGCAAAAAAATGGCATTAATGGTTAAGATTCTCAAAATATCAATTTTGGTAATTTGGGCCGAAAAATACACATGTCCTAGACTAGGCCAAAGCCCTACAGGGCCGAAGGACCATCAAGGTGTGGGCTTCGAAAGCTTCAGCGAGCCTACTCCCTTTGGCCCGATGGCCTTCGGAGGCCCACCTCACCGAAGCTTCGGCCCAACAAGCAGGCTTCGGCGAGCCTGGCCGAAGGCCCACTTCAGGCAGGAAACCAGAGATAGAGTTGAGTACGATTCTGGCTAAATTTTATCCCTACGTGTGATTAGGACGAATCCTATCAGATTAGGCTTAGAGATTAGAAGTCTAGCCCCTATAAATATAGGGGTGAGGCCGGTTCATTAACCCCCACACACACACACAAATCAACACAAAGCCCTAGCTTTGAACCGTACCTTTACTTTTACCTTTACTTTTCTGCAATCTTTGTGGGTTTGCTTGGAAGCCCTCCAACGGCCACTTTGGAATAGTGGTAATCCTTGTTACTTCGCTTGTGAAGTATTCATTAATCTACGTAATAGGTTGCTATCGCCTTGTTACTTCACTTGTGAAGTATCCGCTAATCTACGTAACAGATTGCTACCTTCGCTCCCTAGTGCAACACTTAGCAGAATTCGGTCCCCAGGCCGAATTGGCACTTGATATTTGTTATGTTTCATGTTTTCACGCTCGGAGCCCCTTCACCGGAGGTGACTGGAGCAAAGAGATTGGTTTCGGAGGTTGCTATAACACCCCTCGGCAAGAGTACTTCTTCTACTACCCGTGTCGGACCGTCACGCTGTTGTCGGTTTTGACCAAGTCCCGCACGCTAGCATGCTTCGCAGTAGGCTTCGTCATGATAGGCTTCGCCATGCTCGTACCCTGGATTAGACGAAGTCATGCCCGCACGATGTGCATAAGTTATTTTACCGTGTTAGAGACTTCGCGCCGAACCCCGCAGTTCGGAGGTGATTGTCACGTCGAGAACTATTCGGACCCCGTCTTCGGCTAGGTCAGACCGAACGCCGAAGGTACCCTTCGGTGGGACCCTTCGCATTAGACGTCGAAGGTACCCTTCGGCGATACCCTTCGCATTATACACTTCGGACCAGTCAGGCTCCGCTCGGCTTGCTGGTTTATTCTATTTAATACATCTCTTTTCGGCTAATTGGATTATTTGTGTGTGATCTGATTACCAGGCGACTCCACCCTCTTACCACAGTTAAGGGTAGTCGGAACATGACGTCGGTGTTGTGTTACGCTTAGGCTTGTCCCTAAGTATCCGCACACTTTTGGATCGTCGAACTGACCCAAGTGCGGGGACACGTTTTCTTGTCAACAACTTCATGAGGACGGTGGCCATGCACATGCTCGGGATCATCCGGTCACTATATCTGACTGCTCGACTGGATTACATCCGAGTAGGGTGGCCGGTGCACATCAACGAATTTGATGTCAAACGCATCCATGCTAAGATTGGGGAGACTACCAAAGCCTTGATCTTAGATATCGAGATTTATCCTCCTGTTCCTCTTGCACCTATCGAGTGAACAAAAATATGTGTGACATATTTGCAAGACACGGACGTAATTAATGTATTGTTGCCTTATCACTTTATATTTTTGCATGGAGACCAATTGGTCCTGACCTTTTTGACTATACAGTATAGCGTAGGCTTGTCAACACAAGGAAACTCAGGCCACATGCACGCTTCTTAGAGCCATCGGCGTTGTGTATAGTTTGTAAGGTGTCACGAAGGATCAATCAAGAAAGGCAACTCGGTCAGAAATCGATCATTTTAACTCAGCTAGAGTGGATCTTGGATACAGAGTGAATGATTGCAATAATCCAAAAAGAATTTCGTCAGTTAAAGGGCGTATATTAAGCATCTATTGAAGGTCTTCCACGACTCAGCAAAAGTGGATCGTAGATATAGAACGGGAAGACCATTACAGGTCCCAAAAAAGACGCTTAAGATCCAAAGACTTGTTAAGCACTCAGAAGCAGTGGGTCTTCCTCAACTCAGCTAGAGCGGATCATGGATACAGAGTGGGAGGACCGCAACTGATCCGAAAAATGCTTAAAAGTCAATAGAATTTGAATTTGAATTGCGTGTCAAATTCTCATAAAAATTGAAGACTTAGCTTGATGGCTGACGACGAGCGATAGTGGGATCATTAAATCCTGCAAGTTTTGGCGCATGAAGTCCGGTGGATAAAATCATAATGAAGCCTTTAATGGTGCTGAAGCATCAGGCACATCAGGCGTCGCATCTTGCATGTCGCCTTTCCAGGTGATGTGACGAGTCATTTTGACCGTGCATGCATGGCAGGGGATATTGACCGGTGCGATATAGCGTCTGGCAGAGCGATTCATGGTGCGCCATTTGTGGAGTTCCGTCATTAATGGTGGACCGATGATCCGCTTCTAGCCTTCCTGCATCGGCCTATAAATAGAGGCATTTGGCGTCGGTTTCTCCAGCATCTTAGTGTAACTCATTTCTTCTCCTTCATCTTCCCTTCATAAAAGGAACTTAGTCCTTCGATCACCTGGTATGATGGCTTATAGATGGGCTACCAAGAGCCTCCAGACTTTGGGTGAGTGTCTGTCTTGACTTATCTTGTATATTTTCATGCCAATCTCACTTGGAGTATTGATCGTTCTTCCGCAGAATCTTTAGGAGAACGTCTTTGTATGCCAACTGGAGTTGTTCTTCGTCGGCATTTTGGCGAGGAGACTGTGAGTCCATGCGGCGACCTTATGGCGGTTTTCTGACCGCGGCCTTGGCCTGGTGAGCCCGTGTGGCGACCATACGTCGGCATTCCTAGGGCAGTCTGTCATCCCCGATGCAGCCCTACAGGGCATGGGATGATCCAGCGAAGTCAGTGTGACTTCTCTAGACACCCCTCTAGGAGGCCCGGCGTTGTCGTCGATGGGTAGCCAACTTGGGGATGCCTCCCGTAGGGTAGCTCCTTCGAGGTGGTGGCATCCAAACCCATGTCACGACGCCTTTGTGACACGGGGGTCGGCAAAGAATATCACCTTCCCTGGGGAATGTCCTAGTGGAGGGGGGTCTTTGGTGCTACGGTCGATCACGCCACTCATTACCAAGATCAGCTCGGCCCTAGTGTCGTCAGTGTCGTAGTCGTCAAAGGCATCAGGGGGTGAGCGCTCATCGATGGACTAGGGCTTGCTAGCGACTTGGACGGCATCGTCGGAGATGCACATCTTGCGTCGTGGGTCAGCAGTGTGTGTCAATCAAGCTTTTAAAAGCTTCTCGCACTCCTTAGTCGGCCTACGAAGCTTCTTGATCATGTTGAGCTCATAAAAGCAGTGTAGAATAAATTCTTGTATATGTACATCTCATATAAATGCAATAAAAATATCTTCATTCATTAAGCCTTCTTTTTGTCTGTCCGTCTACGTGCATCGCCGATCCTTGACTTCATCGATATAGCTTAGGTCTGAATAGCGCAGCGAACTCAAGCCGCATGCGTGCTGTTTAGAACCATCAGCGTCACAAATAACCGAATGCGAGCGATAGCAGTCGGGACAAAGAAAACATGCTCATAAAAGCCCCCGAGCAGGCAAACAACCTTCACAATGACTACGCCAGAGCGGATCATTGATACTATAGTCAGAATGGTTGCTTGTGGCTGTCCGAGTGCAGAGCATGCTTCAACAAACTTCGAGAGTCTTGTAGGCGAAACATCGATCTTATCTTGAGTAACTCATTTTCACTTAGCGTAGGGACCAAAGCCTCATGCACGCTGATTGGAGCCGTCATTGCTACTCAAGGTCGGGAGATGATGTTGTTACTCACGGTGAGTGTGAGTCATCATGGCAATCCGGAAAGGGCCAACAATCGCTAGGTCAAAGCGGGTAATGACCGTGCAGTCGAGATGGAGAGATTTCCACTATTTCAGGAGACCAACAATAGCGAGCCAGAGCAGGTCATGACCACTCGGCTAGAGTGGTGGCCTTTAGACGTCTTCACAATAGCTGAGTTAGAGCGGGTCATGACCACATAGATACAAAGGCCTTTAGGCAATCCTCGTAATAGTCGGTCTAGAGCGGGTCATGGACACTTGGCTAGAACAGCGGTGTTCGAGCGTCCTCACGATAGCTAAGTTAGAGTCGGTCATGACCACATAGCTAGAGCGAAGGCGTTCAGGTGATCCTCATAATAGCCGGGCTAGAGCGGGTCAGCCACTTGGCTAGAATGGTGGCATTCGAGTGTCCTCACAATAGCTGAGTCAGAGTAGGTCATGATCACATAGCTAGAGCGAAGGCGTTCAGGCAATCCTCGTAATAGCCGGGCCAAAGCGGGTCATGGCCACTCGGCTGGAACGATGGTGTTCAAGCATCCTCACAATAGTTGAGTCAGAGTGGGTCATGACCACATAGCTAGAGCGAAGGCGTTCAGGCAATCCTCATAAAAGTCGGGCCAGAGCGAGTCAGGGACACTCGGCTAGAACGGTGGCATTTGAGCGTCCTCACAATAGCTGAGTAAGAGTGGGTCATGACCACATAGCTAGAGCGAAGGCGTTCAGGCAATCCTCATAATAGCTGGGCCAGAGCGGGTCATGGCCACTCGTCTAGAACGGTGGTGTTCGATCATCCTCACAATAGCTGAGTCAGAGTGGGTCATGACCACATATCTAGAGCGAAGGCATTCAGGCAATCCTCGTAATATCCGGGCCAAAGCGAGTCATGGCTACTCGGCTAGAACTAAGTCATCCAGACTCAGGAGAGTGCATCATCCAACAAAGCAAATATCTTTATTATGAAACAATATCAAATACTTATCTCGCTTATGGATAAAATCATCTAAGATGCTCAATATTCTACGAGTTCACCAAATTTTTGCCATCTTCACGCATCAGACGGTAGGATCCTGGGCGAGTGACCTCAGCAATGATGAAGGGTCCCTCCCATGGAGCCGAGAGCTTGTGGGTCTTGATCGCTGATTGGACTCAGTGGAGGACCAAGTCTCCGACCTGGAAGGAGCGATGATGGATGTTCTGGTCGTGGTACATCCGTAGGCCTTGCTGGTACCAAACAGTCTGGATTGAGGTGGCAAAATGGGCCTCCTCGAGGCTATCAATGTCTTCTTCTCGGGTTTGCTCAGTAGTTCCTTCTTCATACCACAGTACCTTGGGGCATTCATGCAGCATGTCCACCGGGAGCACAGCCTCCGATTCGTAGACCAGAAAGAAGGGAGTCCGACCGGTGGGTTTGCTAGGCTAGGTGCCGAGGCCCTAGAGAACAGTGGGCAACTCTTTCATCCAGCGGTTGCCATAGTTGTGTAGAGAATCAAACACTGTTGATTTAAGCCCTTGTAGAATCATCCCATTGGCATGTTCGACCTACCCATTGGCTCGAGGGTGCGCCACTGATGCATACTTTATTTCAATGCACCATTCCTCGTAGAACACCCAGAAGTCAATGCCCGTGAAATGGGTCCCAAGATCAGTGATGATCTGATTCGAGACCCTGGACCGGTAAATTATGCTCTCAATGAATTATGCGGCCTTCTTAGCAGTACTTGTCTTTAGTGGCATGATTTCAATCCATTTGGTGAACTTGTCAATTGCCACAAACAAGCGATCGTACCCTTGCGGTGCCTTTGGTAATGGGCCTACCATATCTAGCCCCTAGTAAGCAAACGGCCAGGAGGACGGAATGTTCTGGAGAGCCTAAGCAGGGAGTGGATGTTGGTTGGTGAAGAATTGACTGCCTTTGCAGTTGCGAACCAATTGGGGAGCATCCGAGTTAGTAGAGGGCCAATATAACCTGGCCTGGAATGCTTTGCCGACTAGTGTACAGGCCCCAACATGGTTCCCGTAGGCCCCGAAGTGTATTTCTTCTAGGATCTTCAGTACTTCGGTCTTGGCGACAAACTTCAGCAATGCTCTGGTGGATGCAGCTCTCTTGTATAACTCTGATCCAATTAGGATGTATTGCTTCCTTCTTCGATATAGCCGAATGGCGGCGTCCCTGTGTTGTGGTACCTTGGAGGTGAGGATGAAGTCGATCAGTGGCCGGCGACGGTATTTTCTCCATCGGCGATGACTAGAACGGCCAGAGCAGCCTTGTCTTCTAAACATTGTGGTTCTTCAACCTTGATGGACAGCTTCAAGAGCTCTTGAAGGAAAGTTCCTCTAGGAATCATCATCCGGGATGACCCGAGCTTTGCTAGCGAGTCGGCAGCCGAGTTCTTGTCTTGAGGGACATGATGAAACTCAAGGCCATCTAACTTATCTTCCATCTTACGGATCTCGTGGCAATAGGCATCCATCTTTTCGCTGACGTAGGACCAATCTACGTTTACTTGGCTAATTACCAACTTGGAGTCTCCATACACCATGAGTCGTTTGATCCCGAGGGAGATGGCAATGCGAAGAACATGGAGAAGAGCTTCATATTCGGCTGCATTGTTCAACGCGGCAAAGGTCAGGAGAAGAACTTATTTCAAGCTCTCACCTTGGGGGCGTCAGAAGTACCCTGGCTCCTTCCCCTTCAATATCGAGGGGCCCGTCGAAATGAAGGGTCCAATAATCCTGAATGGTGTTCGCCGACGGTAGATGGAGCTTGGTCCATTCGGCGACGAAATCGGCGAGCGCTTGGGACATGATGGCAGTGCGTGGCTTGAAGTCGATGGCATACTCCCCAAGCTCGATGGCCCATTTGGCAATCCATCCGGTGGCGTCCCGATTCTGAAGGATGTCACCGATGGGGGAACTCTATGACCACCTCCACTGAGTGGGCATGGAAATAATGCTTGAGCTTCCAGACGGAAATAAGGAAGGCATACAGAAGCTTTTGCACCTGAGGATATCGGACCTTCGATGGCCCTAGGACTTCTGATATGAAGTATATCGGTCATTGGACTGGGTAGGCGAGTCCCTTTTAGGTCATTCGTTGACCAGGGCGGTGCTAACCACGTGGGTGGTGGCAGCAATGTAGAGGAGGAGCACTTCTCCTTGTGTTGGCACAGCGAGTGTCGGTGGAGTTGTCAGGAACTTCTTAAGGTCGTAGAATGCCTGATCAGCTTATTCCATCCAAGTGAAGCCCTCTTTCTTCAACAACTTGAAGAATGGCATCCCTCGCTCCCCCAACCACAAAATAAACCGGCCTAGGGACATCATGCATCCTATCAAACGTTGGACATGTTTGATGTCGGTAGGACTTGACATGTTCAGGATCGCTGAGATCTTCTCAGGGTTTACTTCGATGCCTCGACAGTTGACAATGAACCTGAGCAATTTCCCGGTCGAGACTGTAAATACGCATTTCCCCGGGTTGAGTTTCTAACAGAACTTACGGAGGGTTCTCACCATCTCTTGGAGATCCACAATGAGGTCTTCGGGCTTCTTGGTCTTGATAACCACATCGTCAACGTACGCCTCAACATTGCGGTCGATCTGGTCAGCCAAGAAACGCTGAATGGCACATTGGTATGTGGCCCCTGCATTCTTCAGGACGAAAGACATTGATGTATAGTAGTAGGCACCGAATGGGGTGATGAAGGTGGTCTTCTTCTAGTCTTGTTCCTTCGGGATGACCTAGTTGTAGCCCGAAAAGCAGTCTAGGAAGCACAACAGAGCGCTGTCGGTGGTCGAATCAACAACCTGATCAATGTGCAGCAGTGGGAAGGGATCCTTTGGACATCGCTTGTTGAGAGTCGACACACATCCTCCATTTCCCACTCTTTTTTTGGACAAGGACCAAGTTAGCCAACCGGTCTATGTGTTGCACCTCATTTATAAATATTGCTGCTAGGAGGCGAGTGACTTCTTCTTTGATGGCCTTCTTGCGATCTTCGGCGAACCTTCACATATTCTACTTGACCGGCTGGGAAACCGGATCCACACGGAGTTCATGCTCGATCAGCTCCTAGGGCATGCCTAGCATATTGGAGGGTTGCTAGGCGAATATGTCAGCGTTGGAGTGTAGGAAGCTGATGAGCGTGCTTGTCTATTTAGGATCAAGCGCAGTCCCGATCAGGGCTGTCTTGGAGGGGTTGGTGTCCGATAGCATAATACTTTTGTACTCGGTTGGAGATGGCGTCAAGGCGATCACGGATGGTTTGGGACTCAGGATCTCAAGTCCGTTGGTCGGAGTGGTCTTGGATTCTTGGAGTATTTCCTCCATTCGTACATACATGTCAAAGGCCTCACTCAACATGAGGCTATCCTGCTCACAGAAGTACGAGGTGGCGACATCACCCCTCACGGAGAAGGCTCCACCGGGTCCTGTGATCTTGAGGACCAGATATGTGTAATGCGGAACCACCATGAACTTGGCGAGTGCAGGCCTCCCGAGTACTACTGATACGCGGTCTTGAAGTCAGCGACGAAGAACTTGATGTGCTTGGTTCTATAGTTGTCCCAGGCGCTAAAGGTCACCAGCAAGGTGATCATGCCTAGGAGGATGGAGGCGTTCCTTGGGACGATCCCGTAGAAGGGGGTGTCTATCTTCTGGAGCACCGAGAGGTCGACGCCGAGAGCCTCCAACATCACTTTAAATAGGACATCGAGGCCACTTTTTAAGACGGACCTTCAGGATGACCAGGTTGATGACTAGCGGGAAATGTCTGGGCTTGGGGACGTCTGTCCACTAATCTTGGCAATCAAAGGCGATTGGGATCTCCGACCACTGGAGGCATTTTGTCACCTCGGTGCCGATGGCATTGACATGGCAGGCCATCAACTTCTGTTGATGTCTGTATTTGGTGGCCATGGTACAGCCGAATATCATGGAGACCGTTCTGGCGGGCTCCTAGTAATCGTTCCCCTCCAAGGGAGAGTTGCCCTTGCTTTTGTTGCCTTCGGGCCTTCTCTTCCTAGCATTCCACCGACACTTATTAGGCCGGTGGTCTGCTCCTGCTTCTTTCAGCATTTGTTTCTACAGCTAAAACCAATGTCGAGTGGTATGACTACTGTTAGGGTGGATAATGCATGGATTCTCTAGTAATTCTTGTAGTGCCACGTCATCTTGGCGTCGTGGCCATGGGTTTCCATCGGCGACCATGATCTCCTTCCCCTTCCTATTTTTGTCCTTGAGGCGAGGACGATCGAGGTCATCGCAGTCCTTGAAGGCAGGCATTCGGCGTAGTGCTGGCGATCGGTGCCATTCTTTATTCTTTTTCTTGTCCTTGTCGGAGCCGTGCAAATGTGGAAACATCTGTTCTTGTTCGGATCCTCAGTGCTAGTGAATTATTCAGTGATGGTGATCATGTGGCCAGGGTTGATAGGTGGCGGAATAGCTCCGACGGCTTCCTCAGGCCATCTTGGAAGATGGTTATTATGTTAGTGTCGAAGATGCTAGCGACGGCATTGCACTTCTCGGAGAATCGTCTTATGTACTCCCGCAGGGATTCTCCTTCCTTTTGGCACACTTGACGTGGGTCATGCCGGGAAGTGGGCTTTTGCCACGTCCCCCGATAGTTGGCAATGAAGGTCTCGCATAATTCATCCCAGGAGTTGATGGAGTCCTCTAGGAGCGAGGTCAACTAGTTGACGACGGCGGTTGACAACATGACGAGGAGGTAATTGACCATGACGTCCTGGTCTCCTCCAACTGCATGAATGATGGTATAATATAATTGCAACCATTAAGACAGGTCAGTTTTACCATCATATGGCGTGATCCCTATCGGTAGGAAGTGGTGAGGCCACTCGACTTGTCGTATCTGCTCGGAGAAGGCAAGGAAGACGTCCTGATGAAGTACATTGTGATCGGCATGGCCCTCATTCGGGGCTCCGTGATTGCGGTTGTATCGTTCACGACGACGCATCTCCTCCCGCTCTCACTCTTGTTGTCAACGAGAAATGAGGTTGTGCGCACCCATCTGATCGTTGATGATCTCTCGAGCATCAACAACATACGAACTTCCTCTGTGCTCGTTTCGGTGACGGCGCCCTTCTTGCCCGGAGGGGCGGAACCACGAGCCTCGGGTTGGCGAGCGTGTTCGGTGAGAAAGCATCAGCTCGGCTATCTGAGTCGTGGCAGCCTAGGTCATGGCCCGGACACTCTGGAGCTCAGGCATGTCGGGGATTGTTAACAACGCACTTTCGATGGTGACCAAGTTCGCGGTAGGTGTTCCGTACAGGTCGTGGCCTTCGAAGGCCATTGTGTACGCGGCTAGTCTATTTTGACGAGAGGCACTTGCTCCCCCTTGAGTTGTTGTGCGCCGGTTGCGTCTGTCGATGTTCCTCCTTCGACGCTCTTGACGATGAGTGCTGGATTTAGTGTCAATAGAGGGTTCGTCCTCTGAGACGACTCTAGTGATCGCCATGATGGTGGTCACTGGAGGAGCTTGGCGGGTCGGTGGAGTCAGTCGGTGAGGTCTGTCGGTTGCGACCGGGGAGAACCATCGTCATTGGACGGTGCACCCTCTAGAATTGGTGAAGATGGCGTAGTCGGCAGGTGAGTCGGTGACCTTCTAAGGGTGATCCTCGGAAGGCGCTCTCTATAGAGTGGGTCGTAGTGACGCACGAGTTGTTGGTGAAGCAGGTGTCGGTGATGGTGCAGGTGGAGCCTTTGTTGTCTTCAGCGAAGCGGTGGTGGGAACCAATTGGTTCATGTAGTTTCTAATGAAGACCAGACTCCCAAAGGCGATCACAGTGCCTCTTGGTACCTTGGTGTCGACTTTGCAGACAACGGCCATCAATCCGATCAGCAGGTCACAAGACTTTCGACTGTCATTGTGTGGGAACAACAAAAGCCTATGGGGGATACATGTAGTATGATTTGTGTAGGTAGAGGGGGAGTCGTGACTATAGACTGATGGTTACCTCGATTGACGAGGCAGAGAAAGAATAAGAAGGGTGGACACGAGAGGGTTTTTAGATAGGTTCGGGCCTCCCGGAGGATAACAACACTACTCCTATATGTGTATGATTGTTCGAGCCGAATCGAACTAGCGAATCGAGAGGAGCCTGGAATAAGGGGTCCCTCTTGGCATCTGTGTGTGTTTGATGAATTGTCTCTTTTTGTGCCCTCCCTCCCCAATCCTTTTATATGAGAATGACAGATGGGCTTACTAATGGTCGCGGATAATAGCCGCATAATAACCCATTATCGGTACATATATAACTATAATACTCAATGTTGGTTTTGATGAAGATAATGGTCGTCATGATAGTCCAAGTACCATCTGTTAGAGTTCCGGCACTCGGGCGAGCTTTCTTCCAAGTGCTGTCTTCAGAGACCATGTGGGTCCTCATGGGCCGATCTTTGTGAGTCGCTTGGTGGCCTGGTAATCGGAACAAACCATTCGGTAGGGTACCCGGGGTTATATCCCCGACATACTCAGGGTCTGTTTGAATGACCCTTGCTTATTTTTAGGGACTAATATTTAGTCCCATTTAATTCCTAAAGTCTCAAACAACATTGTTTATGAGGGCTAAAGTTTAGTCCATAAGTCACTTCAGTGTTGCTTATAGGGTTATAGGGACTAAAAGTATCATGCACACTCTATCCTCATTTATGAACCCCTTATTAAATGTTGTTTAGTCCCTACATCTAAATAAATGGACTAAATTTTAGTCCCTACTAAAATAAATAGTTTTAGTCTCTAAAAATAAGCAAGGTCATCCAAACAGGGCTTCAGTATAATCGGCAAACGAGCTTATTCAATATTCATATCTATATTCGTTTATAATATTAAAAATATATTCAACTCTAATTAAATTTTTACCACTCCGTAAATGTAGGATCGCCGTTAAGATGCTGACTTTATCTTTATCATTGGGCAGGTCGGTTTGGGCCAACATAACAGTACAGTCCAGACGGGTGGGCGTTGTAATGTGAAGATAAGGGAGGCCTGACCTACCAGACTTTATATAAAAAATTATTGGTGGCCGAAGCAGCTCACAGAATTTGTAGCTTTGGGAGAGAGCGAGACGTTGCTGACTGAATCCCTGAGCCGGTTTCGCCCTAAAACTAGGAGCGTTAGAGCTCGCGTCGCCTGTCGCCTCGCCATCGCGTGAGAGGTTCAGAGCAAAACTGACACAATATGGATGCATCCACGGATCCTCAGCAAAACTGACGGCAGATCACAACAGATGATTCTTGGGTTCAAATGCTAAAAAATTCAGCTGTTTACTGCGGCCAGCTTCCCGCTACCTTCTCTCTTCACAAAACAAATTAACGTGCTTCTTCAATTTGATCGGTCTGCTTTTATTCTTCTCGCGCCAAGTGTGTATGGCTAGGTTGGCTTCTTGGCTGCTCGCTGAAACCTGCAACCACAAACCACGGCGGTGTTCTTCTTTTTCGGGGAGGACGCCACGCCACGGAGGCCAAACCGCCGGCGGGAGCGGAGTTCGCCGACGTGAGATAACTCACGGTTTGACTGCAAGCAAGGCATACCCAACATCTCTCAACCGTCCATTTTGATGATCAATAGCTCAAATTAATTACAACAACAAAACGTAAATAGGATTTACCTATGATACAGTGTCCCGAGTTAGTTTGTCCCGTCTGAGCTGGATCTAACGGTGACTGTGTCCTCTGCGGCCACAATTATCACTACAGCGGAATCTGGGAGCGCCAGTGTTCAGCGGCTCATCAGGGCCAAAACTGAGTGCAAACGGCACCAAACTGTACAGTGCACACACGTGACACGCTCGATCATCGATGCTTCCCAACCTTCCAATAAAAATTGAGATAGTACCTTCTTAGTTGAAGGGTTACATTAAGATACGAGCTTTAAGAGGTGATTTAGGATTTGTATGGTAAAATAAACTTATTTAAATTTTTTTTACTTTAGAATAAAAATTTATTAATTAAAAACAACCAATCTATTTAAGATCCATAATTTTTCTGATTAGATTTGACTAAAAAATCTTACATATAAAGTTATACTAAATAGAGCGTATAGAATCATCAGAGTTAGGCAGACTTGACAAAACCGGCCATACACCGGCGTTCTGGACGGTCATACTCCCTTTGCATCTTTTTGGCTGTAAAAACAAAATCTTTTTAGCTCTGCAAATGGCCTAGATGCTAGTGAACAGAAGTGGCAGTAAGATAGTGGCTTTTTTGTTTTAGATGGATACAGAGGCTACCGAAAATGTGGAGCAATGGATAGGATTTGCAGTTTTGCACCCCAGTCCCCATAGGTTGCAGCAGAGGACCACACCAGCCTCCGCTCCGCTCCCCGATTCGTCGTCACCACCCGTGGTTTCATCTGAAAACCATGGCCTGCTTCGGGCGTCCCACCTTACGGCCTTCGTGTTCTCGGTCTCCCCCAGTCCCCCTATCTTCTCGCTCTCCTGCCCCCTATAAATTCAGAGCAGCCTTTGTTTTCTCATCAAGCGCACGCTATCCACTTCAGTAATCACTACTCATCGATCCCCATCTCCCCTTTAATCTGTTAATTAGTTTCAGCTACATCGTCCAGATCGCCGGCCATGTCGACGGCGACCCCTGCTTACCTGGACCAGAGGCTCGCCCTCGCCAAGCGCTGCTCCAAAGGTGCTACTCAAGTACTAATTAATCTTCTTCAGGGCTAGCTAGCTGGTGTTGATCTTCTTATGTCTTTGCATGACTGACTGACCTCGTTTCTTGTTGAACTGAAACTGCAGAGGCAACACTCGCCGGAGCTAAAGCGGCAGCCGTGGCCACCGTCGCGTCGGCAATCCCCACCGTAAGTTGCATCTACCCGACTACCCCGCATACGAAACTCGAATCGAGACACATCTCGATGCTGTTCTTAGCTTCTTGCGGTACACGCATGTGCAATTGTGCATGACTCGATCGATTGATTTCAGCTGGCGAGCGTGAGGATGCTGCCATGGGCAAAGGCGAACATCAACCCGACCGGGCAGGCGCTCATCATCTGCACGGTGGCCGGGATGGCATACTTCGTCGCCGCCGACAAGAAGATCCTCTCGCTGGCGAGGAGGCACTCGTTCGAGAGCGCCCCTGCGCACCTCAAGAACACCTCCTTCCAGGGCGCCGGCAGCCCTCATCCGGCATTCTTCAGGCCTTGAGCCCTTGAGGAGTCAGCTATAGATCGGTCACTGCATACCGATCCATGCATGCCAGGTTGCAACCTGGGCCCTGGCACGATCTGTCGACATTGTAAGATAGTGGCATGTTGTTTACCTGGTTTTAGAAAGTGCAGCATTGGTGTGCTGCTTCCCTGCTTGTAATATCTCCAGCTTGTAATATCCTATATCACATGAGCGAGTTAATGAATAACGGTGAAGTCAAATGCATGCTCGAGCTCTTAGAACACATACAAATTTGAATCTACTCTATGTTATAGGATGAAAATGGATTAGATATAAACGGATATTAGTTATATCGTATCAGTTTTCGTAATTTTTTGATTTGGATTCAGATACTCGATGTGGAAATAGATATTATCGTTTAACGAAAACAATTATCTAGTAGACAATAAATATTCCATAAATTTAGATTTATTTTGAATTCCAAAATCTTTAAAAAGATCTCATTTATTTTTAAAATCTTAAGAAAGATAACATTTATTAATTTGTGTGAAAAATGTTTTGAACCTGTATGATATTTGCAAATTGGTTTGACCTTAAAATAATTTCTACTCTTAAAATTTAACATATATTATTCATGTAAAAATTTTGTATTTTTTAGGTTCATTTGCTATTTTTAATTTATTAAATATGTTTTTAGCATTTAAACTGAAACGTGTGAAATTGGAACAGTGCTTAAAATAATGAACCAAAATTTATAAAAATATATATATGTTTTTAATCCATTTTTAGTTATTATCTAATAAACTGAAAGAAATTTTGAAAAAAAATAGATTGCAACACTTGATGGGCAACATGGAGTTTAATGGTTTTTTAATTCTAAAAAAATAAAATAAACTCTAAAAAACACGAGACTTGTTATGGTGTTATGATATGATACATAGCTATTTTGATAAAAAATTTAAAAATTCGTTGAAAAAGGTGTCACGTGTGATATTAAGAAAATAGGAGATTCTCTAAGGATAAATTATGATTTAAAGCAGTGAGTGGCTTTAAAAGCAAATCAACAGTAAATATTCATTTAAACTTGAAACTTTTTCTAACATAAAAATTTGGTATTTTTATGGGTCAGTTTACTATTTTTAATTTATTAAATATGTTTATAGGATTTATATTGAAATATGTCAAATTTGAACTGCAGATTCATAAAATAATGAACTAAAATTTATAGAAAATTCATATTCATATTTTTGAGTTCATTTGTAAGACGTACCCACTGAATGAAAAGAAATTTTAAAAAATCTAGGTTGCAACACTCGATTGGTAATATGGAGCTTAATGGTTTTTTACTTCTATAAAAATCAAATAAAATATGAAAAATGCAAGACTTAGAATGGTGTTTCGATATGATACATAGATATTATGATAAAAAATTTAAAAATATTTAGAAAAAATTGTGATGTACAATGTTAAGAAAGATGGAGATTCTCTAAGGATGAATAATGATTTAAAGAAGAAACAAGTTGGGTTTAAAACTAAATCGATAGTTAAATATTCGTTTGAACTTGAAACTTTTTCTACAATAAAAATGCAACATAGCTTATTTCATATAAAAATTTGGTATTTTTTTGAATCAGTTTATTATTTTTAATTTTTTAAGTGTATTTCTATTATTTATATTGAAATATGTTAAATTTGAATTGCAGGCACATGAAATAATGAACTAAAATTTATAGAAAAAGCATATTCATACTTTTGAGTCCATTTGTAGTCCGTACCCATTAAATGGAAAGAAATTTTGAAAAATATAGGTTGCGACACTCGATTGACAACGTGGCTCTTAATGTTTTTTAATTCTAAAAAAATTAAATGAAGTCTCAAAAACACGAGACCTGTATGATGTTATTGTAGTATTCAAATAGACGACTAGATGAGAGGTGAATAGGAACCTCAATAATTTCTTTTGAAAAGATGGTCTATTCCTTTTACCTAACACTCCTCCAAAGAAAGCTAGTGAAAGCATAGAGAGACCTAAAAAGGCTAATAAGAAAATATGACTCTACTATATATGAGATGAACCTCAGATTCTATTGAGCACAAAAACACTACTCATAGCCATGAGAACAAACACTAGAAAAGAAACACGAGAGAAAATTGTCTCTAACAAAGTATACTTCAAGTTAAATGGTCTAGAGGCATGAAAACTTGAACCATACCATATATGTATGTGTATACGAGTTTTAAAGCCTCTAGAAACAACAAGAATGACTTACACAGAAAATTTCAGTTCAAATCGAAAACGAAAATAAATAACTAAAATATAAATTAGCCTCCAAAATAAGAATCAAACGATGGATTCAAAAGATAGGTGTTAAAAGGAGAAGAGCACTCACAAATGCAAGAAAATCTTCTTCATTACTCAAAAATATCACCCCTATTACAAGACTAAACCTCTCCTCTCATAACCCTATCAAAGGATTCTTATAATATTGATAATTTTAAGGGATATTCCAACCATGAGCTATTCTCCTCTATTTATAAGCTAGAAGGTTTGTTTACAAGTTCCCTTGCCCTACAAGCTTCATGTGAAGCTTATGTCGCAAGTTTCCTGTCAAGCTTATCTCACAAGATTTCTGGCAGATCTGAACGTCTATTTGTTTTAATGATTCCTATAAATCTAGAAGGAATTTTGACATGCAATTGATTCCATTAGAAATCTTATTAAAATATCTTTTCATCCATATGATGAACGTAAAAAACAGAGTCCATATATGATTTGGGCGATGATTTTAGTGCTTACTACTCTTGGAGGCAGAGATGGACTCGAACTCGATGTGGGTTAGGCCTCTAACTCACTTTCCATGCTCTCACTGATCTTTTCCGTCTCTTGGCCTCTCACGGTCTTGCGATCAAACCATGAAACCCTTGTACTATTCTTGCTTTACCTCAAGCAAGCGTTCCGATGTTGACACTTGTCCTCCATCTTACGATCATAGCTGCTGGCAAGTCTCTCCTGCTCTCGATCCCTCGAGCCGCGTTGTCACTTGCACCGGTATCTCCTTTGCTTGACTTTATCAACATATTTTCTTCATCAACCTTCATGACATGACTTGCTTAATATTCATGTGTGCCACTAGGATCATCCTTAACTTCACCCAACCTCTTTGATCATTTGGCACTAAGATTCTCACTTGGTCCTTATCACGCGCCATCAACCATCGAGTAACATCCAAGTCCTACACATCTTAAGACAAGCAAACATATTTCTTCCAACACCAAACCTTTCGGTGCACACAAATGTCGCGCCCATGGTTTCACTTGGCCGCTGGCCGTGCCCAGGCATGCGGCCGAGCCGCTGGCCGTGCGCCTGCGCCTCGCCACGGCCGCCGCTCGTGGCCGTGCGCTGCGTCGCGCGGCGTCGCGTCACCACGCCACGCCCCGCCCGACGCCATACGCCACGCCACGCCACGCCCGTCCGAGCGCTCACCGTACGATGCTCACGCCATCCACGCCCTCGCCTCGCCGCGCCCGTACCGCCCCCGTCAGCCACACCGCACGCCCATGCCCTCGCCGTTGACGCCGCGCCACTCCCGTACGCGTCGGCACGCCGACGCCATGCCGCCGTACGTCGAACACCGCACGGACCGCCGGTCCATCGCCGGCACCAAGCGCCACTTCGCCCGTTGACGCTCGTGCAATGTCTCGTCGCGTCCAACCACCCTCACCTACGCCCGAGCGTGCTCCCGTGTCGTCGCCGTCGAGCCGCACGTCGCCGCCCATACCGCCGCGCGCATAAAAGGGGCTCCCCGGCTCGCCTCAGTGCACCCACGCACTCCCCACACACTCCTCCTCGCGTTCTAGCCCTCGCCGGAGCCAACCGAGGACGACCGCGCCTGGACTTCGCCGAAGCCGATCACCACCGTCACGGTTCGTTCCCCCAATCCCTCTCCCCGTTGGTCTTATCCTCGCGACATGAGTGGGAACGCGATCACTAACCCTTGGTGCACCTACCCCGCAGTCAATTTCGCCGGAACTCGCCGTCACCGGAAATCCCCAATTTCGCCACCGTACGCCGGGCTCCGACCAAGGTACCACCATTTTCAAATTAATTCATGCTAGAGCATCCCCATGAGTAGTAGAACATGTTCCCTAGCTCGTCGTGGACATAGGGTAGCCGTATCTCGCCGGCGACGAGCTCGCCCAAATGGACATTCGGGTCACCGTCGCCAGGGCTCTACGGGCCACCGTAGCTCAATCCAAGAGCACGGGTAGCTCCGCAATGCCCTAAGGATGGTGAAAATGACCTCCGATGTCTCGCCGGAGCTCCGCCATAGCTATTAAAAATCCCAAACCGAACCTAATATTTTTCGGTCTAAAACCCAAACCGTAGCTCTAATGCCCAATCCAACCGTTGGACATGTTCATCTAGTTGTACTCTAGCTGCTGTTAAAATTTCGTAGCAATCGGAGCTAGGATGACAAAGTTATGGCCTGGAGAAATTTCAGCCGTTGGAGGTCGTCTTCAACCTCCAGCCGCCGCGCCCTCCCCTGCCTTCAGTCACTGGCCTGTGGGGCCCGCACGTCAGTGTGCAGCGCCTGGATGACAGCCGGGGCCCGCATAACAGTGCCTGCCCACTCAGCCGCGCCTCGGGCCGCTTCGGCCGGCCCAATCAAAACAGCAACTTTTTCTTTTTTTTGGTTTAATTTCTGAATTCTGAAACAGGCCGGCCCAACAAGCTATGAACAGTGCATTTTCTATTTTCCTGGAATAATTTCCGGTCAGCCCATTAGGAATAGTAGTTTTCTGTTTTTCTGATTTTCAGAATATGATTGCAACTTTAAAAATTTGTAGAAAAATCATTTCAACTCAGAAAAATTCCATTCAAATTTCTATAAGTTTGTAAAAATCTAAACTTTACATAAATAATATTTTCCAAATTTTTAAAAGATAAATAAAATCCTTAATTAATTATTAGCTCTAAATTCATATTAGGGGTTGAAACCGAGGTTCCGGAAGGAAACGACTTCGACGATCCCGACTATTTCCCCGAGCAAGGCAAGTTCCTTTCCTTTGAACATGTTGATACCAATTGATTTAAAATTAAACTTGCTATATGCAAAATAGGACACACGCACACATACACTTTTCATTACGACATCGCCTGTGCGATTAAGTCAAGTAAAACCTAAAAGTTGTTACACTTAGCCTTCCTTGATGTTGTGCTTGTATGCCTTGATAACCTTGATGATGAATACAACTTACCCTAGTAATATGGTAAGTTGTGTGAAATCAATATTCACTTTCAAAATATTATTTCATACTTGCAAATATTCATGCCATGTTTGTGAAATGATGGAATGATTGCGTGTGGGAGAAAAATTGGGATTTGATAAAGTATTTTGAAATGTGGTACAAGGTACCAAAAATGTTGGAAACAAAAATGGGAAAATGAGGGATTTATGAATGAAAGTTCGTTATGTGGAAAAGCGGCCTGTGTGGCGCGATTTCACATAACATTAAGGACAGCCTTGGGGAGCGACATCTTGCACCACTATCGTGCAACCTCATGGGTATTATGGCTCTGCCCCTGGTTTTGAATTAGTAGGCTTGGGATGGACTGCTCCTGCGGAGGACGTGGAATCACGACGGGGTGCTCGGGGGAAAGTGAGTGTGCCCGGAAGTGGCGTTATGAGAAAAAGGGATGGTGGAGAGCACCTCGGATTCCTAAAGGAAAAAGGGGGTCGTGGACCCATGATCCTTGGTCGTAGACCCGTTCTGACGGCAGTGCGGTATCCTTAGTCCGCTCCGGATGAACCTTGTCACGGTTATCCGTCTGTCGACGGGCAGTAGGGATAACAGGTGTCGTGAGGGTAAAGAGTACACCTTCAGCTGAAGTAAACCTGTTCGAACAGCCGTGCCCACGGTCATGGGCGCGTGCATTGATAAGTTTCCCCTTGTGTAGTGTTTGGGTTGTTTTGAAAAGCAAATATGTTGAAGGGATGGGAGCGTTACCAGAGTACGCCTTTGTGGTGTACGGCTAGCCTTAGTGGCTGGCAACGAACCTGTGTGTGTTCGGGAAGTCGAAAGGCTTCATAGAGTTAAGGTGTGGAATTGGTCTGAGTTATGGTATGATGAAGGGTTCGGTGAACTGTTGGTCAATTGTTGAGCCGAGAGGAGATACCAGGAAGGGTAGTCTCGCTCTACGGGCAAAACAAGGTGACGGCATGATAAGGAAGAAGGATGTTTCGGGGGAAGTTAAATGTTGGGTTCACTTGGAAAATATTTGAATAGATTAAGTTTCCTCCTGCTTAAAATTCGATTGAGGTTGAGAACCTCAATCCCAAAAAGTACACTTAGAAATGTTTCATGCATAATTAAACCGTAAGCCCTCCTTGATCCCGAATGCATCTATATTACATTCCGGAACTTGTTGAGTACTTTTTGTACTCACCCCCACCATTACCAGAGTATGGAGGCCTTGAAGGGGAGGAATGCATCCCGGAGGAAGAAGGTGTCGAGGAAGTTGAGTATCTTGAAGATTAGGTTTCTAGGCCTAGTTCCCAACCAGATGATTGTTGTTGAATGACTGATTTTTTGCTTCCGCTGTTGAACTCTATTGTGGTGAACATTTGGCCGCGAGGTATGCCTCATACGGCTCTTTTGTAATAAATCCGCTACTATGTGTCGCCACGACTACCGACAACATGAATGAATTTCACTTTGAAATGACTTCGGTTGTAAAGTGACCGCTCCCCTCGTGATAGCCTGGTCTGTACGAGGAGGGACGTCACAGGGTGGTATCAGAGCAAAGGTTGGCCCTAGGATGGAAACCGACCACCAACAGCTAATTTGTTATAAACTAAAATATACATAAACATATGTCTATATCTATGTATATACAAAATTTTATACCTATATGCAAAATTATTCTTCCTACTCCTTTTACATTTTACCTGACTACTTACCAAATGTTTTCTTTTACTTTTGTAGATGTCTGCAGGACCCATCCATGTTACCCAGGGACTGGGATTCGACGGATTTGTCCGATTACTTAGTGAGGTAGCAGCCTACCTAGGTTACTCGCCCCCTGAGTATGTCGGATTCGCTTACTCCACCCCACCCTACCCATGCCATGTCACCATCTTTCTCTTTCCCTCCGCGACTGACGTAGAGTTCCTTCGTTACTCTACAGTCCGTCCCACATACATATTGGCCATGCAGGATTTAGCCCTTTCTACTCTAGGTCACCTTCGCCAGAGGTACCGAGACTTCTTCCACCTTAGCCCCTACCACTACTTGCCCTCCTTAGCTGACGGTGTAGATACCCTGACCTACCCTTGTGCGTGCCAGGCAGAGCACCCGGCGGTGACTCTCCTCATCAGGATGACTCAGGCCCATACACACATGTACCAGAGCCTGTTAGACTCCTACATCCTCCTAGACCGAGAGGTGGGTTATCTCAGGTCACTGCTAGCACCAGTTGCACCTACCACTCCCGTCGCACCCGCCGCACCAGTCGCACCCGCCGCACCCACGGCACCAGTTGCACCTGCCGCTCCCGTCGCACCCGCCGCACCAGTCGCACCCGCCGCACCCACGGCACCGGATGCACATGCCGCTCCCGTCGCACCCGCCGCACCAGTCGCACCCGCCGCACCCACTGCACCTGTTCCACCTGCCCGTCATACTACCGGTCTAGTATTTTCACCACAGCCCCCTATTTCATTTCCTCAGCCGGACCTCGCCCACCTTTCCGCCACCTTAGGTACCGACATCTTGCTAGGATCACTGACGCCTAGAGCTTCATCTACCGAGATTGAGTACCTGGCCAGCTACATCAGACTACCCCCCACTCCACCTCGCTCACCCTCTGGGAGCCCGTCTGGATCCCCATATGGAGATGAGGACCCAGACGATGACGTACCCGACTACACGCCGGAGTCACCCGACTACACCCCTGACCCGATGGCCTCACCCATGGCTGACCCAGATGACTACTTTCCCCTCCTCGATCCCTCACTTGACCCCTCCCAGCTACCATCCTTAGTGGTCCAGCCAGATGACACCCTAGCTATAGCTGTCCCATTATCTCCACTGCCCCCATCCCCAGTCGTCGATCCTGCCCCTGTCCAGGGTACCGGACCGATTGATATTATCTACATCAGCGACGACGACGAGATGGACGTCGATGCAGGCACAGCGATACCGCTTGGTGAGCCCAAGCTGGAGGACCCGGAGGAGGAGGACCCCGACGAGATCGAGTTCTACGAGGATGGGGAGTAGGAGCGCTTCCCCACTCGACTTGAGGGAGCTTAGATTTGTTTAGCCACCGGGTAGCACGTTTCTGTCATATATGTAATATTTTGGGATGTATGGATGTACTGCCAGATCGATGATGACTTGTCTGATGGATGAGATGTCTGTAAACTTTTATGTTATGTAATGCAATGTGTGATGACTATGTTTGCTAGTATTTTTGTAGTTATTTCTTGCTTTCTGCTTTGTTTAGATGGTGAGAGGGCGCCGTCAAGCCCGTGCACCGCAGCGTTATGGCTATGAGGAAAACAACCCCGTTCCCCAAGAACAACCATTGGAAGATGAAGTCTCCCAACAGGAGCCACAACAAACACCGCCACAAGAGTTGCCGCAAGATCATCAGCCCCCACCAAATCTACCAAACCCTCCCAACGACTTAGCCCAACTCATGATAATGCAGACTCAAATACTTCAGGGCCTCGCCCAGAACTTTGCCACCATGCAGCAAAACTTAGGCCAACACCACCACGGACGCCCTAAGATGACAGAGTTCCTTCGCTCACGCCCACCAGAATTCACCCAAGTAACCGAACCAGCCGAAGCCGAGGACTGGCTAAGAGATGTGGAGCGAAAGCTGGAACTAATCCACTGCAACCCCGTTGAAAAGGTGCTTTTTGCCACCCAGCAGCTTTGTGGACCAGCTGCCATCTGGTGGGACAACTACCGAGCAGCCCATGCAAACCCTGCCACTATAGAATGGACCGAGTTCGCCGAAGCCTTCAGGACTACTTATATACCAGAAAGTATAATGGATTTAAAGAGAGCAGAGTTTGACCGGTTGCGCCAAGGTGGTTCCACCATAATGGACTACCTCACGCGCTTCAATAAATTGGCACGGTATGCTACCGAAGAGGTAGACACCGACAAGAAGAAGGTCCGAAGATTCTTGAAGGGTGTTGACTCTGGGCTGAAGGTTCAGCTCGTAGGCCTGGAATTTCCGAATTTCCAGGCCCTCGTCAACAAGGCAGTGTTGATCGAGAACGCCCGGAAGGAAGCAGATGATTAGCAGAAGAAAAGAAGCATGCACCAAGGAGGCACGTCTCGAGGAAACCCTCGCCCTCGCTTCGCCTCCGCCCCTCAAAATTCCTCTTCTAACCCCGCAGTCTCCCACTACCGCACCACCAGTCCAAGTTACCCTCCACCTGCAGCCCATCCACCTCAAAATACTCCATCCCGTTTTATCCCCAATCGGCAGGGAAGTAGCCTCTCTTCCCTTGCATCCCCTACCAGAAATCCTAATCCCTCACCCAACATCCAGTGCTACAACTGTCACCAGTATGGCCACATCTCCCGCAACTGCCCTCAAAACGCAGGACAAGCCGCCCCTGCTCGCTCCAACGTGAGCACGGCCAGAATGCCCCAAACTGGCCCGCCCAGAGCAGCGCCAGCCGTCAGTGCTCAAGCCTCCCGTGCTACGAACTTCAACCGAGGACGCGTCAATCACGTCCAAGCGGAATCAGCACAAGCAGCACCAGAAGTGGTCATGGGTACGTTCCTGCTCAACCAAACCCCAACTACTGTCCTATTTGACTCTGGTGCATCACATTCCTTTATTTCTGAAAAGCTTGTAAACTCAAAAGAATGGAAAACTTGCGGGCTAAAAACGCCCATGAAAGTTCAGACTCCAGGAGGTAGTATTCAGGCCACCAAAATCTGCCCTCAGCTAGCCCTAGAATTTCAAGGGGCTACATTTCTAGTAAACCCCATAGTACTACCAGCTCAAGAAATAGGACTAATTCTGGGAATAACCTGGCTAGCACAACATCATGGTCACATAAACTGTGCCGACCGATCGGTAACCTTGACAAGCCCAGCCGGGTCAGAGGTTACTCAGACCATGGAACGACCGGCAATAACTGAACCCAACCTTCACCATGTAACCACCACATCTCTGTCCTTGGTACCAATAATATGTGATTACCCGGAAGTCTTCCCTGAAGAGCTACCAGGAATGCCACCCGACAGGGAAATAGAATTTTATATTGAGCTTGCTCCCGGAACCGCCCCCATTGCCAAAAGACCCTATAGAATGGCACCCAATGAACTGGCCGAAGTAAAAAGGCAAATAGCGGAATTGCAAGCTTTGGGTTTTGTGCGTCCTAGCACGTCCCCATGGGGAGCCCCAGTGCTCTTAGTCAAGAAGAAGGATGGATCTGCACGTATGTGCGTGGATTACCGAGCTTTGAATGAGGTGACCATAAAGAATAAATATCCCTTGCCCCGTATCGACGACCTGTTCGATCAATTGACCGGAGCCACAGTATTCTCGAAGATTGATCTCAGGTCAGGATATCACCAGCTGAAAATAAGACCTCAAGATATACCAAAGACCGCCTTTTCCACCAGATATGGGCTCTATGAATATACGGTGATGTCTTTTGGACTCACTAACGCCCCCGCCTTTTTCATGACTCTAATGAATAAGGTGTTCATGGACTTTCTAGATAAGTTCGTGGTAGTATTCATAGATGATATCTTGATATATTCTAAGAATACCGATGAACATGGTAAACACCTTAAGGCAGTCTTGGAAAGGCTAAAAGAACACCGGTTGTATGCCAAATTCTCGAAATGCGACTTTTGGCTAGACCGAGTTGCTTTCTTGGGTCATATAATCACTGCCAAAGGAGTAGAAGTTGACCCAGAGAAAATTGAAGCTGTAATGACTTGGCAAGCCCCGACCACTGTCACGGAAATACGAAGCTTCTTAGGCCTTGCCGGTTATTACCGCAGATTCATCGAGGGATTCTCCAAAATTGCCAAGCCCATGACAGAGTTGCTTAAGAAAGAAAAGAAGTTTGAATGGACCCCAGCCTGTGAGGAAAGCTTTCAAGAATTAAAAACCAGGCTTACCTCCGCCCCAGTGTTAATTCTACCGGACGTCAGAAAGGACTTTGAAATTTTCTGTGATGCCTCCCGAAGAGGATTGGGCTGTGTCCTAATGCAAGACCGAAAAGTAGTAGCCTATGCCTCCCGGCAATTAAGGCCTCATGAGCAGAATTACCCTACTCATGACTTGGAATTGGCTGCCGTAGTGCATGCCTTAAAGATTTGGAGACATTACTTATTGGGAAACAGATGTGAGGTCTACACAGACCATAAAAGCCTAAAGTACATCTTCACTCAAACTGATTTGAACCTCAGGCAGAGGAGATGGCTAGAGCTGATCAAGGACTACGATGTAGGCATACACTACCATCCTGGTAAAGCCAACGTAGTCGCAGACGCTTTAAGTCGAAGGTCACACTGCAACTCCATAACTCTTCCCATCACTCAAGAGCAATTATGTCAAGACTTTGAAAAATTACACCTCTCCTTAGTGCCATCAGGAACATTGGCCAATCTAGAGGTACAACCCACCTTAGAATCTCAGATCCGAGAGATCCAAGAGGAAGATGAGGAAATCAAGAAATTAAAAGAGAAACTGCAATTAGAGAAAGGCTCACCTTTCAAAGTGGACGAGCACGGAACCTTATGGCTAAATAAGAGGATATGTGTACCCGCCAATGAGGACTTAAAAACATTGATTCTGAGGGAAGCACATGAGTCCGCCTATTCCATCCACCCAGGTAACACTAAGATGTATCAAGACTTAAAGCAAAATTTTGGTGGGTTGGAATGAAGAAGGATATCGCTGACTACATTGCCAGGTGTGACACCTGCCAGCGAGTAAAGGCCTGAACATATGAAACCTGCCGGATTACTACAACCCCTTCCAACGCCTGAATGGAAGTGGGAAGAGATCGGCATGGATTTTATCACTGGTCTACCCCGTACCCCCAGAGGTTATGATTCCATTTGGGTAATCATAGACAGGTTGACCAAGGTAGCTCACTTTTTACCTGTTAAAACAACCTACGATGGCAAGCAGTTGGCCGAATTGTATATGAGCCGTATCGTGTGCCAACATGGAGTGCCCAAAAAGATAGTGTCCGATAGAGGCACTCAGTTCACCTCTAAATTTTGGGAGAAGGTTCATGAAGCCCTAGGCACCCACCTAAAATTTAGTACCGCATACCATCCTCAGACAGATGGGCAGACGGAGAGAGTTAATCAGATTCTAGAGGACATGTTGAGGGCCTGTGCACTGGAATATAAAAGGACATGGGATCTGTGCCTACCATATGCTGAATTCTCTTACAACAACAGCTATCAGGCCAGCATCCAAATGTCGCCAAATGAGGCGCTATATGGGCGAAAGTGTAGAACACCCATCAGTTGGGACACCTCAGGAAACAGTCAAGTATTCGGACCAGAGATAATTGAGTCTGCAGAAGATCAAGTGCGAGTAATCCGCAATCGCCTTCAAGCCGCGCAGACTCGACAGAAAAGTTATGCAGACCATCGCCGCCGACATCTTGAGTTTGAAGAGGGGGACCAGGTATACTTGAAAGTATCCCCCATGAGAGGCGTCCGTAGATTCGGTGCTTCCGGAAAACTAGCCCCTCGATACATAGGCCCCTACCCTATCCTTGCAAGGAAAGGAGAGGTAGCATATCAGTTGAGTTTACCTGCAGCATTGTCCGGAATACATGATGTGTTCCATGTTTCTCAACTCAAGAAGTGTCTACGTATCCCCGAAGAGCAAGTTGGCTTAGAAGGGGTAATTCTAGAAGACAACCTGACCTATGAGGAGGTACCGCTCCGAATACTCGAAGAAAGGGAAAGCCAGACACGGAAGAAGATATCAAAATTTTATAAAGTGCAATGGAGCAACCATACCGAGGCAGAAGCCACGTGGGAAAAAGAAGAGTTCCTTCAGGCAGCTTACCCCGAATTCTTTCAAGAATGGACAAATCTCGGGTCGAGATTTCTTTAAGGGGGTAGGTTTGTCGCGCCCATGGTTTCACTTGGCCGCTGGTCGTGCCCAGGCATGCGGCCGAGCCGCTGGCCGTGCGCCTGTGCCTCGCCACGGCCGCCGCTCGTGGCCGTGCGCTGCGTCGCGCGGCGTCGCGTCACCACGCCACGCCCCGCCCGACGCCATACGCCACGCCACGCCACGCCCGTCCGAGCGCTCACCGTACGATGCTCACGCCATCCACGCCCTCGCCTCGCCGCGCCCGTACCGCCCCCGTCAGCCACACCGCACGCCCATGCCCTCGCCGTTGACGCCGCGCCACTCCCGTACGCGTCGGCACGCCGACGCCATGCCGCCGTACGTCGAACACCGCACGGACCGCCGGTCCATCGCCGGCACCAAGCGCCACTTCGCCCGTTGACGCTCGTGCAATGTCTCGTCGCGTCCAACCACCCTCACCTACGCCCGAGCGTGCTCCCGTGTCGTCGCCGTCGAGCCGCACGTCGCCGCCCATACCGCCGCGCGCATAAAAGGGGCTCCCCGGCTCGCCTCAGTGCACCCACGCACTCCCCACACACTCCTCCTCGCGTTCTAGCCCTCGCCGGAGCCAACCGAGGACGACCGCGCCTGGACTTCGCCGAAGCCGATCACCACCGTCACGGTTCGTTCCCCCAATCCCTCTCCCCGTTGGTCTTATCCTCGCGACATGAGTGGGAACGCGATCACTAACCCTTGGTGCACCTTACCCCGCAGTCAATTTCGCCGGAACTCGCCGTCACCGGAAATCCCCAATTTCGCCACCGTACGCCGGGCTCCGACCAAGGTACCACCATTTTCAAATTAATTCATGCTAGAGCATCCCCATGAGTAGTAGAACATGTTCCCTAGCTCGTCGTGGACATAGGGTAGCCGTATCTCGCCGGCGACGAGCTCGCCCAAATGGACATTCGGGTCACCGTCGCCAGGGCTCTACGGGCCACCGTAGCTCAATCCAAGAGCACGGGTAGCTCCGCAATGCCCTAAGGATGGTGAAAATGACCTCCGATGTCTCGCCGGAGCTCCGCCATAGCTATTAAAAATCCCAAACCGAACCTAATATTTTTCGGTCTAAAACCCAAACCGTAGCTCTAATGCCCAATCCAACCGTTGGACATGTTCATCTAGTTGTACTCTAGCTGCTGTTAAAATTTCGTAGCAATCGGAGCTAGGATGACAAAGTTATGGCCTGGAGAAATTTCAGCCGTTGGAGGTCGTCTTCAACCTCCAGCCGCCGCGCCCTCCCCTGCCTTCAGTCACTGGCCTGTGGGGCCCGCACGTCAGTGTGCAGCGCCTGGATGACAGCCGGGGCCCGCATAACAGTGCCTGCCCACTCAGCCGCGCCTCGGGCCGCTTCGGCCGGCCCAATCAAAACAGCAACTTTTTCTTTTTTTTGGTTTAATTTCTGAATTCTGAAACAGGCCGGCCCAACAAGCTATGAACAGTGCATTTTCTATTTTCCTGGAATAATTTCCGGTCAGCCCATTAGGAATAGTAGTTTTCTGTTTTTCTGATTTTCAGAATATGATTGCAACTTTAAAAATTTGTAGAAAAATCATTTCAACTCAGAAAAATTCCATTCAAATTTCTATAAGTTTGTAAAAATCTAAACTTTACATAAATAATATTTTCCAAATTTTTAAAAGATAAATAAAATCCTTAATTAATTATTAGCTCTAAATTCATATTAGGGGTTGAAACCGAGGTTCCGGAAGGAAACGACTTCGACGATCCCGACTATTTCCCCGAGCAAGGCAAGTTCCTTTCCTTTGAACATGTTGATACCAATTGATTTAAAATTAAACTTGCTATATGCAAAATAGGACACACGCACACATACACTTTTCATTACGACATCGCATGTGCGATTAAGTCAAGTAAAACCTAAAAGTTGTTACACTTAGCCTTCCTTGATGTTGTGCTTGTATGCCTTGATAACCTTGATGATGAATACAACTTACCCTAGTAATATGGTAAGTTGTGTGAAATCAATATTCACTTTCAAAATATTATTTCATACTTGCAAATATTCATGCCATGTTTGTGAAATGATGGAATGATTGCGTGTGGGAGAAAAATTGGGATTTGATAAAGTATTTTGAAATGTGGTACAAGGTACCAAAAATGTTGGAAACAAAAATGGGAAAATGAGGGATTTATGAATGAAAGTTCGTTATGTGGAAAAGCGGCCTGTGTGGCGCGATTTCACATAACATTAAGGACAGCCTTGGGGAGCGACATCTTGCACCACTATCGTGCAACCTCATGGGTATTATGGCTCTGCCCCTGGTTTTGAATTAGTAGGCTTGGGATGGACTGCTCCTGCGGAGGACGTGGAATCACGACGGGGTGCTCGGGGGAAAGTGAGTGTGCCCGGAAGTGGCGTTATGAGAAAAAGGGATGGTGGAGAGCACCTCGGATTCCTAAAGGAAAAAGGGGGTCGTGGACCCATGATCCTTGGTCGTAGACCCGTTCTGACGGCAGTGCGGTATCCTTAGTCCGCTCCGGATGAACCTTGTCACGGTTATCCGTCTGTCGACGGGCAGTAGGGATAACAGGTGTCGTGAGGGTAAAGAGTACACCTTCAGCTGAAGTAAACCTGTTCGAACAGCCGTGCCCACGGTCATGGGCGCGTGCATTGATAAGTTTCCCCTTGTGTAGTGTTTGGGTTGTTTTGAAAAGCAAATATGTTGAAGGGATGGGAGCGTTACCAGAGTACGCCTTTGTGGTGTACGGCTAGCCTTAGTGGCTGGCAACGAACCTGTGTGTGTTCGGGAAGTCGAAAGGCTTCATAGAGTTAAGGTGTGGAATTGGTCTGAGTTATGGTATGATGAAGGGTTCGGTGAACTGTTGGTCAATTGTTGAGCCGAGAGGAGATACCAGGAAGGGTAGTCTCGCTCTACGGGCAAAACAAGGTGACGGCATGATAAGGAAGAAGGATGTTTCGGGGGAAGTTAAATGTTGGGTTCACTTGGAAAATATTTGAATAGATTAAGTTTCCTCCTGCTTAAAATTCGATTGAGGTTGAGAACCTCAATCCCAAAAAGTACACTTAGAAATGTTTCATGCATAATTAAACCGTAAGCCCTCCTTGATCCCGAATGCATCTATATTACATTCCGGAACTTGTTGAGTACTTTTTGTACTCACCCCCACCATTACCAGAGTATGGAGGCCTTGAAGGGGAGGAATGCATCCCGGAGGAAGAAGGTGTCGAGGAAGTTGAGTATCTTGAAGATTAGGTTTCTAGGCCTAGTTCCCAACCAGATGATTGTTGTTGAATGACTGATTTTTTGCTTCCGCTGTTGAACTCTATTGTGGTGAACATTTGGCCGCGAGGTATGCCTCATACGGCTCTTTTGTAATAAATCCGCTATTATGTGTCGCCACGACTACCGACAACATGAATGAATTTCACTTTGAAATGACTTCGGTTGTAAAGTGACCGCTCCCCTCGTGATAGCCTGGTCTGTACGAGGAGGGACGTCACAACAAACTTTTATCACCAACGAATTATCCTATTCTTAGAGCAAACATTAAACCAAAACGGATGAGTATCTTAAATTCAATGATGACTCCTCACAAATGTAAATCACTTATCATACATCTAACCAATGCACATCTCAACTTTTTTTCTCAATCTCTCCCTTGATAAGTGCATTGACAACATCATTAAGAATATGAGATAGTTTGAATAAAGCACATGAAGTATAACCAAGTGACCAAAAACACAAGAAAGGGGAAGAAATATCACTTGGCATATGAAAAAGATCAAGAGGAAAACCAAAAACTCAAAAAGAAAAATTCAAGATTCAAAGGCATATGCTTCTCCTTGATGAATGCACATTTGCTTTGAGATATTCTCCCCGTTCATTATACAATAATTATTTCTTTGGAAATGCATGTCTTCTCCCCTTTAGCAATGCATACATCAAAGATAAAAGAACAATGTGAAAGCATGAGAATGCAAATAAAATGCATACCGACAAAGCTTCACATACATATTGAATTCATTAATTGTGTTTTTAGGATTTATATTGAAAAAGGTCAAATTTGAACTACAAAGTGTATAAAATAATGAACTAAACTTTTATAAAAATCATATTTATATTTTTAGTCTATTTTTAGGCCATACCCACTAAATGGAAAGAAATAAAGTGGTGCTTAATGGTTTTTTAATTAAAAAATTTAGGTTACGACACTTGATTGTTAACGTGGAGATTAATGGTTTTTTAATTAAAAATCAAATAAAGTCTAAAAAACATGAGACACTAGGATTTAGGACTTAAATTCTAATAAAAATGACTGAATTTTAACCTTAAAATATCACATTTCTATTTTTTAATTTTTTCTCTCTATTCTTTTTTCTTTCTTTGCTCTTTTTCTCATTTCTCCCTTCCCTTCTTCCTCTTTCCTCTTTCCTATTTCTTTACTCCGATAGATGTGCAGTGGCTCTAGCGACGTGGTGGCCTGGGCATGGTGGAGCGACACAGTGGTCGAGGCAGTACGAGGCTGATGGCGTCCGGGGTGCAGCGAGGCACTAGTCGGTAGGGATGGATATGGATGTGAAAATATTCAAAATATTTGTATCCGTATTCGAATAACTGTAAATATGAATATTTATATTCATATCTAAATTAAATATGGATGACATTCGGAAACATCCAAATTCATTTTACAAATGTGGATATGGAAACGGATATCCGAATGTTTGCTGAATGTGGATATAAAAACGAATACATCCATATCTGTTTTATAATTTCACACAGATTAAACTTGAACTCAATATGACATGAGATCACTATATTAATAATTTATTTATTATTTATATAATTATGGAATACTTAAGTTAGTTAATATTAATATGTATTTTTTACTTTTTATATAATTATGAAATACTTAAGTTAGTAAGGGTTTTCTAGCAATACAAGGCAGAATATTTGCAATTTTGTTTGAGCTTGAAAATTTTTATACACTCAATATATAACATAACATATATTATGTAAAAGTTTTTTATTTTTCTAGATCCATTTTCTATTTTTAACTCATTAATTGTGTTCTAGGATTTAAATTGAAATATGTGAAATTTGAATTGAAAGTACCTAAAATAATACACTAAAATTTATAGAAAAATCATATTCACTATTTTGTGTCCATTTTTAGTTCTTATACACTAAATTTAAAGAAAAAATAAAAAATCTATGTTACGACATACATCGTTAATTTGGAGCTTAAGGGTTTTTAATTCTAAAAAAATCAAATAAATTCTGAAAAATACGAGACTCTTCGTGGTATTATAATATTATACATATATACTATGATAAAATTTTAAAAATGTTTCAAAAAGTTATCATACATGATGTTAAGGAATTTGAGATTCTCTTGAGAGGAATTAGAGTTTTGAGACGGAATAGGTTATTGTTAAAAAAACTTGAAGGTTAAATCTTTGTTTGAACTTAAAACTTTTTATAATCGAAATACAACATATTTCATTCCATATAAAATTATTGTATTTTTCTAGATTCATTTGATATTTTTAACTCATTATTGTGTTTCTAGGATTTAAATTGAAATATGTGGAATTTGAACTGCGAATACCTAAAATAATGCACTAAAATTTATAGAAAAATCATATTCACTATTTTGAGTCCATTTTTAGTTCTTATCCACTAAATTTAAATAAAATTTAAAAAAATATATCTTACGACATCCATCGGTTATGTGGAGCTTAAGGGTTTTTAATTCTAAAAAACAAATAAAGTCTGAAAAATACAAGACTTGTCATAGTGTTATAATATTATATATAGATACTATGATAAAATTTCAAAACTATTTCAAAAATGTTATCATACGTGATGTTAAGAAATTTGAGATTCTCTTGAGAGAAATTAGAGTTTTCATAATGAATAGGTTATGGTTGAAAATAAATTGATGGTTAATTATTTGTTTGAACTAACTTTTTTATAATAAAAATACAACATATATCATTCCATATAAAATTCTTATATTTTTCTAGATCCATTTGCTATTTTTAACTCATTAATTGTTTTTTCTAGGATTTAAATTGAAATATGTAATACTCAAACTAGAAGTACCTAAAATAATGCACTAAAATTTATAGAAAAAATCATATTCACTATTTTGTGTCCATTTTTAGTTATTATCCACTAAATTTAAAGAAATTTTAAAAAAATCTAATAGTATTATACATATATACTATGATAAAATTTTGAAAATATTTAAAGAAAATTATTATACATGATGTTAAGAAACTTGAGATTTTCTTAAGAGGAATTAGAGTTTTGAGAAGGAATAGATTATGGTTGAAAATAAATTGATGGTTAAATCTTTGTTTGAACTTAAAACTTTTTGTATAATCAAAATGCAATATATCTCATTCTATATGATTTTTTTGTATTTTTATAGATCCATTTGCTATTTTTAACTCATTAATTATGTTTCTGGGATTTAAATTGAAATATGTGAAATTTGAACTGCAAGTATCTAAAATAATGCAAAAAATTTATAGAAAAATCATATTCACTATTTTGTGTCTATTTTCAGTTCTTAACCACTAAATTTACGAAATTTTAAAAATCTATGTTACGACACTCCATCGGTAATGTGGAGCTTAATGGTTTTTTATTTGTAAAAAATCAAATAAAGTCTGAAAAATACGAGGCTTATCATGATGTTATAATATTATACGTAGTGTTGGACCGGAAACGACGACCAGAGGGGGTGAATGGGAGCTTTTAAAATTTCAGACTAAAAATAGCCTTCTGTTTAAATTCTGTCTTCTGCGGAACAGGCTTCGAACACACCCTTCGAAGTTCTAGTTCGGAGGTATTTCACAGCTCCGAAAACAAGCTTCGCAAGGAGTAAAAGTTCGAAGCCAAGAAGACTTCGCTCTACACACACCCAAAGATTCAGCTTCTGCTCAGTCAGTGCAGCCTTCGCACACAAGGTGACTTCGTGCAGGCTTCGCACTTCACCCTTCGCAAGAGCGGACTTCCCTCTATGGGCTTCGACCAGATACTCAGCGATAGCAACTGGTGCTGGGCTTCGTACTTCGAAGGTCTAAATGCACACTTTACGGACTTCGCTAAGGGCTTCGACTAGGGAAGAAAAACGGGCTTCGATCAGCGCTTCGCTAGTAATCAGAGAGGTCTAGCCTCCAGTTTACACATAGCGAACACACACTGAAAAACACACTTCGCTCAAAACACACTTCGCCCAAACAGGCTTCGGAGCACAACCTCAAGTCAAACGAAGTGACACACAAGAGATCGAAGCATGAAGCGAGGTATGCATACAAGCTCAAGCAGAAAGTAAACACAGAATCAAGACTTCGATGCTTGAACAGGGAACACAAAAATTGAACTCACAGGATGAATACAAAGTATGAGGTGGCTAGTACAGGAGCTCAACAATGAATGCTTCAAGTGTTAATGTGACCTACCCAGCCTCCACTATTTATAGCCACTATTCAGCCATGTGAATTGACTACTTTACCCCTAGGGTTTACATTGCTTTTGTCTCATCAGAACATAGGGGTACAAAAGGTAGTCTACTTTATTTGGAGGCTTCTCTTGTCAGCTTTGCAGAGGGGACAGCGTCAGCTTTTTTCAGAGAAGACACTGTCAGCCTTTACAGTCTTGGATTCTTCTGAAGCCCCCCTTCGCACGCGAGGGGTGCGGTAGCTTCGGTGAGAAGCCTTGAGCCTAATGGCCTTTGCTTCACCGAAGTCAGCCTTCGATACAGTGACGGTTTTGAGCCTAAGTCGTCAAAGCGCTTGGGCCTTCGCACCAACACCTTCGGAGTGGACCACCACGGCTTCGCAGCTTCTCCCAGCTCGAACTCCGTCAGTCCGTGTACCGAAGCCATGCATGGCCGAAGTACTTCAAGTCATCCTCACTCCGGAGCTAGCCTCGCTCCGGAGCTTGCTTCACTCCGAAGCCCCACCTTCGGAGTTCCACCCTTCGAAGTCCCTCCTTCGTCCAAGGCCTCCGCATGAAGCATTCCATGAGCACTTCATCGCAGTGTCTCTCCCTGAGCACACTCCTCGACGAGCCTCACTCGGACCATGCCTTCGATGCACCTCGACTTCTGAGACCTTCGTCGGGTATACCTTCGAGTGTCTCCCTCCGGAGCACACTTCGAACACCTTGCCTCTACTGAGGACTTGATCCACCATACTCCGAAGTCACTCCATTCGGAGTACCCTTCGAAGTGCCTCGCCTCCGAGGACTTCGTCTTGGGGTACCTTCACCCGGAGTCACACTCCGCACTTACTGCCTTCTCCTGGCGCACTTCGACCCGAGGTCCGACCTCGATTCCTTCGCAGCCTTCGTGACGGAGCTCCCTGCTCCCCTGGCATCAAGCCTCCCACTTGACCCAGGTTCACTTGCTACGAACCGTCCGTCGCCTCCGAAGTCCCCTGCGCACCACAGACAAACAAACAAGTGTATCCAGTACCCCGGAGACCTCTCCGGGTTAGCAACCTCTGATACACACTCCGGTGTACTGCCCAAAGTACCGAACCCTTCGGTACAACCAAGTCATTGTGTACTGTCGGACCCCTCCGACAGGCACACTCCGCTGCAACAGTTGTAGCAACCAGAGCCCACCGAACCCTTCGGTGAACCAGCCTCCGAACACCTTCGGAGAACCAACCTCCGAACCCCTTCGGAGGGACCCCTTCGAATCAGAGGGTAAAATCTGTCAATCACTCGTCACAGACTCTGAAACTAACCCTTGGTTTCTCACGTAGATATTATGATAAATTTTGAAAATGTTTCAAAAAAGTTATCATACATGAATTTTAGCTAGTCTTATTTAAAAACTTAGTTTGTATATGGTTTATTGTGTATCATTGCTTGTTATTAATTATTATTCTAATTTGGTATATTAGACACTTAAAATTTTGGACATTTTATGAAACGATGAACATTTCGAGTTAAATCGAGTAAACATCCGAATATGTATTCGTATTTGATATATCCATTTTATATTCCTATCCGAGGACATCCAAATCTGTATTCGTATTTGAAATAAAATGTGGTAAATAGTGCTATCCGGATTCATTTCCATTTGTATCCAATCCGAATCCATCCCTATCGGTCAGTGTTGGCGGCGTCTGGGGCGGTGGGTCGGCGGAGGCGGTGGCCAGGGCTACGGAAACCTGCATAATGGGGTCAACTGGGTTTTTTTATTCCAAATATATAAATATGATATCTAAATATGAGTTATCTGAATTATTTGAATATGTATATGTATTCGTCGGATATTAATGATATCATATCCGTTTTGATATCCGAAAAATATCTGAATCCAAATTCATGTCCGAATAATCCTTATCCAAAATAGAAAAATCTGAATCTTAATCCGTTTTTTCGGATTCGGTTTCTATCCAACTTTCACCTTACTTGTATATATATGCCAACACAATCTCTTCCGGTTTAAACCCGAAACTAGCGGAATTCCTAGCACTGTGATCAGTCCAACGGTCCATATCTAATTGTTGTTTATCTTTGGCATATTGAGACAACGAAAATGAAATGCAAGTAACACGTTTTATTACAGTGATAAGGCCGGGCATAGGAAAGACAAATCCACTTCATTTCAATCTCTTCATATCTTCCGCTTCAGTGTTCAGAACAATTATAGAGCTGTTCATTCAGCAAGTTACATGCAGACATTTATCACCGAGCTAGCAGCAGCAAGAAAACACTTTCACTCAACAAAAAGGAGTTTCATGGGGTAGAGTGGCTAGCACCATGAGTGATATGATGGGCTAGCTCACCCAGGTTTGACTCCTCACCTCAATATTTCCTGGGGGCTAAACGTCAACTTTGACAACCCTTGGTCGAAGCACGAGCAACAGCTGATTGTAAGTCTTGTGAAAAACACAGCTGATTAGTATCACCGGCTTTTATTTGTGTTAAAACAACAGATGCAGCTAGAGAGACCACACAGATGGATATATCAGAATAATCAGAGTACGATACAACTGAGCCGGGCGGGACGCGGCTGCTGGTGCCCATGCCAAAGGACGGTTAACACGACGACCACCGATGTTTGTTCAGACCGGCGAGGTGCAGTTTCAGTCGGAACATGTTACAGTCCGGACTCCGTAGCATATATAAAAGATTCTCTTAGAATTTAAGTATTTTGGTGAAAAATGTACTCTAACAGTATCCTAAATAAACCACTTTCTTAATCCATTCATAAATCACCTATTATCTCTCTTAAATATAGAATTAGCTTGTCCAATCCAATTTTCGTTCGCGTCTATTTTTTCTTTTGCTCACGTATCATTTTCTTCCCAGATTTTGTTATAGGCGATGTGATTTCTCCTCTCGGAAGAGATGCTCTCATGCAGTGTTCGGCATTTGGTTTAATGGAAGTACGAATATGATATGGAAATTCATTGATTGAATTGATGGATAAAACAATTTTATTTTAGTTTGATTGATATAGTATGGATGTAATAAGACTAAATTTAGTAGAGACCATATATTATATATTAACTAAAATATATATGATATCTTCTGTTTTATAAATCAAACTGTAATAAATTAATAATAAAATAGATAAATTATTAAAATAAAAACATTTAGTTATTTTTAAACAAAAAATTAAACTCATCCCAACTATTAAAAAGATGAAATGCCATCTCATCTAAGTTTAGATGAATTTATAAAAAAATTATGTATTTCGCGATATAGCATATTAAATAAATATTCCGTTCGGTTGCTACGTTATTCTATAACCAAAAAAGCTACTTTACTGAAATAACCTAATTCTAACAACTAAACACGAAGCTAGGTCGCTGGCTTTAGGTGTCGTTTGGTTCAGGAGTCTGATAGAACGGAATGACTCCGTTCCAGATTCTGAGAACGGAATGGTTCCGTTCTGCGTTTGGAAGCAAGAACGGAGTCACTCTATTTTTTGTTTGGTTCTGGAATCTGATAGAACGAAATGGTTCTATCCCTTGTTTGGTTTAAGAGTGCACCTTTTTTCAGGGAGGGACGAGTGCGGGCTGCGAACGGGAGGGATGGGGAAGGAAGGAGCCGCTCGGTTCCTTCTTTTTGGGGGAACGGATGGTTTCGGATCTGAGAGGAATATTCTCTTTTTGGAGCCATTCTGTTCCACCAAATTCCAAGCCAAACACATCAAAAATAGAACGGAGCCATTCGCTTCCACCGTACTCCTGAACCAAACGCCACCGTAGCGAGGCCAAGACGTCGAGTTTATCATCTGTACGTTGGCCTGGGCCCACATATCAGTACAGTCCAGACAGCTGGGCCGATAGCAGCCTGCAAAACGTCGAGAAGATAAAGAGAAGCCTGACCTAGCACACACCTATAAAAAATTTGCTGGTGGCCGAAGCCGCTCACAGAATTTGCAGCTTTGCGGGAGAGAGCGAGATGTTGCGGACTGAGAATCACTAGGCCGGTTTCGCCCGAAAACTAGGAGCGTTCGAGTTCGCGTCGCCGTCGCCTTCGCGGGAGAGATTCAGAGCAAAACTGAGGGCAACCGAGCAACACAATGTGGATGCATCCACGGATTCGCACAAAACTGTTGGCAGATCACCAGATGATTCTTGGGTTCAAATGCTAAAAAATTCATCTGTTTACTGTGGCCAGCTTCCCTCTACCTTCTTTCTTCACAAATCACAAAACAAATTAACGTGCTTGTTCCATTTGATCAGTCGTACGTACGACCCACGTGACGATTCTCCCCCGAATCTTGAATCAGATCGAGTAAACATGGGCACTAATTCGTCCTGTCAACCTTAAACGTGATGCAGGCATTCGCACAGGTTGAACTGTTCCGAATTCAGTCACCCTTTTGACTCGATCACTACCACCCAGCATAAATAACCTTTGAAACCTGTAAAATGTGCTGTTTGGACTACATTAGACTAAGCGATTAATTTGATGCCATTTGCTTTTCTGATTTTACCTAGCTACCACTACTAGTTAATTACTACTAACTAGCTGTGGTTGTTCTACCTAATCGGATCTCATCAATACTCCTCGAACAAAAAAAAATCAGATTTGGGTGAAACAAAACGAGCAAAATATTCGATCACCTCTGAAACCCCAAACCCTGTGGGTGCACCACAGTTTCAGACTCAAACCCGTTGGTTCTAGCGGAAAGTGTACAGTGCTAGCTGCGTGAGTGGAGTACTGGAGTTAGTGCTGGCTTGTGCTGCATGCAGGTTGGCCACCAACTTCCAAGTCTCTCAAACGAGTAAGGAGAGGTCCATTGCACCTGCCCGGCTCCGCGGATTTCTACCCAAAACCGTGGCCGCTCGCACGCCGCCATCTTTCTCTCCTCCTCTTCGTAAAGTACTATAAATCTCACGGCTCCGTGGCTGGCCAGGCAATTCAGGCCACCTGAAGTACTGAACTGTTAGTAAGTCTGCCAGTGTAGATGCATTGCATGTTTTGCTTAATCACATGTTTGTTTAAATCATCCCGTGTTATGGACTGTGTGTTGAACTAATCATCCGCATGTGCGGGCATGAGCACCAACGTGTGGTTGCCATGACGCGGGAAGTGCTCTGGGCGCCGGAATAGCTGTGCGTGGGCATGTTCAACTGCTTAGCGTAATTATAGGCATGTTTACCAGTTTGCTGTGCATAATAAAGGGAAGCAAAACAGAAAAGCTGCATGCAGTTCGCAGCACAAAAACTCTCCTGTGTTCAGCTCACTGTCAAGTTCGTTTTCTTCGTTTTGCCATTGACGATCCTAACAAGTGGTATCAGAGCACGCAGGTGCTTTGTGAGCAATGGCTGACAACGGTTCCAGGACTCCGGACGAGCGTCGTGGGAGGTCCATCTCGCGGCGTCCACGGGGAGGTCGTCGCGGTGGTGTTGTGGTGGAACGTGTGGTGGAGAAGGTTGCGTCGGCCGGCCCGGCGAACTACCCGCTGCTAACGAAGACTAACTACAACGACTGGTCGCTGTTGATGAAGATTAAGCTTGAAGCGAGGCTGCTCTGGGAGGCAATTGAGTCCGGGGATGTCGACGTCCAGGTGGACCGCATGGCCCTCGACGCCATATGTAGCGCGGTGCCACCGGAGATGATATCCACTCTCGCGACCAAAACATCGGCGAAGGCGGCATGGGACAGCATCAAGGTCATGAGAATTGGTGGAGACCGGGTGCGCAAGGCTAGTGCCCAGAAGCTTCGAAGAGATTATGAGCAAATGGGATTCCGAGACGGTGAGTCCGTTGAGGATTTCGCCATGCGGCTAACGAGTCTCACGAACCAGCTGGAGACACTGGGTGATCCCGAGTCCACTGAGAAGATCGTGGAGAAGTACCTGCGCGTCGCTCGGCCGAGGTATCGCCAACTCGTTCTGTCAATTGAAACCTTACTCGACATTTCGTCGCTGTCGATCGAGGAGGTCACGGCGCGGCTGAAGGCAGTCGAGGAAGAAGGAAGCGGTGCAGGCAGCCGGGATGGGGGAGACAAGCTCTACCTCACCGAGGAAGAATGGCTGGAGCGCTATAAGCAGAAGAGTACAGATGAACGCCGTCGCAACGCTGGGTCTGCTGGTGGCGGCTCCGGGAGCGGTGCCTCTGGAGGCCGTGCCAAGAAGGGACAGTGGAAGAAGAATGGCGCAGGGAGTGACGTGCAAGGAGAACGCACCGGGCCGCCGAAGCGTGGCAAAGACAAGTGCCGGAACTGTGGGAAAATAGGTCACTGGGCCAGAGAATGTCGCAGTCGGCTGAAGCGCGAGGACCAGGCCCATGTGGCGGAGGAGGACGAAGAACCCACCCTGGCGCTGGCACACACTGAGGCCTTCACTCTCCAAACGCTAGCCGAGCTCCAGGTGGCGGAGGAGAAGGGGCGAGACGCCGTCCGTGCTCCTGTATCGCCGGCGCGGAGGATCCACACGCCGGAGTGGGAGCACCCTCATGCGGCAGCCGAGGGGGACCGAATCCCCACGGCCGCAGGCTGGAGTCAGGTCCCTGTACCGCTCGGGTGGGGCCAAGTCCTTCAAGCCCCGTCGGCGTTGCCCCCTTTCTGGTGGGAGGAGGTCCATGCGGCGGCCAAGCAGGAGCTGAGGCAGGAGGGCTCGGGCGGGGACCAAGCCCCGGAACGCCACAGGCAAGGCTATTTTCCTGAAGGCTCCTCGCTGCTTCCTTCCCGCTGCATCACGCCGAAGGAGGAGGAAGCTTTCGCTGTGCTCGGAGATGCAGTGAAGAAAGAGTCCAACAAACGGTGGATCTTTGACACTGGGGCCTCCAACCATATGACCGGTGATAGAGGCGTCTTCGCCAGCCTCGATACCGGCATCTGCGGCACTGTTCGCTTTGGGGACGGCTCGACGGTACAGATCGAGGGTTGCGGTACGATATTGCTTGCCGGCAGGAATGGTGAGCACCAACCTCTCGACAACGCCTACTACATCCCAAGCCTCACCGCAAACATTGTAAGCTGCGGCCAACTCGATGAAAGCGGGTTCCAAATCCATGTTGAAGATGGCGTCATGAAGGTGCGCGACGAGAACAGGCGCCTCCTCGCCAAAATACCTCGGAGCGCTGGACGACTGTACGTGCTCGACCTCACCATCGCACGGCCAGTGTGTCTGGCGGCTCGGGCTGGAGAAGATGCATGGCGATGGCATGCCCGCTTCGCCCACTTGAACTTCGGTGCACTGAGGAAGATGGGAAGGGAAGGCCTGGTGCGTGGGCTCCCTGTTCTGTCCCAAGTGGAACAAGTCTGTGAGGCATGTCTCGCCGGCAAGCACAGAAGGACGCCGTTCCCACATCAAGCGCTCCGGCGAGCCGTGGAACCACTGGAGCTGGTGCATGGAGACATCTGCGGTCCTATAACCCCGGCTACTCCAAGTGGTAACCGCTATTTTCTCCTGTTGGTGGACGATTACAGCAGGTTCATGTGGCTTGTACTGCTGCCCACGAAGGATAGTGCACCAACAGCCATCAAAAGAGTACAAGCGGCGGCAGAGAGGAAGAGCGGGAAGAAGCTGCTCGCTCTACGCACCGACCGTGGGGGCGAATTCACGGCGAACCACTTCAATGAGTACTTCGCGGAACTCGGCGTACAGAGGCAGCTCACTGCCCCCTACTCGCCGCCACAAAATGGCGTTGTTGAGCGGCGCAACCAAACTGTGGTTGGGGCGGCACGCTGTATGCTGAAGGCAAAGGATCTCCCAGGCACGTTTTGTGGGGAGGCGGTCATGACGGCCGTGTACGTCCTCAACAGGTCGTCGACAAAGGGAGCTGGTGGCAAGACGCCGTACGAGCTATGGACCGGCAACACGCCTTCGGTTCATCATCTGCGCACGTTCGGGTGTGTGACCCATGTCAAGGACACAAGGCCACACCTGCGCAAGCTGGATGATAGGAGCAGGCCAATGATCTTTGTTGGCTATGAGGCTGGCTCCATGGCTTACCGTGCCTATGACCCGACGACCAGGAGGCTGCACATCACACGCGACGTGGTGTTTGATGAGGACGCAAAGTGGAGCTGGGAAACAGGGGTGTCCAACAGTGAATTCATTGTTGAATATGTGCAGGCTAGTGAGCCTGAAATGGTGATTACTCGCCGAATGGAGCGTGAAGCATCCCCTGGTTCCAGACTTGGAGGGGCAGCGGCACCTGCTCTTGAAAATGAAGCCGCACCAGGGCCGGTTGTGGTGCACGCATCACCACCGGCCAATGCAGGACCGCAGCTGGATGCGGACCAGGACGACGACGCGCCACTTCGTTTTCGCACTCTGCGGAACATCGACGAAGCTGGCCCAGCTTTCGGTCTCGCCCAGCCAGAACACCAAGTTGATCTGCTGGTGGTTGACACGGAGGAACCAGCCTCATTCCAGGAAGCACAGAGGTATGAGTGTTGGCGCCAAGCCATGTTGGATGAAGTGACTGCCATAGAAGCAAATGGCACATGGAGACTAGAACATGCCCCTGCTGGCATACGCCCGATAGGCCTCAAGTGGGTCTTCAAGACGAAGAGGGACGCCGCCGGCAACATTAACAAGTATAAAGCGCGACTTGTGGCGAAGGGGTATGTCCAACAACAAGGGGTGGACTTCGATGAAGTATTCGCGCCAGTGGCGCGACTTGAATCAGTGCGGCTTCTGTTGGCATTTGCAGCTGAACAAGGGTGGCCGGTACATCACATGGATGTGAAATCGGCGTTCCTCAACGGTGAATTACATGAGGTGGTCTACGTCACGCAGCCACCAGGATTCGTTGTCGCCGGGGAGGAGAATAAGGTGCTGCGTCTGACGAAGGCGCTTTATGGGCTGCGCCAAGCACCTCGCGCATGGTATGCCAAACTAGATACTGTACTGTTAGCACTTGGTTTCCATCGCAGCAAGTCGGAACACGCGGTGTACATGCGGAAGGGAGATAACCAGTGCCTGCATCAACTCCTTGTTGGGGTGTATGTAGATGATTTGGTAATCACAGGTGCTGATCTTCATGAGCTTGAACAGTTCAAGGAGGAGATGAAGAATGAATTTCAGATGGCTGATCTGGGTTTGCTGCAGTATTATCTTGGTTTGGAGGTTCACCAGGATGAAGGTGGCATAACAGTGGGACAAAGGGCGTATGCACTGAAGATATTAGCAGCTGCAGGGTTGAGGGGATGCAACCTGAGTCATGTACCAATGGAGAACAGACTGAAATTGAGCAAGTCAAGCTCTGCTCCCCCGGTTGATGCTACCGAATATAGAAGAATTGTGGGGGCCTTGAGGTATCTGGTGAATACAAGGCCAGACCTGGCATACGCAGTTGGATACGTGAGCAGGTTTATGGAGAAGCCCACAACAGAGCATCTTTTAGCTGTGAAGAAGGTGTTGAGGTACATTGCAGGGACAGCTGATTATGGATGTTGCTATGGAAGGAAGAAAGGAAGTGAAGGACTGATCGGCTACAGTGATAGCGATCTTGCCGGGGACGTCGACTCGCGCAAAAGTACCACGGGGGTGCTCTTCTTCTTGAATGGTAACTTAGTCACTTGGCAGTCCCAGAAGCAAAAGGTGGTGGCTTTATCAAGCTGTGAGGCCGAATATATTGCAGCTACCACAGCGGTGTGTCAAGGGATTTGGCTCAGTAGGCTGCTAGCTGAGTTCAAAGGAAGAGAAGAACCAGATCCCTTCGCATTGAAGATTGACAATCAGTCAGCTATCCAATTAAGCCGAAACCCTGTGTTTCATGATCGCAGTAAGCACATTGATACAAAATTTCATTTCCTTAGACAGTGTGTTGAAGAAAACAGGGTGAACTTGGAACATGTTGGCACCAGTCACTACGGGAGAATTGAAGTTCGCCGAGTGCCACAAGCACTCGGCAAAACCCATAATAAACTCGGCGAAAGGTTCGCCGAGTGTGACACTCGGCGAATCACACTCGGCGTTAGCATCATCGGCAAAAAAAGATTCGCCGAGTGTATTTTTATCAAGCACTCGGCGAATACATCGCCGAGTGTCACAGGCGGCACTCGGTGAAATAAATCCAGTTAACGGAGAGGGACTGAAGGTTTGCCGAGTGCCACAATTGACACTCGGCAAACAAAGAACCAAAAAACAAAAAAAAAAGCGACAGCCGACCGGTGCGAGCGACGGCGTGGGCGCGGCGTGGCCGCGTGGTGCGGCACGGGCGCGGGCGACGGCGTGGGGCGTGGGCGCGGGCGACGGCGTGGCCGCGACGCGGACGGCGCGGGAGCGGGCGACGGCGTGGGCGCGGCGTGGGCACGGGCGACGGCGTGGGTGTGGGCGCGGGCGACGGCGTGGCCGCGGCGCGGACGGCGCGGGAGCGGGCACGGCGTGGGCGCGGCGTGGGCACGGGCGACGGCGTGGGTGTGGGCGTGGGCGACGGCGTGGCCGCGGCGCGGACGGCGCGGGAGCGGGTGACGGCGCGGACGGAGTTGGGGCGGCGGCCGGGGCAGAGTTGGGGCGGCGACGCGGCGAAGTTGGGGCGGCGACGCGGCGGAGTTGAGGCGGCCGCCGGGGCGGCGGCGCGACGGCGGCGGGGGCGGCGGCGCGACGACGGCCGGGGCGGCGGCCATGGCGGTGATGGGAGGGGCTGCGGGAAGAAGCCGGTGGGAGGGAAGGAGAGGGAAGGAGAGAAAAAGAAAGAAGAGAGGTGAGATTTTAAAGAGTAGGTATGAAAATTTTGAAAAAAAAGTGCGCCGAGTTTGAAATTTCGCGGAAAAATTGTGCGGGAGTCTGAAAAATTTGGTTTGCCGAGTGTTGCACTCGGCAAACCCAAAATCTTTGCCGAGTGCCTCAAATTTGGCACTCGGCAAAGAGTTTTTTTTTATTTTTTTATTTTTGTTTAATTTGTTTTACAATGTTTTCCTCGATAGAAGTTATAAAATTATATTGTATAAGGACTAAAAATAAACTCAACAACATAAATATGATTTTTTAATAATATTTTGTTTATTATTTCATACAATTGCAGTTCAAATTTAATCTATTTTTGTTTAAATTCTAGAAAAATATTTAATAATTTAAAATAACAAATTGAACCAAAAAATTGTGGAATTTTTACATGAGATAATATGTGTTGTGTTTTTATTATAGAAAATAATTCAAGTATAAAAAATAATTTAGCCATCAAACTTTTTTCAAACCTATCACATTTCTTCTCTAAACCCTAATTAATCCTCTAGTAATCTCCTATTTCTAAACACTATACGTGATAATTTTCTCGAAACATTTTTAATTTTTTATCATAGACTCTATGCATCATATAATAACACCATGACAAGTATAATGTTTTTTAGAGTTAATTTGATTTTTTATAATTAAAAAACTATTAAGCTTCACGTTGTCGAACGAGTGTCGCACCCTAAATTATTCAAAATTTCTTTCAATGCAGTTGATAAGAACTCTAAATAGACTTAAAAACATGAATATGATTTTTTTATAAATTTTTGTTTATTATTCGAGGCACTTGTAGTTCAAATTTCACCTATTTCAATTTATATTCTAGAAACATACTTAATAATTTAAAAATAACAAACTGAATCAAAAAAATGTGTAATTTTTACATGAGATAATATGTGTTGTGTTTTTATTGTAGAAAAAAATTTCAAGTACAAAAAATAATTTACCTATCAAACTTCTTTCAAACCTATCTCATTTCTTTTCTAAACCCTAATCACTTATCTCATAATCTACGATTTCTAAACACTCTACGTGATAATTTTCTCGAAATATTTTTTAATTTTTATCACAGCATCTATGTATCATATAATAACACCATGACAAGTCTCATGTTTTTTAGACTTTATTTGATTTTTTATAATTAAAAAACTATTAAGCTTCACGTTGTTGAACGAGCGTCACACCCTAAATTGTTCAAAATTTCTTTTAATTCAGTTTATAAGAACCATAAATAGACTTTAAAACATGAATATAATTTTTCCATAATTTTTGGTTTATTATTTTAGGCACTTGTAGTTCAAATTTCACCTATTTCAATTTAAATTCTAGAAATATAATTAATGAATAAAAAATAGCTAAATGACTTAAAAAAATATGAAATTTTTACAAGGGATCATATATGTTGTATTGTGAGTGCAGAAAAAAATTCAAGTTAAAAAGAAATTGCAAATACCACGTAGAGTTGAAACATGGTTTCACATAAAATAATAAAAAAAATTGTTTGCCGAGTGTTTTTTGAAAAACACTCGGCAAACCAAGTGTCTTTGCCGAGTGTTTTTCAAAAAACACTCGGCAAACCCCCCCCCAAAATTTTTTTTTTGGCCGCACGGGCACGCCGCCGTAACGTCCGTTAGTATCAAGGCTTTGCCGAGTGTATTTTTAAAAAACACTCGGCAAACATTTAATTTTCCGAGTGTTTTTTGTTTGCCGAGTGTTTTTTAAAAAACACTCGGCAAACACATCTTTGCCGAGTGCCCGAGATATTGCACTCGGCAAACTCTAGGGCACTCGGCAAACTCGTTGTTTCCGGTAGTGAGTAGCCAACTAGCTGATATCCTGACGAAGTCCCTTGGACGGGTACAGTTCATTGAGCTGCGTACAAGACTTGGGCTTGTCAAGATAAAAGAAGGGAGTCAGACTTAGGGGGAGATTTGTTAGTAAGTCTGCCAGTGTAGATGCATTGCATGTTTTGCTTAATCACATGTTTGTTTAAATCATCCCGTGTTATGGACTGTGTGTTGAACTAATCATCCGCATGTGCGGGCATGAGCACCAACGTGTGGTTGCCATGACGCGGGAAGTGCTCTGGGCGCCGGAATAGCTGTGCGTGGGCATGTTCAACTGCTTAGCGTAATTATAGGCATGTTTACCAGTTTGCTGTGCATAATAAAGGGAAGCAAAACAGAAAAGCTGCATGCAGTTCGCAGCACAAAAACTCTCCTGTGTTCAGCTCACTGTCAAGTTCGTTTTCTTCGTTTTGCCATTGACGATCCTAACATGAACTCTCACGGAAAGTCGGAAACTCAGATTCAGTGGAGTGCTCTACTAGCGCTAGCGACCCTATATTCTATCTGCGACTCGTTGTTAGAGCTTTGGTTGGAGAAGAAGATGTCGACGGTGTCTCGTGCTTACCTTGACCAGAAGCTCGCCCTCGCCAAACGCTGCTCCAGAGGTGAAGATTGCTGCTGCTCTACCGCCCTAGTGAACCAGTGACTGTCGGTCTGATGTAGGGTACTAGGGTACGGTTTGATGTAAGACGTTTAGCTCAGCCCGGTTCTTACATTTGTGGTGAAAATTATTGCAGAGGCAACGCTCGCCGGAGCCAAGGCGGCGGCGGTCGCAACGGTTGCATCTGCGGTCCCGACGGTGAGATACAGCAAACTACATAAAAGCCGTTTTTACGAACCGAATGAAATATTCTGAGTTTTAACCGGCTGATCTTGTGATATATGTGCTGCTTTGTGTTTCAGCTGGCGAGCGTGAGAATGCTGCCATGGGCGAAGGCGAACATCAACCCGACGGGGCAGGCGCTCATCATCTGCACGGCGGCCGGGATGGCATACTTCGTCGCCGCCGACAAGAAGATCCTCTCGCTGGCGAGGAGGCACTCGTTCGAGAGCGCACCAGATCACCTCAAGAACACCTCCTTCCAGGGCGCCGGCCGCCCTCACCCGGCCTTCTTCAGGCCATGATTCCGCTTGCTGCGTAGTAGTATGTAACAATGTAATTATGTAACTAGCTTCCTGTTGTCGATGATGCAATCAATGAATTCTATTACTCTGTTGTTTACTCGGTTCTGAACGTTCTACTGTGCCCCGAAAATCCTTGAGCGTCTTCCGCTCATCAGAACAATTTATGAGCATTTTGTTGACAGATGAAAATAAAAGGTACAAAAGATAACACACCATATTTCTATGTGCGACGGTAACATATACGTAGATTACGAATTAATAATGGCTGTCAGTCTGAAGCCAAAAGTTGTGAAGCTTTTTATCTATATTTTTTTTCAGACAAGGACATAGTAGTATTTATTCAGTGCATAATGCAGTGTAAAGAAGCATTTTATCTGATTTTTTTGCAGACAAGGAGTAGTATTATTCCGTGAATAATGCCGTGTAAAAGCGTGTTTTCGGAGGCACGTTATCACGACGTCACCTCGCCGGCAAAGCTTATCGTCGTATATCAATACGATCCAAATTGTAAAGCATTGATTGAAGCCCCGCAGAAAAAAAGCTTAATCGCTGTAAATCAATTTTATTAAACAAATTTAGGTTATAAAAAAGATTGACAATTCACTTTTTCAAATACTCTTTTTCTGTGAAACTCCATAAGTCACCTCTCGTTGATATCATATTAAGTAGCATGTATCGAATGGTTTAATCCGAGGGTTAGTTGAATCATGCTATTATAATTTTACGAGTCTAGAGAAATGTTATTACAGTTTACACATTTTGATTTATGTTATTATAGTTTTAGAGAATTCCGAACTATACCATTACAAATTTAAAAAATTATGAAATATGTTATTACAAATTCAAAAAACTCTAAAATATACCATTACAATTTCAGAGAACTAAAAGACTAATAGGAAACTGTAATGGCATGAATCTAAATATGTGAATTATAATAGCATTTTTCCAAACTCACAAAATTGTAATGGCATATATCAAATTATTTCTCAATCCAAAAACTTAAGTTAATGAAAAAGGTGGAAATCAATTTATATTCCAAAAAAATGAACTAATTGATTGACGTACGAACGGATTTCTGTTTCTAAATTAATATGGATGGATTCGGATCAAACACAGATAGAAATGAACTAAATATGACTATTTAGCATATTTTATTTCAGATTCAAATACAAATACATATATTTTTGAATACGAATATAAAATGGATAGCTCGAATTTGAATACGAACACAAAATTTTACTAAGTTCAACTTGAATTTTTGGCGCCAGGTATGAAAGATGCGAAAATTTTGTTTGCCATGTGTTTGCACTCGTCAAACACAAATTATTTGTTGAGTGTCTCAAATTTAGCACTCGACAAATTTTTTTATTTCTTAAAATCTTGTCAGATGTGTCTTTACTTTTTTGACAAATTTTGTGTTTTTTTAATTTATGGGTAAGTCATAAAAATAGACACAAAAATATGAATATGATTTTTTTCGATAATTTATTTCATCATTTATGCACTTGTAGCTCAAATTTGACATGTTTCAATTTAAATATTACAAACATAATTAATGAATTAAAAATATCTAACTTATCTAAAAAATGCTATTTTTTCATGAAATAAGATGCGTTGCATTTTTATTATAGAAAAAATTAAATTGAAATGAAGATTTAACCATCGATATGTTTTTAATCTAAACACATTCCTTCTTTAAATCCAAATTCATACTTCGAGAATCGTTCGGTTTTTGAAAAATCATATGTGACAACTTTTAAAAAATATAAATCCTATAAACACACTTAATTAATTAAAAATTTGTAAATGATCCATAAAAATACCAAATTTTTATAATAGATAAGCTACATTATATTTTGATTGTAAAAATGTTTCAAGTTCAAACAATGATTTAACCATCAATTTGCTTTCAAACCTAATCCATTCATTCTCAAAACCCTAATTCCAAGATCTTGGAGAATCTTCGATTTCTTAACATCCTACGTGACAACTTTCTCGAAATATTTTTAAAATTTATCACAATACCTATGTCATATCATAATGACATAACAAGTCTTATGTTTTTTAGACTTCATTTGGTTTTTTATAATTTAAAAACTATTAAGATTCAAATGTTGATTGAGTGTTGCAACTTAGGTTTTTCAACATTTCTTTTAATTTAGTAGGTAAGGCACCGTGGGAAAATCCAAATTCACCAAGTGACAAAATCTCTGCTCAGTGCATTATTTTGTGCACTCGACAAAGATGAGTTCTCTTAGTGTTTTTGAAAAGAAACATTCGACAAAGAATTACACTCGATGAAAATGGGGTTTGCCTAGTTCCTAATGAGAATGCACTTGGCAAACCTTATAATACTCGGCAAAAAATAAATACAAAATCAGTACTAATGGATGTCAAGATAGCATGTTTTGGTGGAAATTTTTTCCTTGGTTCACCGAGTGAAAAAACACTCGGCAAACCAAAAAACCATCATTTTGTATGAAAATTTGTTTTGAGTTTATTTGATATTTGAAATTTGGTTTTAACTTGAAAATTTTATACACTAAAAATATAATATATCTTATTGCATGTAAAAAGTTCACATTTTTTAGATCAGTTTTCTATTTTTAATTCATTACGTGTGTTGCTAGGATTTAAATTGAAATAGGTGAATTTTGAATTGAAAGTGCATGAAATAATATACCAAAAAATATAGAAAATCACATTATTTTTTTTGAGTTCATTTTTTGTTCTTATACACTAAATTGAAAGATATTTTGAAAAATCTAGGTTACGACACTCGATCGATAAAGTGGAGCTTAATAGTTTTTAATTCTAAAAAATCAAATGAAGCCTAAAAACACGAAACTTATTATGAATTTATGATACGATATGTGGATGTTGTGATAAAAAATTAAAAATGTGTTGAAAGTTGTCGTATAAAATGTTAAGAAACCACGAGAGATTATTCGAGGAGGAATTAGGGTTTAGACACTACCGGAAATGGCTAGTTTATCGAGTGCCCGAAGCTTTGCCGAGTGCAATATCTCGGGCACTCGGCAAAAATTTGTTTGCCGAGTGTTTTTAACAAAACACTCAGCAAACAAAAAACACTCAACAAACAAAAAACACTTGGCAAATTAAATGTTTACCGAGTGTTTTTTGAAAAAACATTCGGCAAACAAGTTACTAACGAACGTCGCGACAGTGTTCTTGTGTGGCAAATTTTTTTTTTGAGAGTTTGACGAGTTTTTTTAAAAAAACACTCGGCAAAGAGAGTATGTTTGCCGAGTTTTTTAAAAAAAACACTCGGCAAACACATTTGTTTTATTTTTTTCTGAACCATTGTTTCGAGTCTACGTGATATTTCTTATTTGATTTTAACTTGAATTTTTTATACAATAAAAACACAACATATATTGTCTCATGTAAAAATTACACATTTTTTGGTTTAGTTTGTTATTCTTAAATTATTAAGTATGTTTCTAGGATTTAAATTGAAATAGGTAAAATTTGAACTACAAGTGCCTAAAATAATAAACCAAAAATTATGAAAAAATCATATTCATGTTTTTAAGTATATTTAGGGTTCTTATAACCTGAATTGAAAGAAATTTTGAATAATTTAGGGTGCGGCGCTCGTTCAACAACGTGAAGCTTAATAGTTTTTTAATTATAAAAAATCAACTGAAGTCTAAAAAGCATGAGACTTGTCATGGTATTATTATATGATAAATAGATTTTGTGATAAAAATTTAAAAATATTTCGAGAAAATTATCACATAGAGTATTTAGAAATCGGAGATTATGAGAGGAGTGATTAGGGTTTATAGAAGAAATGAGATAGGTTTGAAAGAAGTTTGATGGGTAAATTATTTTTTGTACTTGAAATTTTTTCTACAATAAAAAACAACATATATTATCTCATATAAAAATTACACATTTTTGGTTCAGTTTGTTATTTTTAAATTATTAAGTATGTTTCTAGGATTTAAATTAAAATAGGTGAAATTTGAACTACAAGTGCCTAAAATAATAAACCAAAAATTATGAAAAAATCATATTCATGTTTTTAAGTCTATTTAGGGTTCTTATAAACTAAATTGAAAGAAATTTTGAACAATTTAGGGTGCGACGCTCGTTCAACAACCTGAAGCTTAATAGTTTTTTAATTATAAAAACATCAACTGAAGTCTAAAAAACATGAGACTTGTTATGGTGTTATTATATGATACATATATGTTGTGATAATAATTTAAAAATATTTCGAGAAAATTATCACGTAGAGTGTTTAGAAATCAGAGATTATGAGAGGAGTGATTAGGGTTTAGAGAAGAAATGAGAAAGGTTTGAAAGAAGTTTGACGGGTATATTATTTTTTGTACTTGAAATTTTTTCTACAATAAAAACACAACATATATTATCTCATGTAAAAATTACACATTTTTTTGTTCAGTTTGTTATTTTTAAATTATTAAGTATGTTTTTAGGAGTTAAATTGAAATAGGTAAAATTTGAACTACAAATATATGAAATAAAAAAATTATTAAAAAAACATATTTATGTTGTTGAGTTTATTTTTAGTCCTTATGCGATATAGTTTTATAATTTCTATCAAGGAAAAGATTGTAAAACAAATTAAATAAAAATAAAAAAATATTTGCCCATATGATCTAACACTTGGGGAACATCCAATTTTTTTCCAATCGCGCTCGAATCGGTGACTTGGCAAAAAATTTCGCACTTCTCGCTGAATTTTTTTGCCCTGCGCTCAAATTCACACTGCGTGCCCTAAAAATTTCATGAGCCTTTAAAATTGCCCCTCCTCCTCCTCTCAATTATATCATCTGGCTCTCTTGCTCCCTCCGCCGTCGCTGCCACTAGCTTCCTCCACTGCGCTAGCTTTCTCCGCCTACGCCACTGCTAGCTTCCTTCGAAGCTCTCTCCTTTGCTACTATCTCCCGCTGCTGCTCTACAAGATTGGAGAAGCTATGGCCGGCCGGGCCTTCTACTCGTTGTTGCGTGCTCAGGAGTAGCTGCATGCATGTTGTGGATGAGGGAAAGCAGGTGGCCACAACCAAGCCGAGAGCCAAGGCATGGATTGCGGACTCCCAGGGCGCCAACGCAAGAGCCCAGTTCACTGCAATGCAGTCAGAGGCACGACTAATTCCATGCTCTGTATTAAAGATTAAAAAGCAGAGTTTTTTATGTGATCTCTAGTTTTATAATTTCTTAATTGTGTCTGTATTTAAGTTTGTTGGTTGCTCATTTTATCTTGTGGATTGTATGCAAGTTTTAAGAAGCTAGCCTATAGTTCTTCCCGTGGACTAGAGAAGCCTTGAAATATGTATTCTTATTCTGAAATGTGTTGCATTTTGTATTCTGAAATGTGCTATTGAAATATGGTATTTGTTGTTGTAGGATTGAGTGCGTTTTTAGCCTCCTACCGAGTGCGTTTTTTTATTTTTGGTGACTTATTTGCCGAGTGTCACATCTGGCACTTGGTAAACACCCAAAAAACATTCGTTTGCAGTTTAGCGACGTTACGTTGTTTTTTTCACCGAGTGTTACATTTAGCACTCGACAAAAATGTTTACCGAGTGTCTGATAAAAAACACTCGGCGAATAAGTGTTCGCCGAGACAATATTTACCGAGTGATGTTTGTCGAGTGTTACACTCGGCAAACATTTTACCGGGTGTTTTTGGGGCTTTGCCGAGTGCCCTTGGCACTCGGCAAACCACAATTCTCCCGTAGTGAGAGAAAGAATGTATTATGTTTGAAAGTAAATCAATGGTTATATTTTTGTTTGAACTTGAAACTTGTTTTACAATCAAAATACAACATAGTTAATTTCATGTAAAAATTTGGTATTTTTCTAGATCAATTTACTATTTTTAATTCATAAGTGTGTTTGTAGGATTTGTATTGAAATATGTCAAAATTAAAGTGCAAGTGCATGAAATAATGAATCAAAATTTGTAAAAAAAATATATCCATGTTTTTGAGTCCATTTGTAGGACTTACTCACCAAATGTAAATAATATTTGAAAAATCTAGGTTGCAAGACTCACTCGGCAATGTGGAGGTTAATGATTTTATAATTCTAAAAAAAATCAAATGAAGTCTAAAAATATGAGACCTGTTAAGTTGTTATAATATGATATTTAGATACTATGACAAAAAATTAAAAATATTTGAAGAAAGTTCTCACATACGATGTTCACAAACCGAAGATTCTTCAAGTATGAATTTGGATATAAAAAAGGAATGAGTTGGGTTTGAAAGTAAATTGATGATTAAATCTTCATTTGACCTTACAACTTTTTCTATAATAAAATTATAACGTTCCTCATTCCATAAAAAAATTTGGCATTTTTCTAGGTAGGCTAGCTATTTGTAATTCATTAATTATATTTCTAAGATTTAAGTTGAAACACGTAAAATTTGAACTGCAAGTGCATGAAATAATGAAATAGATTGTCCAGAAAAATCATATTAATGTTTTTGTGTATTTTTAGGCATTACACACTAAATTTGAAAATGTTTCGCAAAACTTGTCAAGAAAAAAAGAAAAACAAATCCGATAAAATTTAAAAAATGGAAAAAATGTTTGCCAATTGACAAATTTTAGAAACTCGACAAATAATTATGGTTTGCTGAGTGTCTCAAATTTGGCACTCGGCAAACCGATGCTAAAATTCCAAAAATTTTGCATTGGGCGCCAAACTTTTTAATGTTGCGTCAAAAATTTCACCACTCGCTTTAAATGTGCACATCTCCCACTACTCATCTCCTACTCCTGCAGCCCGCTGTGGCCGGCGCCGCGGATTACCATGCGGCCCACTTTCCTCCTCGCCACCGATGGTGCCATGCCTTCTTTTTGTCGCTTGTCGCCATTTTGCGTTTGTTGCCGCACCGTGCCCCATCGTCGCCTCATTGCGCCCCCGTCATTTCTCGCCGTAACACTGTCACCATGCGCCATGTTGTTACCTCACCTCGCTGCGCCGCACCCACTAGGCGTTTGACAAAATATCGCTTCCTATTTTTTATTCTGTTTTTTTGTTTGTTGAGTGCTAAATTGTGACATTTGAAAAACTAAGCAAACCCCGTGAATCGGTAGAGAAACAGATTCATCAAAGACAAGCAGGAGTAAATCATAATTAAATGCATGGTACAACAAGTGGAATGACGCAATTTGTCATCAAACACTAATGATTTAGCTAGTTATTGGTCTTATACTTATGCCATGTCACATACAGCTAATCTAATAGTCTACTCATATAATAACTAGTTAGCTATATATACTATACATATTTAATGTGTAACCTATAACACCATCTCACAAAGTTCATTGAAACATGTGTATCAGCGGGTTGTTAGCTAGTAGCATATTTTCTTCTCTCTCCTCTCTCTCGTCTACCCCAATACTACTCTAATGTGATAAGTCTCATTGCATGCTTACATCAGCTTATAATACTTGCTCTAAACTCACACAAGAAGTAATGCTTGCTTGGGTATGCACGTCAAATTTTCACCGAGTGTTGTGTGTGGCACTCAGCAAAGGGTTTGCAGAGTGCCCGATAAAAATACTCGACGAACCTCTATTCATAGACAGTGGGTTCACTCAGTGTTCTTTACCAAGTGTAGTAGTCAGTGAACCCTTCGTCGAGTGCATAATAGGCTTGCTTCATCGAGTGCATGTGGCACTCAGCGAACTACTCTTTTAGTATAGTGAGGCCTACAAATGGACTCAAAAATATCAATATGGTTATTCTATAAATTTTGGTTTTTTATTTCAGGCACTTGTAATTCAAATTTCACATATTTCAATTTAAATCCTACAACACACTTAATGAATTAAAAATAGTAGACAAACATAAAAAATACCAATTTTTTTACATGAGATAATATATATTATATTTTGATTGAAAAAAATTCAAGTTTAAACAAAAAATTAATCATCATTTTTTTAAAACCTAACCTATTTCTTCTCTAGACCTAATTTCTCCTAGGAGAATCCCGAGTTTCATAACATCTTACATGAAAAATTTCTCGAAACATTTTTAAAATTTTATCACAATATCTATGTATCATATCATAACAACATAACAATTGTTGTGTTTTTCATACTTCATTTAATTTTTTAAATTAAAAAACTATTAAGATTTACATTGCCAATCAAGTGTTGTAACTTAGATTTTTCAAAATTTCTTTCATATAATTTTTATATAAATTTTGGTTTATTATTTCAGGCACACTCATTTCAAATTTCACATATTTCAATTTAAATCCTAAAAACACACTTAGTAAATTAAAAATAGTAAATTGATTATATTACTAGAAAACCCTACTAACTTAAGTATTTCATAATTACATAAAAAATAAATAAACCATATATATTAATATTAATATAGTAATGTCGTATTATCTTGAGTCCCTAAATGTTTGATCGGTGTGAAATCCTAAAATAAATACAGATGTATCCATTTTATTTCCACATTCAATAGAAATTTGAATATTTGTTTCTATATCTATATTTTCAAACGAATTTTTATGTTTTCATTTACCATCCACATTTAATTCGGATATAAATATAAATATATATTTATAATTTATCGAATACCGATACAAATAATTTATACATTTTTGACATCCATATTCATTTAAGCTGCTAAACGCCATGGGTTTAGTAGCCAATGAGATTTTAATAGCCTTAAACACCTTTGATCCATCTATACCGACAGACGGAGTACAGATCTGAACGGTTTGAGCAGCAGCAGCAATCGAATTAAAAGCAAGGACGACGATCTTGGCCTTATACCGTGGGCACTGAGCTCTTGATCTGACGACTGCTTTCTACTTGCTACTAATCCAACTGGAGGCTCGGACACCTCAAGTTGAGAGTAACCACTTGGCAAGTGTACATTAATGCAAGCCATCGAAGAAAAAAACAGAGAAAAGTTTCAGTAGATTGTTTTTCAGAGGAGTTTCAGTAGATTGTTTTAAAGAGGAGTTTCCGTAGCAAGCAAAGGGATGGATCCGGTTGATAAGATGAAATTTGAGGGCTACTGAAATAGATCATCAGAACTGAGAAATGGATAAGCAATCCGTACCTGAGTGGGGAGCAGACAGAGTGGTAGCCCACAGAGATGGAGGCGCAATGACGTCGACTAATCCAATCCAGCCGAAAACTGGGAGCGACACACCGTTTCCGCCCCAAAACTGAGGGCACGCTGATGCATGTAGGCCCGGCCTCAGGGGAGCGGGACTACCGACTAGCCCCGTTTTGCTTCAGTACCTAATCAATAACTAATTGTTGATGTTTTTGTTTGTCTGGTTAAGATCATACTAATATATTCTTTTATGTTTAATAATTTTCTAATTTAGTTTTGTCCCGGGTCTATGAAATATTCGGGTCAGCAATGCGTGATGTAATCTCAGCTGACTGGCTACTTGATATTCTCTTCGGTTTTGTTTCTCTTGACGTTACGTTCTAGGCTTAGAGGCTCTGAATACAAACTATGATTGGAAGATCTCACGTACATACAAATTTATTAACTATAAGTATGATACTACCGTATTTTTGATATAGATAATATATATAAATATATGTGTATATATACTAATTAATCCTTCCTTTCCTATATGAATTCACATTAAAACGTGAACCATAAAATAAATAGAGGTAGTGTGGAGGTAGTAGGGGCTAATTGCCGTTCCCCTTCACATGCGTGAACTGCTAAATGCATATCAGTGGTGTCTTGCACGTGCATGATGCTGCAACAGTGTCTCAGGGGTAACAGTACGTGAGGATTGACTTGTCAGTGACAAGTGTAACTACCCCCTGTCCGTTTATTTGGTAGCGTGAAGCATCGCACAAAAACGTTGAACCTTCCCACTGCACATGATTAGGTTCATACAATGGACTGTATCCAATATGCTAAACTAGTTCTGTCGTGGAGTACTAATTAAGCACTGCAGAACACAGTTTGACGCTCACTCCAAATTAACTAACCACTCCACCGGCCGCTGAATGAAAACATTTCTCGAGAATCTACTGTTATATATCTACTCCATCCGTATAACGAATTCGGTTCGTAGAAAATACAAACGGATCAACAAGCTAGCTAGCTAGTATAAATAAAAAAAACAAAATTTTAAAAAATAAAATAATTTGGTTAGGTTTCTTCTTTTTTGGTTTTAACCGGAAATACTATTACTATTCTTTTGAAACATAATTTGACAATCTAGATAAAATTAGAATTACATTACAATTCAATGTATCAGCTTATTAAAAATAAACATTATAAATTCTAAACATTTTCTGTTCGTTCAATTGTTCATTTTTTAAATTTAGAAATTGAACCACAAATCGATAACCAAATTTTCTTAGAATAAAACTGAATATTTAAAACAAAGAAAATGCACGGATTCAGCTCGGTTTCAGTTTATTTTTGTTCTCCCCTACATCTATAATATAAATTTAATAAATTAGTGGTGAGGGTAAAATATCATTGTGCTTATTATTAATAAAAATTGATATATAAGAAATATATAAGTGATATTGAAGAAATAAATTTTGTGAACCAACGGTAAATAAAAGAGAAAATTATATATATTCCATTGAAAGATCACCGGTTTTTATATATGCCACTAAATTTTTTGTGTTCGTATATGCCACCGTTATTAGTTTCAATATTAGTTTTATTTTCTAAATGGTAAAATTGCTCTCATATCATAACGCATGGAATAAGAGATGAATTGTGGAGCGGATGAGGGTTCGAGACAGCGGTGGACGTGGTGAGGTAATTCTCTATGTAACCATTGTGAGCTAGATAATTTTATCATTTATAAAAGAACTAACGTAGACGAATGAGGTTGAAACTAACGATAATAGCATTGAAACTAACGATAATAGCAGTGGCAGATCCAGAGGTGCAAGGGGCGTGCGTCCCCTACCGTGGCATAGTATATATAAAAGCACATGGTAAATTTCTTCATTTTCTTCATAGAACAAAACAAACTGAAATTTATATGAAGAAAATGAAGAACATTTGCAAGGAGCTTTTAAAATAGCGAATATAATTCAATCCGCCCTCTAAATTTTTATCTAGATCCAACACTAGATAACAACATATATGAAAATAACTAAATCATTGACATGTACATGAACAATATATTTTTAATGGCATATAAGAAAACCGATAAACTTCCCGTTACATACTAGTGATTTTTTCTAAATAAAAATATAAAACAAAGTTTTTTTACAATAAAATTGAAGGATTAGAATTAAAATATTTTTTTTGAAGCGAGTAGATGTTGGTTAAACCCAAACTAAGCTCAAAACCACATCGGTTTCGGTACATCTCCGTAGGATGGATTCCATATCCGGTGGCTAGAGCACAGGCAGATTAGGAGTAAACTAGTTCCCGGTCTGCTTTGTTTGCCAGAGCCCAATGCACCGACCTGTGCTACGTGACTACGTCTGCGATACTGCAAACCATCGGTTGACGCGTGGACGGATAGGACGGAACGAGGCGTGCGTGGTGGGATCAACAAGATTGAGGCCGGAGGAGGCGCCTACCGTCTCTCCGGCAACGGCCGCGAGGGCACACATGGGTTTCGCCCAAAACCACGTCCTCTTCCCAAACCCGCCCGCCGCTTCCGCTCCCCCTAGCTACTTCTCCACCGATCGCATCGCCTATAAATCCTAAGGCCCATGCGCGTCTCCTATCATCCAGTCCATCTCTGAGCTAGGCTCTCGCTCTGTCGCTCACACTCTCTCGGTTTGCAGAGAACGTCCCAAACACACATAGGAAACTAAGATAGGAGGATGGCTACGGTGACTCGTGCGTCCCTGGACCAGAGGCTTGCCCTCGCCAAGCGCTGCTCTCGTGGTACGTACGCATGCGAGCCACGTATATTTAGCACGTCGCTTTTAGTTACTTCATTCTTCGTCTCGACGATACGATCGTTATGTCTATCTTGCTCCTGGTGCTCATCTGATTGACCGTTGCCTGGAAAAAAATGGCGATGAACTGATGCATGGTTGCTTGCTTGCTTTTCCAGAGGCGAACCTTGCAGGGTTTAAGGCGGCAGCTGTTGCGACCATCGCGTCCGCGGTACCAACGGTGAGATCTCCCTCGTTTATCTGACAATCTCCAATGCTTCCAGCTTCTCCTTTTTGTTAATTAATTATTCACCTGAAGAGGGCTTACTAGCTATACACTATACTGAGCTGCTTGCTTGTGTGTGGGTGTGTATGTTTCAGCTGGCGAGCGTGAGGATGCTGCCATGGGCGAAAGCAAATATCAACCCGACGGGGCAGGCGCTCATCATCTGTACTGTGGCCGGGATGGCTTACTTTGTTGCCGCCGACAAGAAGATCCTCTCTCTGGCGAGGAGGCACTCGTTCGAGAGTGCCCCTGCGCACCTCAAGAACACCTCCTTCCTGGGCACCGGCCGCCCTCACCCAGCTTTCTTCAGGCCATGATCAGTTATACTGTACTTCCAGTGACTAAATCAAGCCTGAATAAAATACCGCATATGATTCTGCTTGCTGTGTAGTGTTAGATTTTTGTCAAATGTGTTTGATTTGGTTACGAATTAACTTTGAACTATAATAGAGAATAATTTGAGTTGTTGTGGTGTGTCTGGATGCCAACGTAGACCCCATTCGACGCGTCCAGTCATGCCTAGGTCATAAAAATGGATTGAATTCCGTTAGTAAAATATTGTATCTCGGTGTTGTCTTCTTCGTTGTCATTTTTTCATGACGTCTTTACGATCTTATTGATTTCGTTGTGTTAGGCTATATATGTCTGATTTTCATAATAAGTGGTATCAAAGGTAGAGATTGGGAAGATAAGATGGGAAGCACGATGATGTTCCATATTGTGCTGGATTGCACGTGGCGTAGGATGATAGAGCATGCCGATGATCGATGACTCAATCGATAGGATTGGAGCACTTCAAAGACTTATTTGACAAAGTTGTGTGTGTTTTTAACCTAAGGGATAAATATTTATAGTCCGGAGACTTGCTGCTCAAATAATTTATCCTAACTGATTCAGGATAATATTCATTTTCTTATCATTTCATATCCGGCCATGTTGTAATGGACCACCTTCTGTGACCATATTTGACCAAACCGTACGATATCTTTGGTGTGCCTTGAGCTTTACCAAATCTTGTGATAAAGATTAATCCTTGAACTGTATTAACCTCCTTATCGTTAAAATATGTCATTTATTCTTATAGGAAATGAAACAGCTTGAGTTGAGAAATGTATTGATTTCAAGATTGCTACTAATGAATTTGATAATATAAATATACAAGTAATACATACAAATTTAATTTACTAAGCAGATATGGCTAATTGATGGGGCGACTGAAGGGGCACCTCCTGCCCTAGTGGTATATAATATATCACGATGTGCTGATTCATCACGACGTCACCTTACGGGCCAACTCTCCCACAAGTGAGCCATGTCATCACTTTGCAGAAAGCTCTTTCGGTTTTCGTAATTTGGCACGACTCCATGTCATTTTTGCTGGCGTGGATGCCTCGGCGTGCCACCACGTCTATCCATGCCCGATTTTGTAGTTTTTCAGAAAAAAACCCTTCTATTTATATCTAATTGCGTAGAGGGCTTGCACTGTACTCTCCACGGTGATGTTTTTTACGTTTGATCCCCCTGTTTCCTTGAATTTTATATGCAAAGGAGAGAAAATTCGGAAATTCGGACCGCGCTCTAAAAATGGAAAACCCAAGGGGGTTTACGCGAAACTACCTAAGCCGCATTGAGCGCTCACCCCTCGCGTGATATCCCATTCGCTTTGCCCCGTGGCCCCCGTCCCCTTCCTAACCCTAGCCGCTCGAACTCTCATCTCGGTCGCTCGTCGTCGCGGCTCGCCGCCGGTGCTGCCGACCTCCCATCACGCCGCCTCCACCTACCACGTCACTCTCCCCCAGAACTGCCACCGCAAGTGTCCTCCGGAGAACAAGCGTCGTGTCGTGCGTGTCGGAGCGGCGCCCACGCTCACTGACCTTGCCGTTGTTGGGTCCATCCGCGCCACCGGAGTGCTTGGCCTGTTCGTCAAGTCCCGCGAGGGGCAGCAGGAGCTCTCTAGGAAGGGGAGAATGGCCACGTGGCAGAGCCGTCGGCTGCCATAATGGTTAACTTGGTGGAGAGAGTGGCCCAGTCGTAGCCGCCAGACGCCGTGATGCGAATCCTCGCCGGCGCCGTCTCCACCCAGATCCACCGTCGGCACCTCTACCCCAGTCCCTCGGCGCCCCAAACCCCAGCCCTACGCCGATATGTGCCGCCTCCGCTAGATTTCTAGGTTGAAAAGTGTGTGTTTTTAGCGCTTTTTTCTCCCCCTGGGTTGCTCATGGTCGGCGCTCTCTCTGCTTCACCTTTGTCGGTTCTCCTTCGGAGGAGCTGATGGAGCCGCGCGTTGGGAACAAGTTCTGGTTCGGTTGCAAGATCGGGAGCGGCTCCTTCGGGGAGATCTATCTCGGTGCGGGTTGCTCGTGTGCAAAATTATGGAATTTTTGGTGGTGGATTTCTGGTGCTCGATCGGTTTCTGATGTTGTTGTGTTGCCTGCTTGTGCATGCAGGAACTAATATCCAGACGAATGAGGAAGTCGTGATTAAGCTAGTCTGTGCTCTTTTGCTGGGGATTGACTACTTACATCTTTGTTAAAATCCAGTTGCTCATGGTACTTTCTAATACTACTAAGTTTAGGTTTTGCTGTTTTAGTCCCCCTGTTTGTGCGCATCTGATGTTTTAGCCACTGTAACTGATGTTGTTCCAGGTTCTGTCAGTGTGTGTTATTGTATCGGTAAAAAAATCATAGTTCGTAATATAATGATGTCCTCAAAACAGTTCAAACTCTTGAGTTGGCTTTCTTTCCAGTTTATCATCCTTGAGTCCTTTCATGTAGTTGACTGGTTGCTTCATTGACTGGCATGTCTTAATGCATCCACCTAATATTGGCAAATTAATGACCAATACACAACTATTAGAATATTGGGTGATAGCTAAACTGAACCGGGAAAGAAATGAGGATCAAGAACATGATAATTCCATCGATACACTGGTACTTTTTTAGAGTT
>JAAALK010000283.1:12311913-12585250 GCA_019279435.1 Zizania palustris | reverse complement strand
GAGACATGTCATGGTGTTATGATATGATACATGATGTTGTGATAAAAACTTAAAATTAATTCAAGAAATATGACACGTATAATGTTATGAAACCTAGAGATTCTACAAGAACAAATTAGGATTTAAAGTAGGAAAAGGTTGGGTTTAATAGCAAATAAATGATTAAATCTTACTTTGAACTTGAAACTTTTTCTATGATCAAAATTCAATATAAATTCTAAGTCAGTTTAATATTTTTAATTTATTAAGTATGCTTGTAAGAATTAAATTGAGAAACCAAGTTGAGATGTGCCTTAGTTTTGTCTAAGTGATAAGTGATTGACAAGTTTGCCTGGTTCAGGGTTTGGACATGTGATTGCTTAATGAGTTCACTGAAGGGTTCGGTGTGTGTGAAACATGTTTGCTTGTCTTATGGTGTGCATGATTGAGATGCTACTCAACTGTCAACGACGGGTGATCAGGGTTAAGCGGGGAGCTTGGTGTCAGATGATCAAGGAGGCCGAGTGATGTTGAGGATGATCTCATATGTACACGTGGAAAATGAAGCAAGACATGTGCTGAAGATTGATCGAGACAACGTGTTGACCGAGTCAAGTGAAAGGGATACCAATGCAAGTGACAAAGGCAGCTCGAGGGATTGAGAGCGGGAGAGACTTGATGGTGGTCGAGTGTCACGCCCCGATTTAATAAATCAGGACTTTATTGAAATTCCATAGAAAATCAATAAAACAAGACGTTCATCACACGACCACGTACAAGACAGGCAATCATTCACGGTTCGTAGACCACATTAATACAAAAGTGAATGAAAGTGAAGAGAAACTAATAAAATCAAGGGTCCTAGATGAACGCCTCCTTCCAGTCTCGCCTTGACTGGGTCGCTACTCCAGACCTTCATCCTCCTCGTAGTAGACGGGCTCTGATGGTGTAAGTCAACGGGGTGAGTACAGATGTACTCAGCAAGCCACCGAATGCAATTATAATACAAGGTAGTAACAAGGGAGATAGTGGCTAATTTTGCGGAAGAAGCATAATTGTAAAGCATTAAATGTGATCAATTTATTAGTACTAAAAAGTAAACGTGTGCATGCATCATCATCTTCTAACTCGAGAGGTACAGTCAGCCCCACCTCGCTCAACAGTCCTTACATGCCATGATTAACTCAACCATTCATACAATTGTAAACTAACTGCGAGTAGTCACACAACCCGCCCTTGACCGTGGGCTCGGCTTTTCGAAAAGATTGAATTACTCTGATCAGAGATGTACCACTGTACCCACAAGACACACACTCATCACTTACACCAAAGTGTAACGAGATGACCCATTTCACGAGAACTTGTGCCAAAACCTTCCATATGGTCTTCCCCGACTCTACAACACCCTCTTATGGGTTTCGTATCGTGTCTCGACGTGTCGAGTTCTCACCATACCCCCCTTGAGCCATCGTCGGTACAAGTCGCCCGTAGGCTTGCCCCTTGTACTCCTCCACTATGGTGCATAGAGCCGGAGTGTTCCACACTTCCAGTTAGGACTTACCCATTAGACTTGTGATTGGTACGGAAGTGCTTTGCAACAGATCCCCCAGACCGGTCCGTATAGTGCCCCGGGTGCGACCAACCAGTTTCCGAGCTTGCACCCGGAACCCACCATACTTATAACTTAGCCAACTCCAACAGAGTCCAGAGACGAGAATAACGGGGAATTTCATATATCAGAATCCAGCTATCTACGACTCATTCTTTATATCCTATAGCGGTTGTGCCTGTACATTGGACACTAGCTAATATAATATTTGTAGAGTGACAAGGAGTTAAGGCTCAATAAGCATGGCTTGGGTTTGCACACAAGGACGGGGATCTAATAAATATAAGTGTAAGGCTTGATTATTGGACTAATGCAATATTAACCTATGAGTTATAGCGATATTTTATTAAAACATGGGCTCAATGATGATCAACTGTTTCAACAGGGGTGGTCGATGACTTGCCTTGCTCAGCAAAGGGTGAAGGAGGAACCTCGGGATAGAACTCCGGATCTTCGACGACGTCGTAGTCTTCTTGATACGGAAAAGTAAACATAATATTCAATAAACAATCCAAAATCAAGCATACAAGCATACAAGTTGTTGTTGGATTTAAGTAAGGGATATAGGGTCTTAAATTCTAGGGAATTGTTACTTAAATATTTAAGATTGATTCCTAATGAGATTTCTGAATTTATGACTTGATGTAATTTATTTTTCCTAGGGGTTTTTATTTTTCCCTTTTTAAAGTTGAAGTAAAAGGTATTGAATAACCTTATTATTATTTTAATTGTAGTAAAAATACTGGACTTAAGTTATTAGGTTTCCTGAGGTTGTTATATAAATTTTTAGGATATTTCCATAAAGGGTTGACTTTTTCTTAAATGCATTAATTAAATGTCCTAAAAGGGCCTTTGCAATATCATTTAATGGAATAAGGTGGACAAAATGAATATTCTATTTTTATTGTATTACAAACAGTGGAATAAGGTCATTAAGTCCTCTGAGTTTATTCATGATATTTTTGTAAAGTGTTGTATTTTTATTAATCATTTATCTTAAAGGGCCTTGGAAATGTTTATTTAATAATTTAAAATGGGCAAAATGACTTATTATATTTTTATTGGCTTATAAACAGTGTACTAGAGTCAATATATCATCTAAAGTTAATATATAAATTTTTAAGAGTTTTTCTGAATTATTTAAATGAAATAATAATTAAACCCTAAAGGGGTCTTTTCTTGATTATTTAATAAGAATATTTTGTGCCAAATAAGTATATTGTTTTTATTGCATAAATGTGTAGAGAATGAAAGGACAAGTTTTCCAGAATTAAAATGGTGAAATTTGGAGTTAATTTGAGCAAGATATGAATTTTTAAAGTTTTAAACTAATTTCTGTATTTTATTTAAACCAGAAAACCTGCGGGGTCCACGGTGAGCCAAGTCCACCATGGACCCGCGCACTGTGCGCGTGGGCCGATCGGATCTGGACCATTGGATCCAGATCCAGTGGTCCACGGCGGGGTGGGGCGTTTAAGTTACAGCGGACGGCTGTGATTAAAAGGAATCTAACCGGTATGTGTGTACGTGTGAGATCAACCCGACATTTTAAATGAAATCCAACGCCCCAGATCAACCGATACCGGTTCAGTGTGATCCGAGGGCCAGGATTGAATCCGTGGCCGGTCTAATCCCAACCGTCCATCTGTGATCACACGGCGGTGATCACGTCCAGCACGCACGCGGCACGGGGAAGACCGAGGTCTTCATCCCCGGCTCCAGCGGTGCGACGACGAGGGGCGATCGGCGGTGGCGGGGGTCCATGGCCCTAGGCGACAGCGAAAACGGAAAGGGTAGAGGGAGGGGAGTGTATCCGTACCGTAGGCGGCGGCGGTGATGGACTGGTGGCGACCGGCGGCGAGAAGGTGGCGACAGGCTCCTCGGGTTGGCGGTGGCGAAGGTGTTCCGGTGGTCGGCGACACAAACAAGGGCGATGCCGAGGGGGAGGAGACAACGACGGTCTCGATGGTGTTGAGATCTTGGCGATCAGAGGTCTCTGGTGACGGCGGCCGTCGACTTGAAGCAAGGTGGTGAGGTGGTGAGAGAAGAGCGCGGTGGTGCTTGCTAAAGCGATAACTCGGGCGATTCCGGGGTGTGGTGATCGGCGGAGGAGGAGAGGGTTAAATAGGGGTGGCTGGAGGTGAGAAAGGAAGGCGATTTGGGGGAAACCCAAAATGATTTCCCCTCGACGCCGGCGAGCCCTTCCAAAGCTCGGGTTGGCTTCCAATTGAGTGAAAACGCGTCGTTCTTGGGCGGAAGGAGATCGCGGGCGCTACGGGAAGGCGATCCGGGGCTCGATTCGGCGAAATGGCGACGGCCGGCGGCTAACAGCGGAAAGGGGGCCGTCGGGATGGAAGGGGGAGATCCCCTTCCATCGAAGAAGAAAGGTCTGATAGGTGGGGGCCACCTGTCAGTGGGCGGGCGTGGGTGAGAGTGAGCCGACACGTGGGCCAGGGACGTCAGCGGGAGAGAGGGGGCACGCGGTGGCTGCCAGGTGGGACCGACCGAGGTGCGGGAGAGGAGAGAGGGGGGGTCGGCGCCGACAGGCTGGCCCCGCCTGTCAGCGAGAGAGGCTGGCCCCGCTTGTCAGCGAGAGAGGCTGTACTGGCCGGGCCGAAAGGCTTTGGGAGGGGAATACGGGGTTGCGGCCCAATAAGATTTAAAATTCATTTTTCAATTAAAATAATTCCAGAAATTCAAATATTTGCTTAAATCTTGAAGATCTATTGGAAAAATTTTGTAAAAATTCTCAAAAATATTTCTTGGCCTCTAGTTTGTCCCATAATTTTTTCAAGTCCAAATTTTGAATATTTATCTCTGTTTGGCTTTAATAGGGCTCTTTTAGAATTTTTATTAATAACAAAATTCAGAAATTCATTTAATATTATTTTTCCTTTATTTTATTCCCTTTTAATTTTGGGGCTGTTACATCGAGATCATGGGATCGGTGACACGTGTCAAGATCTAGAAGGCTTTGTTGGTTTCGACTCAAAATCGTCGGATCAATATCTGAAGGTCGTGATGAGAAGTCGTAGATACTGCGTTTATAAGTTTTTTGCCAACACATGGTCGCATGGTTTGCCTGTTGCACTCGGCTCGAGGCAACAGAGTAAAACCATTGCTTGGGGTGATTTTTATTTTGTCGTAGCATCATCACGCGTGCGTAGATGCACTGCACGACCTATTCACCAGCAAGCTATTTGAGTACCTTCGCCATTTTGTAAGCTCTCGATCGTAGCACATGGGAGGTGAAGATATCTAGTGTTGGGGAATAGGGGAGATACGCTAGCCGGGAAATTCAAAATTTCCACCATAAAACCCAAGACCCATGCGCATGTGAGATCATAGATCGGTACCTTCTAGCACTTGACGTGCTAGGTGCAGCATAAGAAGAGGTTGATGAAGCGCGTCAAGCCTATCCTCGCTTCGTCCTTGCCGTCCTTCGCCGATCCAATCGATGAAGACGACGTAGTCGTCGCATGTAGATGTCCACAAGCGTCGCTATTGGAGCAACGCCTCCATAGATTCCACACGTACAAGGATGGAGTACCTCCCACGGCAGCGTGCTAGCACCACACGTGAGATATGGGGATCCTTGACCTCAACGTTTGAGGTCAAGAAAGGAAGGAGAGAACTCTTGGGTGGCTAGGTCTAATCTAGGCTTATTGCTTGTTCCAAGACATCCTCCTCCTCTACTTTTATAGGGCTGAGAGCCCCTAGTCTTGCTCATCCCGAAACCCTAAAAATCATAACAGATCCAATCTGGTTTCTCACGTCGGAACTTCCAATCCTGGATCGGAACTTTCGACAAGGTATTTTTGGTCTCCCGATACAGTACGACACGCAACAGGTCCAATATGTTATCGCCCACCTCGGAACTTTCGATACCATATCGGAACTTTCGATTAGTACAAAAATTCCCCGATTCCGAATCGGAACTTCTGGCTCGTCGGAACTTCCGAAGCAACATTTGCTCTCTGTATCGAGACCAGAAAATAATCGGAACTTCCGATACTTCCTATCAGAACTTCCGATACACGGAATTCTCTTGGGCATATCCTTCAATCTCCCACTTGCACAAGAACCAATTATTTGCATGTTTTTAATCCATCCCCTTAAGTGTGTGACCGATAGGTTCATACACTAACGGTTGTTTACCGGAAACCATTTCCGACTCACTCATCAATAGCGGTACTGTTGACACAAAAACGTGCCCCCGCACTTGGGCCAATTCAATGATCCAAAAGCGTGTGGATACTTAGGGATAAGCCTAAGCGTGATACAACACTGATGTCTCATTCCGACTACCCTTAACAGTGGAAAGTGGGGTGGAGTCACCAGGTAATTAGATCACACAGAAATAATCCAATTAGCCGACATATATAGATAAAATAATCCAATCGGCCAAACGGAGCCAGATTGATTTAGAGTATACCGTGCGAAGGGTCACCGAAGGGGGTCGTATTAACCGGCCTCACCCTTGTATTTATAGGAGCTAGTCTTCTTATCTCTAACTCTAATCTGATAAGATTTAGCCTAATCAAGATTAGAGATAAAAACAACCTGAATCTGTATCAGACTCCTTATCCGAAGCCTACCCGAAGTAGGCATTTGGTAGGCCTATCGAAGCATGCCCCTCGGGCCGAAGCTTTGGCGAAGCAGGCCACCAAAGGGCCTTCGTGCCGAAGCTAGCCCACGGAGCAGGTTGCTAAAAGGCCTTCGAGGCCCCATGCAGGTGGACCTCCGACACTTCAGGGCTTTGGCCTATACCAAGAGTTGTATATTTTCGGCCCAAAATTACCAAAATTGATATTTTGACAATTTTGACAATTAATGCCATTTTTTGCTATCAACACATGCCCCCTGCCTTTTAGAAAACTAAGTGAGCTAAAAGCACAACGGTTTAAGGACGATATTCTGCATATCATCCTTTTGACACTTTTAAGCACTTTGCCATACACTTGGGAAGTACCTTTTCAAATACCTGCCATTTAAAGCTCTTCAAAATCCCTCTCCTTGTACGGATTCTAACAAGTATGCATTACCTACAGTGATTTCAGCCACCTTAAAAGGACCTTCCCAACTAGGCGACCACTTACCAAATTTAGGGCTTTTAGTGCCTAATGGCAAAATCGTCTTCCGAACCAAGTCACCAACTTGAAACGATTTTGCTTTGACTCTTCTATTGTAGGCCCTAGCTACTATCCTTTTATCTTTCTCTATATCTTCTAGAGCCCTTAACCTCTTATCGGTCACTTCTTCCAAATTATCATTCAAAAGAGTTTCATATTCATCGACTGATAAGCCATCTCGCTTAAGAAATCTTAATGAGCCAAGATCGACCTCTTCGACCTCTAGAGCTACCTCCAGGACTAGCTCGGTCTTCGGAGCCTAGAGTTCTCAAAACCTTTCTTTTGGTTCGAGTTCGATTACCCTTCTTCGAAGCTCTCCAGGTTTTTTGCTTTTCTTGAAGTTCGGCCCAGGTTATAAGCTGTTCGGAGCTAGCCTCCGTCGGGTCTTCAATTTGATGCTTCGAATTATACCAATCTACATACTCCGAAGATGAAGACGTTATTACATTATCTTCTTCTTTGATGTAAGAAAGGACTTCGTTACAAACATCGGGGGCTATCTCTCCATGCTCCCCCCGAGGAATAGAAAATCAGGGGCGCCTATAAGGCCTTAAGCTTTCAAGAATAGCCCATTATTGGTGAATCCCTTCGTCAAGTTCTAACACTTCGAGATCAAAGTCCGAAGCATGTGGCAAAACCTAAAAACAAACATTCAAGCAAAGACTTTTCATTCATTGAAACAAGAAGAATGTTACAAAGTCTTTTTACATGGCAAAAGCGCCCTAAAAAACTAGACCTTTGGGTCCAGAGGTGGAGCAGTTGGCGGAGGTGGAGCTGGAGGCCTCATCTGTACTTGCCTCTGCCGACGGGCTTTGTCCATCCATGCCTTAGCCGCAGCTTCGTTATCTACTTTCCAGGTCGCCCGGAAGGCTTCCCAAGCCAAATCAACGTCTAGAGATGGTCGCAGCAAGCCTTCGTCAGCGAAGCTTGCATGCGTTGAACCCTTCACCACAGCAATGGAGACCCTGATGGCTTCGAGATGACAAAGGACTTCGATCCCGGCTATTTGCCTGGAGATTTCTCTATAGAGAGTACCAGAACCCTTCATCATCTTGGTCGCCGCCTGGATCATCTTGAGCTTACGGTCAAGAGGCTCATTCACCACAGCTGAGGAAGATGGGCAGACCGTTCCAAAATATTCCAGAACACCCCGGAGAGTGTCCATGGTTTGATCAGCCACCTCATCGTGCTTCGCCTTGGCCTTTGTATTCTCGGTGGCGATGGCGGAGAGCTCAACTGTGTTCATCATTAAATAATTCTTCTGAGACAGCGCTTGCTGAAGCGCCTATCGGAGCCGCACAAGTTCAGCCTCGGAAGTTGCCTCTGCTGCTTGAAGCTTGTCAACTTCAGCTCTTAGCTCCATTTGCTTTGCTTGGAGCTCCTTAATTGAAGATGCCAGGCCAGCATGAGCATGCTGCTCCGTTTGGAGCGCCTCCTCAGCAATAGCCTTCACCCACTGCTCTTCGAGGAGTTCTTCCTCCAATCGCAGGGATTTATCTTCGGAACCCTTAAGGGCCCTCTAGAGCACTGTAACATTCCTTTTGAGCCGATTAAACTCGAGATCGTTGGAAGTCACCGCTGCTCTAGCAAGAACAAATTGCTGCAAAAAGCAAAGTAAGTATGGTGTAATTACATTGAATTAAATGTACACTATGTCCCTTGCGTACCTGGCGGGTAGCCCTTTCGAGGGCTATGTCTAGCTCTGATCCACTGGCTTCGCTCAACGTGGAGACCAGATCGGAGTTGCCAACCCCTTGGCTCTTTTCAACGGGAGCTAATTGAGGAGCCATGCTGAAGAGCGTGGGCCTCATGGCTCCAGATGTGATGAGTCATTGTCAACGGTAGTCAAAGAGGACTGAAGAGGAGAAGACCTGTTGTGTTTGGGCCACATGTGACTCAGGTACACGGGCAGCAAGCGACTGTCGGGCAGAGGGGCCACGAAGTCGGGCTGGCCCAATTCGGGTACATGGGCTAGGAGCAGCAGAGGATCCACTGGACTGTTGACCAGGATTGACTCAGGTACGCGAGCGGCGAGTGATTGCCGGGCTAAGAGAGCTGTTATTGCTGGGCTACACCTACACCAAGGCTGACATTGAGAGTGCCATTAGCCGGGCAGTGGAGTGGAGTAAAATGACTCCTGAGCAGAGATACCCAAGACTTACTCTACTGAGTCTTTCCACACTAGTCAGCCCAAAGATGGGGTGTTCCAAGAACAGCCCAAAGCTCCACCCAAGAAACCCATCTGGGTTCCGAAGCCCAAACACCTCCACACTTCTCTAGACTCTCTTCCTGGACCCTCTCACACCAAGAAAACTACACCAAACACCATCAAGCCCAAGAACCCCAAGCCTCAACCACATCCCAAGAAGCCCACCTACCACTGTGAGCATTGTCAGAGAGATGGGCATCTTGTGGAGTTTTGCTTCAGGAGGAAGCGGGTTGAGAAAGCAGAGAGAGCTCATGGTGGCTAGGAGTAGTTCTACCAGTAGGGTGGTATACTGAGAGTTACTCGACGTGGGGAGAGGCTGGAGGCCAGGCCGCGTCTGTAGGACCGAAAGTAGCGACCAGAGGGGGGGGGGGTGAATGGGCGCCTAAAAATTTCTTGCTAAACTATGATCTAAACCCAACACCCAAACAAACATAACCAGATAAATAATATTAGCAAAGTAAAGTACTGGAATTAAATTTATCTAGACTAAAAATGATCGATATCTTAATTTAACTGATATTAAAGATAAACTAAATAAAAAATTACTGTAGTAAATAAAAACACCTAGATAAATCACGAGGTATTTATATTGTAGTCTAGAGATAAAATACTAATCAATTGAGTAAAAACATGGATCATCCAGAAATTAATTTGGAAATAAACCTAAAATATTACATGTAAATCTAGAATGAAAATAGTACTGCGACTAATAAGAAAATTTTCTTTTTATACGAGCAGATTAAAAATTATTTAAAAAAAAATAATCGAGTACTAAAAATATTTTGACATATTAAATTACCCACGAAATTTCTAAACAATTTTTCAGCTAATTGATTAATAGATGATTATCTCTAAAACTGATTTACTAAAAAATAGGAGATTAAAAAACTTACCAGTCTCAAGAAAAATCAACGTGCTGCCGCTCGGTGGATGCACCTGGAACCTGCGTGCGTCTGGCCTGTAGATGCGCCATCGTAGCCTCCTAGCTGGCTGAGCTACCATGCCTGGAGTGCACCAGATGCCTAAGCTGCTGAACAGCTATGATAGCAAGGCTAGCTTTTCTTGTGGGTCCCGCCTTGTGATGTGATGCACTTGGAGCCGAAGGAAAACACCGCCGGTGAGATTTTTCTCATGTGAAGTCCCACCGAGCTATTTTTTCCCTGTAGCCTCCGCGTGGAGTTCTTGCTGTTGCACGCCGGCGGGTGCAGGGAAAACGTGGCTGCTTTCTGGACGCCGTGGGCCCCGTGATGGAAGAGGTTGCAGAAAATTTTGCCGCGAGAGCCACAAAAAAAACTTTTCACCGTCTTGGCCGCCGTGCATGTGTAGCCTCGCGCCGCGCACAGTAGCTGTGGTATGTGCGCCGCACGCACTTGGCCGGAGATGAGAATAGCCCCCGGTGAAAGAAAAGAATGATGGCGAAAAACACGAGCTGCAGTAATGAAATAGTAGATCAAACAGTCACCGGCGGAGGAAAAATAACGTGGACTATAGATTAATCTCGGGGGAAAACAGTCATCTATCCCCAGGGGGGATAGGGGCCTATTTATAGGCGACTCCTAATACATGAAAATACTAATTTACCCCTAGGGTAAATTAACACTGACTCTAATATAAATTCCAAAAATTACTAAATTATTCTTAGAAAAATCACCTGACTCAAATAAAAATATTCTAAACATAAAAACTAAATATTAAAATCCTAAAAACAAAATAATCATAGGTTGTCAGTTTTGCGCCGAAACTGATAAAGTGTTCACCGTCTTCGCACCGGGTACCCGGATTGGGCCGACCCGACCCCACAGCTTCCTCAGCCCGACAACCGCTCGTCGCCCGTGTACCTGAGTCAAACCCAGTCAGTAGACTAGTGGATCATCTGCCGCTCCTAGCCCATGTACCCGGATTGGGCCAGCCCGACCCCGCGGCTCCTCTGCCCGGCTGTCGCTCGCTGCCCGTGTACCTGAGTCACACGCGGCCTCAGACTCGGCAGGCCTTCATTTCTCTTCTTCTTTAACTTCCGTTGACAATCACTCATCACATCTAGAGTATCAAAACCATATTCTTCAACATGGCTTCCCAATCTCCCCCTTGATGAGTGCATTGTCAACACCCTCTTCAGCTCATATTCAGAACCTGCAAAACATGTGGAAACAAGAAAACAAATACAAAAGAAAATAGAAGAAAGAAAACAAAAGTTTAACCCTAATGACCAAAAGCCAAACAAAAGCAAGAAAATGGTCATTATGGTTAACCAAAAATAAAGACCCAAAACTCCCCCTGAAATAAATCCCAGAGAAAGCTAAAAATTGTTCTCTCAACTCCAAAATTTCTCCCCCTTGTTGACAATTGGACTCATCAAGTGAGACTAAATGCAAGTGGAGTGTGAAAAGCATGCTTCTTACATATGATTAACTGCAATTACAACATCTAACAGGTATAGCAAAATATATATTGTCTAAGATACATGACATGATCAGTGCAACAGATGATATCTAAAGAGAGTCATTAGCACGCATTTTTTGATTTTTGCAAACATAAGCATCACCACATTTTCTAGTTGACAAGCAAAGTAAAGCATGATATGCAAAAGCTAACTGATATCTACCAAGATAAGCATTGTCCAAAACAAAATGCTTCAGCAAACTTGTTATCTTTTTAAATTTTTCAGACTTTTTCTTTTTCTTTATATTTTTCATTTCTGCCAGGGGTTATTTGCATGTCAAACCTTATGCTAACCGACCAAGTCAAGCCTAGGCCAGAACTGGACCATCAGAAGCTTAAGACATTGGTCTTGGCATACATTACACCGTCCTAGTTCATACCAAAGTGCTATGTTAAGCAGTCCAGAACAATGCAATGCGACAAAGCAAACCCACCTGGATCTTTTCTGATAATCATAAAAATGCATAAATTTTTCATTTTTCTAAATTTTTTATCATTTTTATAGCACAATTTTCATATTTAAAGCATATAGATGTCCAAATTGCATAACTGCATCTATGTAAGGATCTAGCTACAAGGCATGTTAAAGATAGCGAAAGCATTCAGCCTACACATGCTAGTTACCAGAAGCAATGGTGATCATTTTTCAATTTTAAAACATAAAAGCCATGCATATGACAAATAGCAGATATATCATGTGAACTAAAATATAACATGATCATCGACAAGTAATCAAAAACATATACTAGCTAGAGATGATAAAGCAGATTAATCATATAACAGAAGCAAGCTCAAAATGTCATTGATGATTATGCATGATATGAACGCACACAAAAATACTCAATAAAAAATAAAGAAGAAAAGAAAAACTGATACCAATGAAAAGCTCACTCAAAATATCCTAAAAAGGATACACAACTCCCAAATCAAGATCAATAATCATGAGTGGGAACAAACGGTCCAACGCCAGGTTTGGCAAAGGTGTTAAACCAGTGTCGAGCCATATGCTTGTATGTAGGAAAGCAGAAGGAATCATATGAGTCTGGACAAAAACGCGGCTCAAAGCGCGGTCCTCTGTTCTGCCTAAAATCACGGCCACGAGGTCCAACACCGTATCCATAACGATCTGGAACTCTGCCGGAACGGAAACCACCCTCCGAAGCACGGTCATAAAAACTGTCTCCTCTACCACCACCTACACGACGTGGCCTGGCCTCTAGCCTCTCTCTATGTCGAGGAACTCTCTGTCTACCACCCTGCTGGTAGAACTGCTCATGCCCACCACGAGCTCTCTCTGCTCGCTCAACCCGCTTCCTCCTGAAGCAAAACTCCTCAAGATGCTCGTCTCTCTGACAAAACTCACAGTGATAGGTAGGCTTCTCGGGATGTGGTTGAGGCTTGGGATTCTTAGGTTTGGTGGTGTTTGGTGTAGCATCTTTGGTGTGAGAGGGTCCAGGTAAAGAATCAAGAGAAGTGTGGAGAGTTTTAGGCTTTGGGACCCAAATCTGCTTCTTAGGTGGAGCTTTAGGTTGTTCATGGATCACTCCATCCTTGGGCTGACTATCCTTAAAGGACTCAGTGGAGTGAGTCTTGGGATATCTCTGTTCGGGAGTCATCTTACTCCACTCCACTGCTCGACTAATAGCACTCTCAAAATCAGCCTTGGTATAGGTGTTACCTACCCCAAACCCATCCGATCTCTTGAACTACTGGATCATCATGCCGAGCTGTGGCTCTCTGGCACTAATCCAACTTAGGATCTGACGGAGGTAAAAGTTCTCGTTCTGAACATCAACTAGCTCCTCTCTCAAGGAAGCTAACACCTCCACCTGAGACAAGCAGATCTCAACTCTTTATCAACTTCAACAGACTTCTCAGCTTTTAGCTTGATCAACTCCATTCTAATGGACAAGCAGTTCTCACAAACAGTGGATGGAACTGACAAGGTCTCAATCTCTAGCTTAGTCTGCTCCAACTCAGCTCTCACTCCAGCTAACTCGCTCAACTGCTCATCACTCTTGGTTCTCATCTCATCTATACTAGCTAAATGGGATGGGCAGTCTACACAAGGTGCGACGACAGTGGCATGAGCATCTTTTAGCTCCTGCTGAGCACTTTCAAGCTCAGTGGCTAAAGCGTCTCTCTCATCTACTCTCTCTGTGTACCTAGACTTACGATTCGTCAGGTCACACAACAACCCCTCACAGTTAGGACACTCACCATTATCACCCAAGCAAGGGGAAGAAGACAAACTCTCAATCTTGCCATTCGCCGTGGCAAGCTCACTCTCAAGCTCATCTATCCTCTTCTTAGCCCCTCTAAGCAGTTTCTCCCGATACTTCAACTCCTGACTGTTCTGTTCTAGTAAATTAACAACTTCTTGTTCATAGGAAGATGCCTTCTTATCGTCATAGTCGTCGGAGGAGTCCTTCTCTTTCTTCTCCCCAAGATTCATTGAGCAGGAGCTCTTGTGGGGTCTTCAGCTATGACGTGAGCGACTCTTCAGCTTGTCCCCAAAGTCCATGAAACAGAGGCCCGCCGGATTGTCCCTGTCCTTCCCCTTCCTGATCATGATCTCTTCATCACTTGAACTTGAAGATGAGGAGGAAGACGAGGATCTCTCGGAGTATCTTTTCTCCATCTCGGTGAAGAAGGTCTTGTCTCGCTTCTTGTTCTCACGCCTGTAATCCTTTAGAGCCTTTCAAAAAAATCTTGTCTTGGGCTTGCCCTTTGTGGAGTTGTCATACTTGCTGGAGTTGTAGGAGGTTCCGCCGGTTCCCTTCTTGTAGTTTTTCTTCTTGAGGAAGTCGGCGATGAAATGACCTGGGTCACCACACTCAAAGCATCCGGATTTTGTGACGTGTCTCTTAAACTTTCTCTTATCATAGACACGTCGCACCCGGTTGTTAAACAAACACAGATCATCATCTCCTAGTGAATCAAGTTGTTCCTCGGAGATAGACATCAAGGAAAAAGCAGTACAACTCATGACATTAGGATCAGCCGATGGTGTCGCAAGCGCCAGAGTCTTTGAGCCAGAATCAGCGAGATTTGATCTCAACTGAATATCGACCTCTGAGGCCTTGAGCTTACTAAAAAGCTCTACGGCGGTCAAGGTATCATAAGACACGCTCTCAACAATAGAAGAAACCTTGATCTCCCAGATCTTAGGGTCCAAGGTATGGAGTACCTTAAGCGCCTGTTCATGATCCGAGACCAGCTGATCACGCTCGGCCTTGTTAACATGAAGCTTGTTAATGATCGATTAAAAGCGACCAAACAAGGCCTCAACAGTCTCACCCGGCTTCTGTGAGAAATTCTCATACTCAGGCCGGTAGGTCTGGTAGAACCTAGCCTTGACCTGAGCTATCCCATCATGGTATGCCTAGAGGGTATCCCAGATCTCTCGAGCAATGGTGAGATGGCTAACACGCTCAAACTCACTAGGACCTAGACCAGAAAATAAAATATTCACCGCCTTACTATTATTTTGATGCTAAGTAATTACATCTACAGCAGTAGCCGCAGCAATAGTCGTTATGGTGAAACTAGGATGAACACAAATCTCCCATATGTCCGAGCTCTGGCTCATAAGGTATGCTCGCATGCGAGTCTTCCAATAAGTGTAGCCAAAAGCTTCTAGGGACGGGATTTTACCAGAAGACGTCATGGTCACTACCTAGGTTTAGAATCGGTTAAGATATTAGAAAAACCTAACCTCGCTCTGATACTACTTGTAGGACCGAAAGTAGCGACCAGAAGGGGGGTGAATGGGCGCCTAAAAATTTATTGCTAAACTATGATCTAAACCCAACACCCAAACAAACTTAACCAGACAAATAATATTAGCAAAGTAAAGTACTGGAACTAAATTTATCTAGACTAAAAATGATCGATATCTTAATTTAACTGATATTAAAGATAAACTAAATAAAAATTTACTGCTGTAAATAAAAACACCTAGATAAATCACGAGGTATTTATATTGTAGTCTAGAGATAAAATACTAATCAATTGAGTAAAAACATGGATCATCCATAAATTAATTTGGAAATAAACCTAAAATATTTCATGTAAATATAGAATGAAAATAGTACTGCGACTAATAATAAAATTTTCTTTTTATACGAGCAGATTAAAAATTATTTAAATAAAAATAATCGAGTACTAAAAATATTTTGACAGATTAAATTACCCACGAAATTTCTAAACAAATTTTCAGCTAATTAATTAATAGATGATTATCTCTAAAACTAATCTACTAAAAAATAGGAGATTAAAAAACATACCAGTCTCAAGAAAAATCAACGTGCTGCCGCTCGGTGGATGCGCCTGGAACCTGCGTGCGTCTGGCCTGTAGATGCGCCGCCGTAGCCTCCTAGCTGGTTGAGGTGCCGTGCCTGGAGTGCACCAGATGCCTAAGCTGCTGAACAGCTATGCTAGCAAGGCTAGCTTTTCTTGTGGGTCTCGCCTTGTGATGTGATGCACTTGGAGCCGAAGGAAAACACCGCCGGTGAGATTTTTCTCACGTGAAGTCCTGCCGAGCTATTTTTTCCCTGTAGCCTCCGCGTGGAGTTCTTGCTGTTGCACGCCGGCGGGTGCAGGGAAAACGTGGCTGCTTTCTGGACGCCGTGGGCCCCGCGATGGAAGAGGTTGCAGAAAATTTCGCCGCGAGAGCCACAAAAAAAACTTTTCACCATCTTGGCCGCCGTGCATGTGTAGCCTCACGCCGTGCACAGTAGCTGCGGTATGTGCGCCGCACGCACTTCGCCGGAGATGAGAATAGCCCCCGGTGAAAGAAAAGAACGATGGCGAAAAACACGAGCTGCAGTAATGAAATAGTAGATCAAACAGTCACCGGCGGAGGAAAAATAACGTGGACTATAGATTAATCTCGGGGGAAAACAGTCATCTATCCCTAGTGGGGATAGGGGCTTATTTATAGGCGACTCCTAATACATGAAAATACTAATTTACCCCTAGGGTAAATTAACACTGACTCTAAAATAAATTCCAAAAATTACTAAATTATTCTTAGAAAAATCACCTGACTCAAATAAAAATATTCTAAACTTAAAAACTAAATATTAATATCCTAAAAACAAAATAATCATAGGTTGTCAGTTTTGCGTCGAAACTGACAAAGAGTCCACCGTCTTCGCACCGGGTACCCGGATTGGGCCGACCCGACCCCGCAGCTTCTTCAGCCCGGCAATCGCTCGTCGCCCGTGTACCTGAGTCAAACCCAGTCAATAGACCAGTGGATCATCTGCCGCTCCTAGCCCATGTACCCGGATTGGGCTAGCCCGACCCCGCGGCTCCTCTGCCCGGCTGTCGCTCGCTGCCCGTGAACCTGAGTCACACGCGGCCTCAACATGGCAGGTCTTCATTTCTGTTCTTCTTTGATTTCTGTTGACAATCACTCATCACATCTAGAATATCAAAACCATATTCTTCAACATGGTTTCTCAGCGTCGTGTAGGTGGTGGTAGAGGAGACGACTTTCATGCCCGTGCTCTAGATGGTGGTGTTCGTTCCGGCAGAGCTCTAGGCCATTCTTGTTATGGTCCTGGACCTCGTGGCTGAGGTTTTAGGCAGAACCAAGGACCGCGCTTTGAGCCACGTTTTGGTCCAGATTCATATAACGATTTCTGCTTTCTGTCTTTTGAGCAGATGGCTCGACACTGGTTTAGTTCTTTTGCTAAACCTGGTGCCGGACCATTTGCTCCCCTTACAACCACTGATTGTGCAGGATCAGGGACTGGAGGACGTTTGGATCATGGACTCAGGATGCTCTCGCCACATGACGGGACATCGTAGATGGTTCTCCAGTCTCTCTCCCCTGAGCTCCAAGGAATACATCACCTTCGAGAACAATGGTCAAGGGAAGGTACACGGCATTGGCTCAATTTGCATCTCAGACCATTTCTCTTTGAAGAACGTTGCTTTGGTTGGAAATTTGAACTTCAATTTGATTTCTGTTTCGCAACTTCTTGAGGATGGTTTGGAGGTTCATTTTAAGAAGGGCAGTTCTTCTGTGATTGATTCTAGAGGGTCTTTGATTTGCCAGATCTTACCTTTCGGTAAGGTTTTTCGGATTGACTTCTCTAGTTCTTTTGGCCCTTCTCGATGTTTGATCTGTATCCTCCTCTGAGCTCTGGAAGTGGTATAGGAGGTTGGGCCATTTGAGTTTTGATCTACTAGTCAGGTTAAGCTATATGGACCTCATCCGAGGATTGCCCAAGCTTAAAATGGAGAAGGATCTAGTTTGCCATCCCTGTCGTCACGGGAAAATGGTTGCCGCTTCTCACTCACCTGTGACTCAGGTGATGACTTCGTATCCGGGCGAGCTGTTACACATGGACACGGTTGGTCCAGCTCGGGTACGCTCAGTCGGTGGGAAGTGGTACGCGCTTGTGATTGTTGATGATTTTTCATGATTCTCGTGGGTTTTCTTTTTGGATTCTAAGGATGAGACATTTCATTTTGTTCTTGACCTGATTTTGAAGCTGAAGAATGAGAATAATGGTCGGATGCGAGCGATTCGCTCTGACAACAGCTCTGAGTTCAAGAACTCTCAGTCCGCCAGCTTCTGTCATGATCAAGGTCTTGACCATCAGTTTTCTGCTTCTTACACTCCCCCACAGAATGGCGTTGTGGAACAAAAGAACCGCACGCTAGTCGAGATGGCCAGGACGATGCTCGATGAGCACATGACTCCTAGGCATTTTTGGGCTGAAGCCATGAACACAGCTTGCTATCTGGCCAACCGCATTTTTCTTAGAGCTTACCTAGGTAAGACTTCATATGAGTTGTGGTTTGGCAGACAGCCCAAAGTAAGCCACTTGCGAGTGTTTGGCTGCAAGTGCTTTGTGCTCAAGAAGGGAGGGCATTTGGACAAGTTTGAGTCTTGTTGCTGGGATGGAGTTTTTCTTGGCTATGCGTTGCATTCTCGAGGCTTCCGTGTTTGGAACCTCGACTCCCAGCAGCTTGTCGAGACTTGCGAGGTTTCATTTGATGAGTCCTTGCCTTCTTTGACTCCTTCTTTTGAGCTTTCTGGTGATGGTGAGCTCGAGTCTATCTTTGAGGAAGATGATGATACTCCAGCTATCGATGAGGGTGGGCCTTCTGCACAGCCTGCAGAACCCACACCTTCTGAGACTTCAACTAAGGATGAGGGCAGACCTCAGATCACTTCTTCCACTTCGATCGAGCCCCCTCAGTCGAGTCCAGAGGTGCCAGCTGCTGACTACGGTGAGGTGACTTTAGATCACCAGGGATCTCGAGTAGTTCAACGTGATCACCCCTCAGAGATCATCATCGGTGATTTATCTAAGAGGACTTTGCGTTCTTCTGTTGACTCTCTTGCTGTGTTTGCTGAATCTGCTTTTGTTGCATCTTTTGAGACCAGAGACATTTCTCATGCTCTTTCTGATTCGAATTGGATTAATGCTATGCAAGAAGAGCTTGAGAATTTTGTCCGCAATCGGGTTTGGACACTAGTTGAGCTGCCACCCGGATGCAACCCCATAGGCACCAAGTGGGTTTTCAAAAACAAGCAAGGTGAAGATAGGTTGTGGTGCGCAACAAAGCTCTACTGGTTGCCCAGGGTTTTTGCCAGAAGGAAGGTATTGACTTTGAAGAAACTTTCGCCCCTATTGCCTGTCTTGAGTCCATTCGCATTATCTTAGCTTTTGCCGCTTCGAAGGGTTTTAAGCTTTTTCAAATGGATGTCAAGAGTGCTTTTCTGAATGGGTACATAGAGGAGGAAGTCTATGTTAGGCAGCCCCCTGGTTTTGAGAACCCTAAGTTTCCTCGACATGTTTTTAAGCTGCAAAAATCTTTATACGGTTTGAAGCAAGCCCCTAGGGCTTGGTATGACCGGCTAAAGAAATTTTTGTTGGGGAAGGGCTTTGTGATGGGTTCTGTGCATAAAACTCTTTTCTTGCTCAGAGATGCTTCAAATTTCTTAGTCGCTCAGATTTACGTGGATGATATTATCTTTGGCGGTACTACTGATGCTCTTGTGTCCAAGTTTTCTGAGCAGATGCACAGTGAGTTTGAGATGAGCCTCATGGGTGAGCTCAAGTATTTCCTAGGGCTCCAGATCAAGTAGACCAAGGATGGCACTTTCATCCACCAGGGTAATTACACTCGAGACATGTTGAAAAAATTCGACTTTGGTGGAGAGTTGAAGCCTCAGATGACCCCAATGGAAACATCTGGGGGCCTAGAAAAGGATGAGAGCGGCGTCAAGGTCAACGAGAGAGAGTTTTGAGGGATGATCGGTTCGCTGCTGTACTTGACGGCGACGAGGCCAGACATACAGTTCGCCGTGGGACTTTGCGCGCGCTTCTAGTCTTCACCACGCGCATCTCACCGGCAGGCTGTCAAGCGCATTTTTAGGTATCTCACCTATGCACCTGATCTTGGTATTTATTATTCAGCATCATCGTCTCTTGATTTATCTGGCTTTTCAGACGCTGACTTTGGTGGGTGCCCGTTGGATCGCACATCGACTTCCGGTACTTGCCAGTTTCTTGGTTCGTCTCTTGTTTCTTGGTCTTCTCGAAAATAGTCTGGAGTTGCACTTTCGACCATTGAGGCTGAGTATGTAGCTGCTGCTAGCTGCTCCTCACAGTTGGTTTGGATGATTTCCACGTTGCGAGACTATGGGTTGTTCTTTCCTACCAGAGTTCCTCTGTTTTGTGATAGCACTAGTGCAATTAGTGTAGGGAAAAACCCCTGTTTCCATTCAAAAACCAAACACATTGATGTGCGCTTTCACTTTCTGAGGGATCAATATGAGAAAGGTGTCATTGACCTTGTTCATGTTGATACCCATCATCAGTTGGCTGACATTTTCACCAAACCCCTAGATCAGTCTACTTTTGTGCATTTACGTGGGCATTTGGGTGTTGTGTATCTTTTTTAGGATATTTTGAGTCAGTTTTCTTTCTTCCTTACTCTTTTCTTGAGTCTTTTTGTGTGTGTTCATATCATGCATATTCACATATCACACTTTGAGCTTGCTTCTGTTATATGATTGAACTGCTTTACATAGTCTAGCTAGTACATGCTTTCGATTACTTGTCGATGATCATGCTTTGGTTTAGTTCACTTGGTATGTTTGATATCTGTCATGTGCATGGCTTTTATGCTTTAAAATTGAAAAACGATCACCATTGCTTCTGGTAACTAGCATGTGTAGGCTGAGTGCTTTTGCTATCTGTTACATGCCTTGTAGCTCGTTCCTCACTTAGATGCAGATATGCATCTTGGACATCTATATGCTTTAAACATGGAAAATGTGCTATAAAAATGATGAAAAATCAGAAAAATGAAAATTTCCATGCCTTTTTATGCATAATTTGAAAAGATCCAGGTGGATTTGCTTTGTCGCATTGCATTGTTCTGGACTGCGTACCATAGCACTTTGGTATGAACTAGGACAGTGTAGTGTATGCCAAGACCAATGTCTTAAGCTTCTGATGGTCCAGTTCTGGCCTAGGCTTGACTTGGTTGGTTAGCATAAGGTTTGACATGAAAATAACCCCTAGCACAAATGAAAAAGGAAAAAGAAAAATCCTGAAAATTAAAAAGATAACAAGTTTGCTGAAGCACCTTATTTTGGACAATGCTTATCTTGGTAGATATCAGTTAGCTTTTGCATCTCATGCTTTACCTTGCCTGTCAACTGGAAAATGTGGTGATGCTTTTGTTTGCGAAAATTAAAAAAATATGTGCTAATGACTTTCTTTAGATATCATCTGTTGCACTGATCATGCCATGTGTCTTAGACAATATGTCTTTTGCTATACCTGTTAGATGTTGTAATTGCAGTCAATCATATCAGAGAAGCATGCTTTCTACACTCCACCTGCACCCCAGTTGCATTCATTGCATATTTTGAGGGGGAGTTGCATTTCAGGGGGAGTCTGTGTCTCTTTAGAGTGCATTTAGTCTCGCTTGATGAGTCCAATTGTCAACAAGGGGGAGAAATTTTGTGGAGAAGAGTTTAAGGGGGAGTTTTTTGGCTTTCTTTGGGATTTGTTTCAGGGGGAGTTTTTGTCCCATTTGTCCTTACTCTTTGGATATCCTTGTTGATAATTCTGAGATTGCACTCGTTTTGAGCTTTTACTTTTGGTTAACCATAATGACCGTTTTCATGCTTTTGTTCGGTTTTTGGTCATTAGGGTTAAACTTTTATTTTATTTTCTTCTTCTTTGTTTTCTTGTGTTTTATTTTCGTGTTTCCACATGTGCTCACAGGTATTGGAGAGCTGATGAAGAGAAGTGTTGACAATGCACTCATCAAGGGGGAGATTGAGGAGCCATGCTGAAGAGCGTGGGCCTCATGGCTCCAAATGTGATGAGTCATTGTCAACGGTAGTCAAAGAGGACTGAAGAGAGAAGACATGCTGTGTCTGGGCCACATGTGACTCAGGTACATGGGCAGCAAGCGACTATCGGGCAGAGGGGCTGTGAAGTCAGGCTAGCCCAATCTGGGTATATGGGCTAGGAGCAGCAGAGGATCCACTGGACTGTTGACCGGGATTGACTCAGGTACATGGGCTGCGAGTGATTGCCGGGCTGAGAGAGCTGCAGAATCGGGCCGGCCCAATCCGGGTACCTGGTGCAAAGTCCGTGGATGCTTTGTCAGTTTCGACGCAAAACTGACGACCGCTGATCTTGGATCGGAACGTTTTGGGGCGAAGCCGTAGTCGCTACGAAAGCTCCGTTTCCGGATAAGTCATCTGCAAATAGGAGTTTACTATTTTGTCCTTAGGCCCACATTCAGTCAGTCGAGTCTGTAAAAATATCCTAAGGGCAGTTTGGTCTTTTCCATTTTATTTCAGCGTCTGTAAAAACCGTAAGGGTCTTTTGGTATTTTCCTAGGCTATTGGGCTGCCTATAAATAGGGCCCCAATCCCTAGGGTTAGGGTTACCCTTTCTGAAAGCACTTTACTAATCAAGAGATTGGGTCACTTTTTGTTCATCCTTCTGGTGTCTCTTTCCTCTCAGCCGCCGTTACTCTCATCGAGCGCACACCAAGATTTTTGCCTTCTCTGGTTTTGATCTTCGGTTCTCAGCCATCGACATCTAGCAGGTTACTCATCGAACTGATTAAATCGTGTTACGTGCCTTGCGATTTCCTCTCTGTGCGAGTGATTTTTATCTCTAGTTGCCTTGGTTTATGCGCTGAGAACTAGTCTATTTTAATCTGGGCACTGTTTCCTTCGTTGTGGCTGGTTCTTGTTCTACGCAGCAGTACAAGTTGCTTTTTTGTAGTGCTATTCTTCATCTGCTAGTTTTCTTGTCTAGTTCCTGCTGGTGTCGGGATAGGATTTTTTTCTCTCTCGGGTTCTGGTGCGTCTCTGTAGTCTGTCTCCCATCGTCCTGTTCGAAGTCCTATTTTTTTATCAGAGCTGTTTCTATTCAGAGTATAGGCTTCACAGGGTTTGTGTTTTGAAGCTTCGTACATCTTATCCCTCTAGCTGAGCGAAGGCTACTGCTTCGACATAGCTGTGTGACCTTCGCTGCACCGCAGACCTCGCTGTCTCTGAAATTAAACATAAAGGCTTCGCTGGTGTTTTTGAGGGTCATGCAGTTCAAGGCATAGCTTCGAAGTATTGCTTGTTTTTGTTCTGTGTTTGTCTCGTTCGAAGTCCAGTTCGAAGGTACTTCGAAGCCGAAGCCTTTTCTTGAACCAAGCTCTAATAGACTTCGGCTTCTTCGAAGTAGGCCTCGACTGGCTCTTCCCTTGCATACTTCAGAAGTTTTTCTCGGTGTTACCTAGCCTCGCTTTATGTGTTAGGTTCGGAGTATGTTTTTGTGGCTTCGGTACTAAGATTTTCGAAGTAGGCTTCGACAGCTACGTGCTTCGCTGCTTCATAGCTTTGCACTAGTCTTCGAACTCTCTTCTGCATAGCTTCGAATTCGAAGGGTTCAGAGTTTACATCTACGACCTACGCATGACTGCTCCGAACCAGCTTCGACTCCATCAGCCTTCGCACGTCAACTTTGAAGCAGGTTTCGGCACGTCCACTACAAGCTTCGACACTGCGTACTTCGAAGCCTGCTTTAACAACTACAGGCTTCGCACCACACAGGCTTCGTCAAGTACTGAACAGGAGACAACATTGAATAGTAAGACTTCTCATTTTGCGTGGACCCAGATTAAATTTCTGTGAAGTTCTATTACTGTGAGACTTGATTAGTTCATGTGTTAAATGCTTGGTTAGTCTGCCTATTAGCACTGTTTTGGTGTCTTATCATTTAGGACACCGGTTGATTTTAGGATAGATTTTTTTAGTCTTGTCGACTTGTTTACGTTTCCTTGCTAAGACTTTTGAGGTGCGTTGGGTGTTAGGAGCAGGCCATTGATTTTAAAGAATATTTGTTAGGCACCCATTCACCCCCTCTTGTCGCTACTTTCGGTCCTACACTAATAGCGGGAGCCAGGACAGGGCTCTCTAATCATCTTTGGTGGGATCCTCTTCCGAAGCATCCACCGAAGGATCGTTCGTCGATGGCATCGTCACCAAGGAAGGGAGAGGCCTAGGCCAAGACTTGCCTTTACCTCTCCCCTTTACAGGAGCCGCTAGGGCCACCTCTTCCGTCAGAGTGGATCCCTCTGCACGGGTGACCCCTCGGCTGAAGAATCTCCAACAGAAGTAGCCTTCGCCACTGGAGCTACCTCTTCTATCGGAGCCTCGTCCCCAGCTAGAGCCGAGGCTCCATCTTGGGTCGGAGCCATGTTGCTCCCCGAAGCATCTACAAACATAAGGTATTTGTCAATTATCTAAAAGATATTGCCAATACAGTGAAATTATTTCAGGTGTTGGGGAAAATACTTCATCTTCAGGGTTATTGCTATAACAAGACAAAGGCAGGTGATTGAATCAAAGGTTTCCAGCGTCTAACTTCGGGAGTACATTGGATCAAGTTCGAAGTATAGAGGCGAACTCTAGTTCGAAGTATATCTTTGAACTTGGAATCTTCCGAGAGCTTTCCTGCTAGCTAGGATGGAAGACTTATTTTCTTTCTCATTAGATTAGACTTTTACCATTTTAGCCCTATTAAGGGTACCGAATAGTTTCACTATGTCGGTTGTAACAAAGGGGTAAAAGGGCCTTTTCCTTAATGTTTGGGCCTATAAATACCCCCCGTTTTACCCTGTAAGAAGGATCGAATACTGAGTTATTCAATACACATCTTCGAACTGTTTTGAGCTATTATCCATTCAGAGGCTTAAAATAGTTTGCTTCACAAACACTTCGTTTGTTAGTTTCTAATCTCTAGAAACCTGTTAGTGTAATCTTTTACGCCAACAGTTGGCGCCGTCCGTGGGGAACTTAGTCCAAAAAACTTCGTTCTCTACCAAGTTTTCAAACCATGCCTCCCAAGTGGAGTTCAGGTGGTAGTCCAACTCGGAGGTCCCCTCGGACCTCCGGAGAAGGATCTTCAAACACAGTTGAGGTCGAAGGACCTTCGACATTTCCTCCACCTCAGACTACGGAAGGAACTCCCCTTCCCCGAGCATAAGGACTTCCTCCCCTGTTGGGGGAAAATACTTCATCCCCAGAGCCATTGCTGCAACAAGACAAAGGCAGGTGATTTAATCAAAGGTTTCCTGCGTCTAACTCTGAGAGTACATTGGATCAAGTTCGAAGGATGAAGGCGAACTCTAGTTCGAAGTATATCTTCGAATATGGACTCTTCCGAGAGCTTCTTTGCCAGCTAGGATGGAAGACTTATCTTCTTTCTCATTAGATTAGTATTTTACCGTTTTAGCCCTATTAAGGGTACCGAATAGTTTCCACTATGTCGGTTGTAATAGAGGGGTAAAAGGGTCTTTTCCTTAATGTTTGGGCCTATAAATACCTCACGTTTCACCCTGTAATGAGGATCGAATACTGAGTTATTCAATACACATCTTCGAACTGTTCTGAGCTATTATCCTATTCGGAGGCTTGAAATAGTTTACTCCACAAACACTTCGTTTGTTAGTTTCTAATCTCTAGAAACTGTTAGCGTAATCTTTTACGCCAACAGTTGGCGCCGTCCATGGGGAACCTAGTCCAAAAAACTTCGTTCTCTACCAAGTTTTCAAACCATGCCTCCCAAGCGGACTTCAGGTGGTAGCGCTATTCGGAGGTCCCCTCGGACCTCCGAAGCAAGATCTTCAAAACACAATTGAGGTCGGAGGACCTTCGACATTTCCTCCACCTCTGACTCCAGAAGGAACTCCCCTTCCCCGAGCAAACGGAGTTCCTCCCCCAACTCCATCCATACTTTGGTCACCCGGAGTTCCTCTTTCACCTCAAGTTCCACTTCGAACTGATGCATACAGGTCTCAAGACCCGAAAGGCCCTTCCGGAGGAGATGAAGACGGTCTTGGTGATATGGACGCTCAAATGGCTAGTCTCCAAGCTAAAGTAGCAAGGTGGCGGAAAGAAACCGCTGTAGGACCGAAAGTAGCGACCAGAGGGGGGGGTGAATGGGCGCCTTAAAAATTCTTTCGAATCAATGGCATGGTCCCAATACCCAACGCACCTCAAAAATACTATGCAACAGAAAATAAAAAGGAGGCCTAAGTCTAAAGGTTTCTACCCTAGAAGCAATTGATTATAAACAGTGTAGATCTAAAGAAGTGCAACTAGGCGGATGAACAAGTTGAAACAGGCCTAAACTTCTCAATGAAATGATCTATGAATGTATGAGATGAAGAGAGAAGTTACTGTCCAAAGTTGTCTCCTGTTCGGGACTTGGCGAAGCCCCCTTCGCACGTCGAGGTCTGCTTCGGAGGTTGGTGACGGAGTCTGTCAGAAACGCCGTAGGTATCGTTGTCTAGCCTAGTTTGAAGAGGAAAGAAGCGAAGTAAAACAGTGCCGGAGCCTGGTTCGAAGTATGTACTTCGAAGACAAGGCTTCGAACACTGCTTCAAACCAAGAGCTTCGGAGCAAAGTGACAAAGTCGGAGCCTGCTTCGGAGTGAGCACTTCGAAGACAAAACTTCGAACACAACTTTGAACCGAGAGCTTCGAAGCACAACCTTCGAACAAAAAGCTTCGAACACAACACACAAACAGACAACCTTCGAACAAGGAAGCGAAGCCTGTCACGCGACAGAAAAGCAAGTCCGAAGCCAATGCTCTACCTTCGAAAAGAGCAAGCTCCGAAAAGAGAGGCGAAGGGTGACACGCTACACAGAAATCAGTGCGAGGCCTAGCGGAGCCACAAGCTTCGAACCCAACCTTGAAACGTGTCGAAGTATGGACTTCGAACAGATAGGGCCGAAGCCCCTTCGCGCTATTGTTCGAAGTATGTAATGCTGTCGATCAGAAAAATGCTTCGAAGCTTAGCAGCACAGAATACAAAACAAAGTTCGAAGATTGAAACGAAGCCTTCGAGTATGGTCGGATCGAAGCTTGCCTCACGGAGCTGAGGGGCTTCGAACAGAGAAGGATGACTTCGCAGAGACAGTCAGAAAAGCGATTTTAGTCCTATCAACCCGATCGAAAAGTGGAGCAGTAAAAGTAAAAAGCTGGCGCAGAAGTACTGTAGCTGCAGTGGAGTACTACTTGTAAAACGCAAGAACTAGTACTCTGTATGTGAAGAACAGAAGCTTCTTCACACCCGCCGAAGCCTACAAAGGCTCAAAAATCACAGGGAAACTTGCATTGAAGGCGAAAACGAGCCATTAAAAACCTTGCAGATGCAGCACACAAAGAAGTAGAGCATTTACTGCAGCATTAAAAGCAAGGCAAGAAACACAGAGGGAGAACTCCCTGGCGGCGCAAGCAAGGAACAGGAGAGGAGAGAGAAAACGTAAGAGGCAAAAATGACCCAATAGAGTAGTATTCAATTTCAGCAAAAGGGTAGTCCAAACCCTAGGGATTGGGGTGCTATTTATAGGCAGCCCAACACTAGGAATATTCTACCAGCCCCTTAGGGTTTTTACAGACTCAAAAATACAGAAAAAGACTCTACTGCCCTTAGGAATTTTTACAGACATAACTGACTGACTGTGGGCCTAGAGTTACAGATGACATATCCGGAAGCTACTCTTCTGGACAGTCGGATACAAAATCAACGGTTGTCAGTTTTACGCCGAAACTGACAAAGCCTCCACCAGCTTTGCACCAGGTACCCGGATTGGGCCGGCCCGACCCCGCAGCTCTCTCAGCCCGGCAATCGCTCACCGCCCGTGTACCTGAGTCAGTCCTGGTCAACAGCCCAGTGGGTCTTCCACTGCTTCTGGCCCATGCACCCGGATTGGGCCAGCCCGACTTCGCAGCCTCCTCTGCCCGACAGTCGCTTGCTGCCCGTGTACCTGAGTCACACGCAGCCCATGAAACAGCAGATCTCCTCTCTTCTTCAGTCCTTGTTGACTATCGTTGACAATGACTCATCACTTCTAGAGCCATGAGGCCCACGCTATTCAGCATGGCTCCTCAATCTCCCCCTTGATGAGTGCATTGTCAACACTCTTCTTCTTCAGCTCTTCAGCACTTGCGAACAAATGTGGAAACACGAAAACAAAATACAAGAGAACAAGGAAGAAAAAGAAATAAGGTAAAAGTTTAACCCTAATGACCAAAAGCCGAACAAAAGCAAGAAGCCGGTCATTATGGTTAACCAAAACACAAAAGCTCAAAATGAGTGCGATTTCAGACCAACAAGGATATCAACAGAGTAAGAACTCCTCCTTAAACTCTGATCCCAAAATTTTCTCCCCCTTGTTGACAAGTGAACTCATCAAGCACTCAAAAGAGACACAGACTCCCCCTGAAAAGCAACTCCCCTTCAAAATATGCAGTGAATGCAACTGGGGTGCAGGTGGAGTGTAGAAAGCATGCTTCTCAGATATGATTGACTGCAAATACAGTATCTAACAGGTATAGCAAAAGAGATACTGTCTAAGACACATGGCATGATCAGTGCAAAAGATGATATCTAAGGAAAGTCATTTAGCACGCATTTGTCAATTTTTGCAAATAAAAGCATCACCACATGTTCCGGTAAACAAGCAAGGTAAAACATGAGATGCAGAAGCTAACTGATATCGACCAAGATAGGCATTGTTCAAAGCAAAGTGCTTCAGCAAACTTGTTATCTTGTTAATGTTCAGGCTTTTTCATTTTCCTTTGTCATTTTTGCCAAGGGTTATTTGCATGTCAAACCTTATGCTAACCGACCAAGTCAAGCCTAGGCCAGAACTGGACCATCAGAAGCTTAAGACATTGGTCTTGGCATACACTACACTGTCCTAGTTCATACCAAAGTGCTATGGTAAGCAGTCCAGAACAATATAATGCGACAAAGCAAACCCACTTGGATCTTTTTCAATGTAAGCATAAAAGGCATGGAATTTTTTCATTCATTTTTGAATTTTATCATTTTTATAGCACATTTTCCATGTTAAAGCATAAAGATGTCCAAGTTGCATATCTGCATCTATGTGATGAACTGGCTACAAGGCATGTAACAGATAGCAAAAGCACTCAGCCTACACATGCTAGTTACCAGAAGCAAAGGTGATCATTTTTTCCGAGTTGAAAGCGTAAAAACCATGCTCATGACAGATATCAGGTATATCAAGTGAACTGAATCAAAGCATGATCATCGACATGTAATCAAAAGCATGTACCTGCTAGAATAAGTAAAGCAGTTCAATCATATAACAGAAGCATCTCTAAAGTGTGATATGTGAATATGTATGATATGAACACACACAAAAGAAGACTCAAGAAAAGAGTAAAGAGCAAAGAAAAACTGACGCAAAATATCCTAAAAAGGATACACAACACCCAAATCCCCTCTTAAACGCTCAAAAGTAGACTGATCTAGGGGTTTGGTGAAAATGTCAGCCAACTGATTATGGGTATCAACATGAACAAGGTCAATGACACCTTTCTCATATTGATCCCGTAAGAAGTGAAAGCGCACATCAATATGTTTGGTTTTTGAATGAAGACACGGGTTTTTCCCTACACTAATAGCACTCGTGCTGTCACAAAACAATGGAACCCTGGTAGGAAAGAACAACCCAAAATCTCGTAGAGTGGAAATCATCCAAACCAACTATGAGCAGCAGCTAGCAGCAGCTACGTACTCAGCCTCTGTGGTCGAAAGAGCAACTCCAGATTGCTTTCGAGAAGACCAAGATACAAGGGAAGAACCAAGAAACTGGCAAGTACCGGAAGTCGACTTGCGATCCAACCGGCACCCACCAAAGTCAGCGTCCGAAAAGCCAGATAAATCAAGTGATGATGATGCTGAATAATAAAGACCAAGATCAGGCGCATAGGTGAGATACCTGAAAATGCACTTGACAGCCTGCCGGTGAGACGCGCGTGGTGAAGACTGAAAACGCGCGCAAAGTCCCACGGCGAACTGTATGTCAGGTCTTGTTGCCGTTAAGTACAACAGCGAACCGATCATCCCTCGAAATTCCCTTTCATTGACCTTGACACCGCTCTCGTCCTTGTCCAGACCCCCAAAAGTACCCATCGGGGTCATCTGCGGCTTCAATTCACCACCAAAGTCAAATTTCTTAAGCATATCACGAGTGTACTTACCTTGGTGGATGAAGGTGCCGTCCTTGGTCTGCTTGATCTGGAGCCCTAAGAAATACTTGAGCTCACCCATGAGACTCATCTCAAACTCACTGTGCATCTGCTCAGAAAACTTGGACACAAGAGAATCAGTAGTACCGCCAAAGATAATATCGTCCACGTAAATCTGAGCAACTAAAAAATCTGAAGCATCTCTGAGCAAGAAAAGGGTTTTGTCCACAGAACCCATCACAAAGCCCTTCCCCAACAAAAATTGCTTTAACCGGTCATACCAAGCCCTGGGGGCTTGCTTCAACCCGTATAAAGCTTTGTGCAATTTAAAAACATATCGAGGAAACTTAGGGTTCTCAAAACCGGGGGGTTGCCTAACATAAACCTCCTCCTCTATGAACCCGTTCAGAAAAGCACTCTTAACGTCCATTTGAAAAAGCTTAAAACCTTTCGAAACGGCAAAAGCTAGAAGAATACGAATGGACTCAAGACGGGCAACAGGAGCGAAGGTTTCTTCAAATCAATACCTTCCTTCTGGCAATAACCCTGGGCAACTAGTCGAGCCTTGTTGCGCACCACAACCCCATCTTCACCTTGTTTGTTCTTGAATACCCACTTGGTGCCTATGGGGTTGCATCCTGGTGGCGGCTCAACCAATGTCCAAACCCGATTGCGGACAAAATTCTCAAGCTCTTCTTGCATAGCATTAATCCAATTAGAATCAGAAAGAGCATGAGAAATGTCTCTGGGCTCAAAAGATGCAACAAATGCAGATTCAGCAAACACAGCGAGAGAGGCAGAAGAACGCAAAGTTCTCTCAGTCAAATCACCTATGATGAGCTCTGAGGGATGGTCACGCTGAACTGCTCGGGTTCCCTGGTGATCTGAAGTCACCTCACCGGAGTCAGCAGCTGGCACCTCTGGACTCGACTGAGGGGGCTCGATCGAAGTGGAAGAAGTGATCAGAGGTCCGCCCTCATCATCAGTCGAAGTCACAAAAGGTGTGGGCTCTGCGGGGGATGCAGAAGGCCCGCCCTCAACAGCAGCTGGAGTGTCTTCATCTTCCTCGAAGATGGATTCTCCGAGCTCATCATCACCAGAAAGCTCAAAAGAAGGAGTCAAAGAAGGCAAGGACTCATCAAATGAAACCTCACACGTCTCGACAAGCAGCTGGGATTCGAGGTTCCAAACACGGAAGCCTCGAGAATGCAATGCATAACCAAGAAAAACACCATCCCAGCAGCGAGACTCAAATTTGTCCAAATGCCCTCCCTTCTTGAGCACAAAGCACTTGCAGCCAAACGCTCGCAAGTGGCTCACCTTGGGCTATCTGCCAAACCGCAACTCATATGATGTCTTACCAATGTAAGCTCTAAGAAAAATGCGGTTGGCCAGATAGCAAGCCGTGTTCATGGCTTCAGCCCAAAAACGCCTAGGAGTCCTGTGCTCATCGAGCATCGTCCTGGCCATCTCAACTAGCGTGCGGTTCTTTCGTTCCACAATGCCGTTCTGTGGGGGAGTGTAAGGAGAAGAAAACTGATGGTCCAGACCCTGATCACCACAGAAGCTGACGAACTGAGAGTTCTTGAACTCAGAGCCGTTGTCGGAGCGAATTGCTCGCATCCGGCCATTGTTCTCATTCTTCAGCTTCAAAATCAAGTCATGGACAAATTGAAAAGTTTCATCCTTAGACTCCAAAAAGAAAACCCACGAGAAACGAGAAAAGTCGTCAACAATTACAAGTGCATACCACTTCCCACCGACTGAGCGTACCCGAGCTGGACCTACAGTGTCCAAATGTAAAAGCTCGCCCGGATATGAAGTCATCACCTGAGTCACAGGTGAGTGAGAAGCGGCAACCATTTTCCCATGACGACAGGGATGACAAACTAGATCCTTCTCCATTTTAAGCTTGGGCAATCCTCGGATGAGGTCCATAGAGCTTAACCTGACTAGCAGATCAAAACTCAAATGACCTAACCTCCTATGCCACTTCCAGAGCTCAGAAGAAGATCCAGCAATCAAACAGCGAGAAGGGCCAAAAGAACTAGAGAAGTCAATTCGAAAAACTTTACCGAAGGGTAAAATCTGACAAACCAAAGACCCTCTAGAATCAATCACAGAAGAATTGCCCTTCTTAAAACGCACTTCCAAACCATCCTCAAGAAGTTGCGAAACAGAGATTAAATTAAAGTTCAGATTTTTGACCAAAGCAACATTCTTTAAAGAGAAATGATCTGAAATGCTGATGGAGCCTATGCCACTTACTTTCCCTTGACCGCTGTTCCCGAATGTGATGTACTCTTTGGAGCTCGGGGGAGTGAGACTGGAGAACCATCTGCGATGTCCCGTCATGTGGCGAGAACATCGTGAGTCCATGATCCAAACATCCTCCAGTCCCCGGTCCTGCACAATCAGTGTCTGTAAGTGGGAGCAAATGGTCCGGCACCAGGTTTAGCAAAAGAGCTAAACCAGTGTCGAGCCATCTGCTCAAAAGATGGAAAGCGAAAACCATCAAAAGAGTTTGGACCTAAACGCGGCTCAAAGCGCGGTCCTCGGTTCTGCCTAACCCTGCGGCCACGAGGTCCAGAACCGTAGCCAACACGGTCTGGAACTCTGTCGGAACGGACACCACCAACTGGAGCACGGGCAAGAAAGCCGTCTCCTCTACCACCACCTACACGACGCGGCCTGGCCTCCAGCCTCTCCCCGCGCCGAGGAACACGCAGTCTACCACCCTGCTGGTAGAACTGCTCCTGATCACTACGAGCCCTCTCTGCTCTCTCAACCCGCTTCCTCCTGAAGCAAAACTCCGCAAGATGCCCGTCTCTCTGACAATACTCACAATGATAGGTAGGCTTCTTGGGATGTGGTTGAGGCTTGGGATTCTTAGGCTTGGTAGTGTTTGGTGTGGTCTTCTTGGGCTGAGAGGGTCCAGGAAGAGAGTCAAGAGAAGTGTGGAGATTTTTGGGCTTTGGAACCCAGATAGGTTTCTTGGGTGGAGCTCTAGGTGGCTCAGAAATCACTCCATCCTTGGGCTGACAAGCCTGGGAAGACTCAGTGGAGTGAGTCTTGGGATACTTCTGCTCTGGAGTCATTTTACTCCACTCCACTGCCCGGCTGATGGCACTCTCAAAGTCAGCCTTGGTGTAGGTGTAACCTACCCCAAACCCATCCTGCCTCTTGAATTGCTGGATCATCATGCCAAGCTGTGGCTCTCTGGCACTGATCCAACTCAGGATAGAACGGAGGTAAAAATTCTCATTCTGAGAATCTGCTAGCTCCTCTCTCAAAGAAGCTAGAACCTCTACCTGAGACAAGCAGGTCTCACACTCACTCTCTACTTGGACAGACTTTCCGGCTTTTAGCTTAATCAACTCCATTCTAAGAGACAGGCAGTTCTCACAGACTGTGGGTGGAACTGACAGTGTCTCAAGCTCTAGCCTAGTCTGGGCAAGCTCAGCTCTCAACCTCTCTAAATCACCCAAATGCTCATCGCCCTTGGATTTCAGCTCAGCTAAGGTAGCTAGATGAGATGGGCAATCAACACAGGGTGCGACGACAATGGCTTGAGCATTTTTCAGCTCCAGCTGAGCGCTTTCAAGCTCAGTGGCCAAAGCGTCTCTCTCATCAACCCTTTCTGTGTACCTGGACTTCAGAGTCGACAGGTCACACAGAAGCACCTCACACTTCAGGCACTCACTGCTATCACCCAAGCAAGGGGAAGAAGATAGACTTTCTATTCTACCGTTGGCTACGGCAAGCTCACTTTCTAACTCGTCTATCCTTTTCTTAGCCCCCCTAAGCAGTTTCTCCCGATACTTCAACTCCTGACGATTGCTCTCAAGTAAATCAACAATTTCGCGCTCATAAGATGATACCTTGCTATCGTCGTCGTCGGAGTCGTCGGAGGAGCTCTTTTCATCTCCATCCCCAAGAGCCATTGAACAGAAGCTCTTGCGGGATCTTCGGCGCTGGTGTGAGCGGCTCTTCGGCTTGTCTCTGAAGGCCATGAAGCAGAGGCCCGCCGGATCATCCTTGTCCTTCCCCTTCTTGATAGCGATGTCCTCATCGCTTGAGCTCGATGAAGAGGAAGAAGACGTGGATCTCTTGGAGTAACTCTTCTCCATCTCGGCGAAGAAGGCCTTGTCTCGCTTCTTGTTCTCTCGCCGGTAGTCCTTCAGGGCCTTCTTGAAGAACCGGGTCTTCGGCTTGCCCTTGTTGAAGGAGGGGCTCTCATGCTTGCCGGAGTCGTGGAAGCTGCTGCCGGTGCCCTTCTTGTATCCACTGCGCTTGGGGCAGTCGGCGATGAAGTGTCCTGGATCACCACATTCAAAGCATCCGGATTTTGTGCCGTGTCTTTTGAACATTCTTTTATCATAGACACGACGCACCCGGTTGTTAAAGAGACACAAATCATCATCTCCCAACAACTCAAGCTAGTCCTCAGTGATAGACATCAAGGAGAACCCAGCACAGCTCACAGCAGAGGGATCAACAGAAGGTGTAGCAAGGGCCAGGGATTTTGATCCAGAACCAGTGAGATTTGATCTCAACTGGATATCTACCTCAGTGGCCTTCAGCTTGCTAAACAACTCAGAAATGGTCAAGGTATCGTAAGAAGTACTCTCAACGATAGATGATACCTTGATCTCCCAGATCTTTGGGTCCAAGGTATGAAGAACCTTGAGCGCCTGCTCGTGATCTGAGACTAACTGAGCACCCTCAGCCTTGTTGTCCCGAAGCTTGTTAATGATCGACTGAAAACGACCAAACAAAGCCTCAACAGATTCACCCGGCTTCTGAGTGAAATTCTCATATTCACGCCGGTAGGTCTGATAGAGCCGAGCCTTGACCTGTGCTGTTCCCTCATGGTGTGCCTTGAGGGTAGCCCAGATCTCTCTCGCAGTGGAGAGATGACTCACTCGCTCAAATTCAGTGGGACCTAAACCAGAAAATAAAATGTTCACAGCCTTACTGTTGCTTAGATGCTGAGCAATGATACCAGCAGTACCTTGCTCAGTAACTGGCAAAATGACAAACGTGGTGTGAACGCAAATATCCCATATGTCCGAACCCTGGCTCATGAGATAGGCTCGCATGCGAGTCTTCCAATAATTATAGCCATAGGCTTCCAAGGACGGGACCTTGCCAGGAGACGTCATAGTCACTACTGGGGTTTAGAACCGGTTAAGGTATGGAAAAACCCTAACCTCGCTCTGATACCACTTGAATGGGCGCCTTAAAAATTCTTTCGAATCAATGGCCTGGTCCCAATACCCAACGCACCTCAAAAATACTATGCAACAGAAAATAAACAGGAGGCCTAAGTCTAAAGGTTTCTACCCTAGAAGCAATTGATTATAAACAGTGTAGATCTAAAGAAGTGCAACTAGGCAGATGAACAAGTTGAAACAGGCCTAAACTTCTCAATGAAATGATCTATGAATGTATGAGATGAAGAGAGAAGTTACTGTCCAAAGTTGTCTCCTGTTCGGGACTTGGCGAAGCCCCCTTCGCACGTCGAGGTCTGCTTCGGAGGTTGGTGACGGAGTCTGTCAGAAACGCCGTAGGTATCGTTGTCTAGCCTAGTTCGAAGAGGAAAGAAGCGAAGTAAACAGTGCCGGAGCCTGGTTCGAAGTATGTACTTCGAAGACAAGGCTTCGAACACTGCTTCGAACCAAGAGCTTCGGAGCAAAGTGACAAAGTCGGAGCCTGCTTCGGAGTGAGCACTTCGAAGACAAAACTTCGAACACAACTTTGAACCGAGAGCTTCGAAGCACAACCTTCGAACAAAAATCTTCAAACACAACACACAAACAGACAACCTTCGAACAAGGAAGCGAAGCCTGTCACGCGACAGAAAAGCAAGTCCGAAGCCAATGCTCTACCTTCGAAAAGAGCAAGCTCCGAAAAGAGAGGCGAAGGGTGACACGCTACACAGAAATCAGTGCGAGGCCTAGCGGAGCCACAAGCTTCGAACCCAACCTTGAAACGTGTCGAAGTATGGACTTCGAACAGATAGGGCCAAAGCCCCTTCGCGCTATTGTTCGAAGTATGTAATGCTGTCGATCAGAAAAATGCTTCGAAGCTTAGCAGCACAGAATACAAAACAAAGTTCGAAGATTGAAACGAAGCCTTCGAGTATGGTCGGATCGAAGCCTGCCTCACGGAGCTGAGGGGCTTCGAACAGAGAAGGATGACTTCGCAGAGACAGTCAGAAAAGCGATTTTAGTCCTATCAACCCGATCGAAAAGTGGAGCAGTAAAAGTAAAAAGCTGGCGCAGAAGTACTGTAGCTGCAGTGGAGTACTACTTGTAAAACGCAAGAACTAGTACTCTGTATGTGAAGAACAGAAGCTTCTTCACACCCGCCGAAGCCTACAAAGGCTCAAAAATCACAGGGAAACTTGCATTGAAGGCGAAAACGAGCCATTAAAAACCTTGCAGATGCAGCACACAAAGAAGTAGAGCATTTACTGCAGCATTAAAAGCAAGGCAAGAAACACAGAGGGAGAACTCCCTGGCGGCGCAAGCAAGGAACAGGAGAGGAGAGAGAAAACGTAAGAGGCAAAAATGACCCAATAGAGTAGTATTCAATTTCAGCAAAAGGGTAGTCCAAACCCTAGGGATTGGGGTGCTATTTATAGGCAGCCCAACACTAGGAATATTCTACCAGCCCCTTAGGGTTTTTACAGACTCAAAAATACAGAAAAAGACTCTACTGCCCTTAGGAATTTTTACAGACATAACTGACTGACTGTGGGCCTAGAGTTACAGATGACATATCCGGAAGCTACTCTTCTGGACAGTCGGATACAAAATCAACGGTTGTCAGTTTTACGCCGAAACTGACAAAGCCTCCACCAGCTTTGCACCAGGTACCCGGATTGGGCCGGCCCGACCCCGCAGCTCTCTCAGCCCGGCAATCGCTCACCGCACGTGTACCTGAGTCAGTCCTGGTCAACAGCCCAGTGGGTCTTCCACTGCTTCTGGCCCATGCACCCGGATTGGGCCAGCCCGACTTCGCAGCCTCCTCTGCCCGACAGTCGCTTGCTGCCCGTGTACCTGAGTCACACGCAGCCCATGAAACAGCAGATCTCCTCTCTTCTTCAGTCCTTGTTGACTATCGTTGACAATGACTCATCACTTCTGGAGCCATGAGGCCCACGCTATTCAGCATGGCTCCTCAGCCGCAGATAGGCTTCGTCCTCAGGCCACCCCAGTCATTCCCGAAGTGCCCGAAGACGACGAAGTTCATTATCCCGAAGCCCCGGAGAACGCGTCCTTTGACACTGAATCTCCGCTGCATCTAGAGCTACAGAAAGTGCGTTTTGATCCGAAGTTTAAAGCTTCGAAGCTTTGCAAGTATGCTGGAGACGAAGACCCTGGGGAGTTCTCCCGTTCTTATGCATAAGCAATTGAGGCCAGCGGAGGAGTGCGAGACACCATGGCCAAATATTTTCCTCTAGCTCTTGAAGGAGCGGCGCTGCGGTGGTTCTGGTCTTTGAAGCCAGGGTCAATCAGAACTTGGGAGCAATTAAGGAAGAAGTTCATAAGAAATTTTCAGGGTACCTTCGTACCACCAATGTCAATAGGAAGTCTTTTCCAGGTGAAGCAACTCCCTGGAGAGACTTTAAGGCAGTATTTCAAGCGCTCCGCCCATACGAAGTCACAAATTCGAGGGTTAACTACATCCTCTGCAGTTGATGCAGCTCGAGAGGGAGTTACCCACGCAGGCCTCCTTGATAAAAATCATCGGAAGCAGATATCTTCTGTTGCTCAGTTGATGTCTTATTTTGAAGAGTATGCAAGGTCAGAAGAGGACTGGCTTCAGAGAACTGCTGCGACTCCATCAATCCTACAAGAAGTCAAGCTGGAAGTGAAGACTTCAACACAGCTGCAGGGGCCAAGCTATGCCTGAATGGTCCCATGTGCCGATATCTTTTTCTGCAGATGATGCAGCTGGCATAAAGTTTCCACATGCAGACCCACTTGTCATCACTGCTGACATAGCAGGGACTGAGGTCCAGAGAGTGCTAATCGATGGAGGGAGTTCGACAGATATTATCTTTGTACAATCTTTTGATCAACTCTACATCTCTAGGAAGCATCTTCTCCCAACAGCTCGTCCTTTGCAAGGCTTCACAGGACCTCCTCTTGATGCCCTTGGCCAAATTGGCCTGGAAGTTACTTTCGGAGAGGGGCTACTGGCCAGGACGGAGGAAGTGATTTTTGATGTTGTGGATGCCCCATATGCATACAATGTTATCTTCGGAAGAAGCATGTTGAATCAATTCGGAGCTGTGGCGCATCATAATTATCTATGTATGAAGATGCCCACACAAGCGGGAGTGCTCACTATTTTTGGAGATCAGGCCACTGCGCGAAGAGCGGAGTATGGTCATGGCCCTCCTCTTGACCCGAGACAGGTAAACAGCGTGCAAGGTAACCCGGAGGATTTTTCTGCTCCTGGCGAATCTTCGAAGAAGTCCTTCCCAAGGCCAAGCCCTGAAGGAGAGATTGCAACGAAGGTTATTGTCAAATATGGCAAGGAATATTCATTTCAGTTTGGCAAGGACTTGCCTCCAGAAGTCGCTACTTCGTTAGATTAAGTAGTTGAGGAGAATTTAGATGTCTTTGCTTGGTCTGATGAAGACATCACCGGAGTCAGTCGGGATATTATTGAGCATAGTTTACTTGTGAAACCGAAGGCTCGGCCTGTTCGGCAAGGACTCCGGAAGCTGTCTACGGAGAGGGCTATTCTTGCTAAAGATGATGTTGAAAAGCTGCTGAAGGCTGGGATTATCAGAGAGGTAGCTCATACGGAGTGGCTAGTCAACCCAGTCTTCGTTAGGAAGAAATCTTCCGGGAAATGGCGCATGTGTATTGACTTTACATCTTTGAATAAAGCATGCCCCCGTGACCCCTATCCCATGCCCCGAATTGATCAATTGGTTGACTCTACTGCTGGTTCAGAGTTATTAAGCTTCCTTGACACGTATTCCGGCTATCATCAAATCTGGCTAAAGCGCGCTGATGAAATCAAGACAAGCTTTATAACTCCTTCGGGAGTCTTCTGTTATGTAAGAATGCCCTTTGGCTTAAGAAATGCCGGGGCAACTTTTTCGAGGTTAATTGCTAAGGCTCTAGGTCATCAAATAGGCCGCAATGTAGAGGCTTATATGGATGACATTGTAATAAAGAGTGCTTTAAAGCACCAGCATAGCCTAGACTTAGCAGAAACATTCATTAGCCTTCGGGCATGTGGAATCCGTCTTAACCCCGAAAAATGTACCTTTGGGGCTCAGGCTAGAAAATTGTTAGGGTATCTAGTTTCAAGCAGGGGGATCGAAGCTAGCCCCAGTCAAATAACTACGCTGCAAAGGATGGCTCCTCCGGAGAATTTAAAGCAAGTACAAAAGCTGACTGGTCATCTTGCAGCACTTAGCAGATTCTTGGCAAGGTCTGCGGAGAGAAGTTTGCCCATTTTTAATGCATTGAATGGGTCCAAAGATTTTGCATGGACACCGGAGTGTCAAAAAAGCTTCGAAGATATTAAGAATTATCTCAGTAACCTCGCTACACTCATGGTGCCTATTGCGGATGAAACCCTACTCCTCTACCATGCAGCTACTGGCTCTGCTGTCAGTGCAATCCTTGTTAGAGAGGTTGATTTCAACGGAAAGTTGGTACATAATCCAGTCTATTTTGTATCCGAAGCATTGTCCGGAGCAAAAACAAGATATTCCTAGCTTGAGAAGTTCACTTATGCTCTGATAATGGCTTCGAGGAAGTTAAGTCATTATTTCTTGGCGCATAATGTAATTGTACCAACTTCATATCCCTTGGGAGATATGCCCCAAAGTAAGGATTCCACAGGAAGAATTGGGAAGTGGGCAATTGAATTAGCACCCTTTGGTATCTCCTTCATGGCAAGGACATCAATTAAGTCACAAGTGTTGGCAGATTTTGTGGCAGAGTGGACACCCCCTGCAGCATGGGCTCCGGAGAAGCCAAGCGAAGGAATTTTGATGATATACTCTGATGGAACTTTCCAAGCATCTGGAGCAGGTGTCGGAGCAGTGATAATCTCGCCTTCAGGGCAAAAGGCAATGTACTCTGCAAGACTCAACTTTAAGTCTACCAACAATACAACGGAGTATGAAGGAATTTTGTTAGGATTTCGAAAGGCACGTGCTTTGGGGGCTACAAGAGTTGTTATTAAAACAGATTCTCAAATTGTAGCAGGGCACGTAGATAAAAGTTTTCAAGTTCGACATCCACATCTTGCAAAATATTTGGAGGAGATCCGCAAGATTGAAGCAGCATTTAAAGGGATTTCCATTCGGAGTATACCCAGAGCAGAAAACATGCAAGCTGATATCTTGGCAAAAGCTGTAGCCGGAGCTATGGACATTCTAGAAGAGGCTTTTTACGAAGAACTCAGTGCACCTTCGGTGCCACAGATCCCTTCTGTGGAAGTCATTTGCATTCCAAGTACAGATTGGCGAAGTTCAATTGTGGAATTGTTGCAAGGAGAAGCAAATTTGTCTGAAGGGCCACAACTTTCGAGGTTGAAACTTAGAATTCGAAATTATCATATAATCAACGGTATTTTGTACAAGGCCGGAGTATGTTCTCCTCTACTCCGATGTATATCTCAAGCCGAAGGTCAAGAAATTCTTCGAGAAATTCATGAAGGACTTTGCGGTAGCCATTTGTCTCCTCGAGCTTTGGCAGGAAAAACACTTCACCAGGGGCTTTATTGGCCTACAATAGTAGCTGATGCGGAGAACTTAGTCCGCACCTACCAAGGTTGTCAGTGGATGGGAAGAAGAAGTCATCGCCCGCCAACAACTCTTCAAGTCATTGCTCCAGTATGGCCCATGGCCAGATGGGGCATGGATCTTATTGGCCCCTTCCCGGTAGCAAAAGGAAATTTGAAATTCATAGTTGTAGCAATTGAGTATTTTTCAAAGTGGGTCAAAGCAGAGCCCCTAATAGCTATCACTTCGAATAATGTACAAAAATTTTTCTGGAAAAATATCATTTGCCGGTTCGGAGTGCCTCGACAACTCACAGTTGACAATGGGACACAATTTGATGCAGAGCCCTTCAGGAAATTTTGTGAAGATCTTGGCATACAACTATGCTTTGTTGCAGTAAGACATCCTCAGTCTAACGAAGCTATTGAAAGAGCCAATGGCAATATCTTGTCAGGACTGAATCGAAGAATAGTAGGATTGGCAAAAGGATTGTGGACCGAGGAGCTCCCGAAGATTCTATGGTCCATCCGGACCACTCAAACGAGGTCCACGGGTTTCACTCCCTTCAGACTATTATTCGGAGACGAAGCTATGACGCCAACTGAGCTCAAAGGAGGATCCCTTCGCAGCACCGAACCAGAAATAGAAGCAGAAAGGCAAACTTCGCTTGATTTAACAGAAGAGACAAGACTTCGAGCTGTCACCAATTTGTCAAAGTATGAGCAGCAGACGAAGACTTGGTTCGACCCGAAAGTCAAGATTAATGAACTTAAGCCGGGTCATCTTGTTTTGCGAATTATTATAGCGCTAGGGAAATTAGGAAATAAGTGGGAAGGTCCATACATAATTGTCCGCTCAGGGCGCCCTGGTTCTTTTAAGTTAGCTAATTTGGAAGGCGAAGAGTTAGCGCATACATGGCATGCGGAGCACTTAAAGCGATATTTTGCATAGGGGCTCCTTGTAATCATTTGTAAACACCTTTCGAATTAATAAAGTTCATGGTTTAGATAATGCCTACCCCCAAACACTTCCTACTTCTAGTGGACGCACTGGAAGAACGAAGTTGGCTGGGAGGGAAGTGTCATTAATTTGAATCATTTTTTCGGACTTCGAACCACTGGTTCGAAGCTTCCGACGAGGTGGGAAAGTCACTGAAAAAACGGATTCCAAGCCACCGGCTTGAAAGCATCCGTAAAAAGAGTCGAAGGAGACCAAATAATGCGGATTCCAAGCTCCGGCTTGAAAGCATCCGTAAAAAGAGTCCAAGGAGACGACTGCGAATTCCAAACCACCTGTTTGATAGCATTCGCAAAAAGAGCCGAAGGAGGCCAAAACAAAACAGAGTTCGAGCTAATAAGCTTCGAACATCTGTGAAAAGAGTCCAAAGTGACCAATCGTTTGGGACATTAAAATGTCCAGGAAGCTTGTCCGAAGTGACTTCTTTCAAACAAAAGGTACTAAGCTATCAGTTTTACGACTCCAAGTAGTCAGGCATTTTATAATATTTTAATCAATCTTTAAGTTGCTGAGGGGCTCCGAGCCTCCAAATTTGTACTCCTAAGTTTTTCTTTGCGCCTAACCATCTTCGAGTATAACGCGAAGTTGCTTACACCCAAAGAGGGGCTGGGAAGTATGGAGACAATTTTAAAAATTCAATCTTTATTATCCGAACAGATTACAATTACATCATGAAAAATATGTGTCTATGCCAAGAAGAAATCGAAGACCCCTTCGATCTCTAGAGCTACTACTAAGGTTGGAACGACTAGATCCAGAGCCGGGAGTTCTAATAGCCTTGCGTTTAACTCTTCTACCTCCCTTTGAAGCTCTAAAATCTTTTTGTTCCTGTTGATGTTCAGCCCAAGTTCGAAGCCGTTCGGGGCTTCTTTCCTAGCTTCAATGTTCTTCAGGCTTTTTCCCTTGTTCTTCAGCAGTACCTTCGTCCTCGGACCACGCAATGTCTTCAGAAGATGAAGTTTCCAAGTTAGCTTCTTTTTCTTCCTCTTTAATATAAGATAATATATCTTTGCATATTTCAGGTGCAATTGCACTGGAGTTATCTCGAGGAATCAAAAATCGAGGTCGCTTATGAAGTTTTAAAAGATCGAAGGTTGCCCATAGCAGGCGGAGTTCTTCGGTAACGTTTAACACTTCGACATCATCCGTACAAGGTTGAGAAGCCTAAAAATATGATAAGTAAATTTTCATTCATAATCTATGAAAGCATGATTTTTTACATAGTCGGGATCCTAAAACAAATCTAGACCTACGGGTTTGGCGGAGGCTAGCTGCTCGAGGCTTGAGACCGAGCTTTCTTCTAGCGATTCCCTTCATCAATCCAAGCCTTGATCGCAGTGCGACCTTCGGCTCTCCATGAAGCTTGGAAGGCCTACCAAGCTGCGGCCACATCCTCAGAAGGATTTAGAAGTTGGTTCTCGTCGAAGGGAATGGGAGCCGCCCTTGAGTCCGGTGTTATCGATAGCCCCAGATCTTCGTAGTAGCGAAGTACTCCGAGAGCAGCCACTTGGCCGGAGATTTCTCCATACCGAATGCTTGTTGTCTTCATCATCTTCGCGACTCCTTGGATCATATTTAGCCGTCGGACCAGGGAGACATTGTCGCTCGAAGGTAGTGTCCAAAGAGTACCAAAGTACTCTAGAACGTCTAAGAGATTGTCAAAAACCTTCGCAGCTACTTCTCCGATTTCACCTTATCTTCAATCAAAGCCTCCTTTGACGCAGTTAGCGCATCCACTACAGCAGAGAGCCTAGCTGCCTCCGTAGCTAGAGAACTCTTCTGGCTAAGTAAATTGCTAGCCTCCTCCGCAGCTTTAGCTTTTTCTTCTTGAAGCTTAACTAGCTCAGCCCCCGCTGAAGCGTGCTCCGCCCGCATTCTTTTTATCTCAGCCCGAAGCACAATTTTTTCGGCTTCAAGCTTTTTATTTGCAGCCTCTAGATTCTGTCTGGCCCTCCTCTCCGCTGAAACCATTTCGTCCAAGCAGGAAACTCGAACTTCAGAGACGTTAAGACTCCTCTGAAGAGCAGTAACCTTCTCCTGAAGACGAAGACCTCCGCGCTCATTCGAGACAGCTGTGGCTCGAGCCAAGACTATTTGCTGCAAAGAGAAAGAAACAAGGTTAGAAACTATTTGTAAGTTGAAATTAATCTTGTTTTGCAGATACTTCGTACCTGGTATGCTGCCCGTTCCAAGGCGGCATTGAGCTCCGAACCCTCAGCTTCGCTAAGGATGGCCACCAAGTCCATTTCCCCAACTTCGTGGTTGGCTCGATCCAATGGCTCGAGCAAGGCCCGAAGTCCGGTCCTTCGCTCCAAGAAAGGAGCTAGGAGGGGGAGCATGGACAAGGCCCCTGATCATCTTTGTTCGGCGAGGGTTCGGAGCGCTGCGCCGCATCTTCAAAGACCTCGGTAGATTGGCCCCCCTCCGTAGATTTACCTCCATCTGTTGATTCAGATGGAGTTAATCCTCAATTCGGAGCAGGGAAGGGGTCCATTTTGCCTTTACCTTTTCCAGGTCCCATATGTGCGACTTCTAGAATCGGTGTCGGAGAGGTCGAGTCCCCAGGAGCGGTATCTTCGGGAGGAGTCACCTCCATAAGAGCGGACCCTGCCAAAACCAAGGTATTATGTATTGCATAATTTTGCAAGAAAAAGGAACAAAGGGTTCATGCGAAGTTTACCTCCGAAGTCCTGTCGGCGAGTGAGTACAGGGCTACACGGAGGGTCGAAGGCCACCTTGAAGTCTTCGCCCGATTCGAAGCCTAAAACTGAAGGGTTGACTGTCAAAGCTTCTCATGGAGGTACGGTCACCACTTCGTCCAGAATCGAAGCTGGATCAGTAGCAACCTCGACTCTGCTTTCAGTCGCAGGGGCATCTTCACATGGAAAGTCTAGCTGGACTACAGAAGTCCCAGCCTACCCGGAGCTGCTCGGAACATCCGGCACATTTATAGCATCGCCAGTGCTTGCATCTGCCCGGGTTTCGTCCTTGTCAATCAGGTCGACGAGGATTCTTCCTTCATCCTCAGAGGAATAGGAGACCGAAACCACCAGACTTGAAGGCGCCACAGTTTTTGGTTTTCGGGCTACCTTCTTTGACAGAGTCTTGACAGGAGCTGAAGTCCCGCCTTCTGCTTTCCTTTTCTTCGGTACTTGCTCTGAAGGTACCCAGTCCGGAAGAGGAGGGGAGCAACTCCGAGTACACCCCACACTCGGTTTAGTCGCTCCTAGTTACCTACCAACTTTACTCTCCATTCCTTCTCGGCCGGAGTTGGAATTCCCAGAATCTTCTCCGAAGCTCGAACAATTTGCTCCGAAGTCATGGGAGTTAGAGAAGCTGAAGGATAAGTTGGCATTAGTCATTTCATCAAACAAATATCTATAAAACATGTTATTTTTGAAGTTACCTGCAGGGCTCGAGTCCGAAGAGATTTTTCAGAGGCCAGCCTCTGGATCTTCTTCAAAGGTGATAGGCCAGTTGGCCATCAGAGGGGAATCTGAAGTCTGATGAACTCCTCCACTAGGTCCCGCATGCTCAGGCGGTGACTAATTCTTTGAAGCAAGCTGAGGCGAGCTTCGAGCTGGCCTGGATCCGGGTGAACAAGGGCTTCCCTTCGGAAGTTTATGTCCTGTAGGGGTTCGGCCAAACGGCTCCCTACCCCAACTTCGGCATAAAACCACCGGAGGATCTAATCTGTGTACCATGTGGCATTGATGGCCTTCGCTAGAAATCTTAGAGTATACTCATCCCGAAGTCGGAAGTTGATGCTCCCGAAGGCCACCAGGATCTTTTCACCTCAGGAGCCTACGTAAGTCATGGGTTGACAAGATGCCTTGTGCAGTGCTGCGAAGATCTCTGCTCTTCCTTCGTAGCCTTCAGCTCACAACGCCCATTCGAAGATGGCAAGGTGCACTATTGCATTCGGAGAGAGTTGGGGGAGGGTGACATGGAATAAATCCAGTACCTCTGACAGGAAGTCGACTGCCGGAAGCCCTAATCCTTCTTCGAAGAAAGCTTCGAAGACTACCACTTCTCCAGGCCTTGGCGAAGGAATGGCTTCCTTTCCAGGTTTACGGACTATGATCTCCGAACAAAATTTTCCTTCTATTGCTGCTGCTAGCGACTCCCTCTTGCAGGTAGATGGCCCTAGTTGATAAGATTGGTCCGAATACTTCGATGACACCAGAAGAAGATCGTGAGGACCAACATTTGGGGGATTCCTTGGTGGCGCCGCCATTCTTGCTGCTGGTGCTATCGGAGCCACCACAACTGAAGGTGTTGCCGTTGTCGCTGCTGCTGCCACGGCCGTAGCTTGTTGCCGGGCTAGGGCCGAAGCCGCCCCGGGCACTTTGAAACTCGTCTTCGCCATGGAATCGCTCTGGTTGCTCAAGAAGAAAGATGGAGGTTAGGGTTTGTTTGCACTAAAGTGGTGAGAAGGGTACTCGGGAAGGGGCTGGGCCCTCTATTTATAGCCCAGGCCACAATTTTTTACCGTTTGTGTTTGCCGTTTCGCATTCCTGACCGTTACCCTTTGCGAAGTTAACGCATCGCGTAACTTCCATTGGAAGAAAAAGCCAACGGCTATTTCTTCTAAGTCTAAAAAAGCTTTCGGACTCCTTAAGTTAATTCTAAAATAGTTCGAATATAATTTTCCTAGAAGTTGATTCGAAGTTTTGAATCTCCGCATATTTCAGAGGTTGATTAAATCTGTTTACCCCTACGCATGATTATTTTTCTTACGTATACTGCTCTCCTAACGTTAAAGATCTAGCGGAGAATCGTATTCGAGGGGCTACTGTTGGGGGAAAATACTTCATCCTTAGAGCCATTGCTGCAACAAGACAAAGGCAGGTGATTTAATCAAATGTTTCCTGCGTCTAACTCCGGGAGTACATTGGATCAAGTTCGAAGGATGAAGGCGAACTCTAGTTCGAAGTATATCTTCGAACATGGACTCTTCCGAGAGCTTCTTTGCCAGCTAGGATGGAAGACTTATCTTCTTTCTCATTAGATTAGTCTTTTACCGTTTTAGCCCTATTAAGGGTACCGAATAGTTTCCACTATGTCGGTTGTAATTGAGGGGTAAAAGGGTCTTTTCCTTAATGTTTGGGCCTATAAATACCTCCCGTTTCACCCTGTAATGAGGATCGAATACTGAGTTATTCAATACACATCTTCGAACTGTTCTGAGCTATTATCCTATTCGGAGGCTTGAAATAGTTTACTTCACAAACACTTTGTTTGTTAGTTTCTAATCTCTAGAAACCTGTTAGCGTAATCTTTTACGCCAACATCCCCCAACTCCATCCATATTTCGGCCAACCGGAGTTCCTCTTCCACCTCAAGTTCCACTTCGAACTGATGCATACAGGTCTCAAGACCCAGAAGGTCCTTCCAGAGGAGATGAAGACGATCTTGGCGATATGGCCGCTCAAATGGCCAATCTCCAAGCTGAAGTAGCGAGGTGGCAACATGAAGCCATAGATAGGCTTCGTCCTCAAGCCACCCCAGTCATTCCCGAAGTGCCCGAAGATGACGAAGTTCATTATCCCGAAGCCCCGGAAAACGCTTCCTTCGACACTGAATCTCCGCTGCATCCAAAGCTATAGAAAGTGTGCTTCGATCCTAAGTTTAAAACATCGAAGCTTTGCAAGTATGCTGGAGATAAAGACCCTGGGGAGTTCTCCCATTCTTATGCATTAGCAATTGAGGCCAGCGGAGGAGTGCGAGACACCATGGCCAAATTTTTCCCTCTAGCTCTTGAAGGAGTGGCGCTGCGGTGGTTCTGGTATTTGAAGCCAGGGTAAATCAGAACCTAGGAGCAATTAAGCAAGAAGTTCATAAGCAATTTTTAGGGTACCTTCGTACCCCCAATGTCAACATGAAGTCTTTTCCAAGTGAAGCAGCTCACTAGAGAGACTTTAAGGCAGTATTTCAATTGCTTTGCTCATACGAAGTCACAAATTCGATGGTTAACTACATCCTCTGTAGTTGATGCTGCTCGAGAGGGAGTTACCCACGCAGGCCTCCTTGATAAACTTCACCAGAAGCAGATATCTTCTGTTGCTCAGTTGATGTCTTATTTTGAAGAGTATGCAAGGTCAGAAGAGGGATGACTTCGGAGAACTGCTGCAACTCCGTCAATCCTACAAGAAGTCAAGCTGGAAGTGAAGACTTCAACACAGCCGCAGGGGCCTAGCTTCGAAGCTCAGCATGACAGGCGTCGGGGGCAAAAGCATCCTCGTTCAGAAGTCTTGAACATTGCACCTCCACAGAAATTTTCCCCAAGGACTTCGCAACCTTCAGGAAGCAAGACCAGCGGCTGGAGGCCGCCAGGGAAGCCGGCTGGCAAAGCCCACACCTTTTTCTGCTGTGTCCATGGTGAGAATCGAAGTAACGCAACTGATGCGTGTAAGTCTATACTTGGTTTAAGAGGCGAGTACCTTGAAAGAACTTCGGGTCGAGGCACTACCGACCGAGTTCCGACCGAGGTGCATCCAGAGCCTATCCAGGCTGTGGCGTGTATAGAGAACTTCGACCCTGCAAGACGGCCTCCGGTGGTCAATGTTATGCCACCTCTGAAGCGGGAAGATGGTCAAGATCGAGGGAAAAGAGTAGTCCTCCCCATATCCGGAGGAGGGACCCTCGGAAGTATGTCGAAGAGGCAGAGAAGAGAATATGTCTGAGAAGTGGGCCATATTGGAACTTCTTCGTCCGCAGCCACTATGCCTGAATGGTCCCATGTGCCGATATCTTTTTCTGCAGATGATGCAGCTGGCATAAAGTTTCCACATGCAGACCCACTGGTTATCACTTCCGACATAGCAGGGACTGAGGTCCGAAGAGTACTGATCGACGGATGGAGTTCAGCGGATATTATCGTTGTCCAAGCTTTTGATCAACTCTGCATCTCCAGGAAGCATCTTCTCCCAGCAGCTCGTCCTTTGCAAGGCTTTGCAGGACCCCCTCTTGATGCCCTCGGCCAAATAGGCCTGGAGGTTACTTTCGGAGAGGGGCTACTGGCTAGGACGGAGGAAGTGATTTTTGATGTTGTGGATGCCCCATATGCATACAATGTTATCTTCGGAAGGGGCATGTTGAATCAATTCGGAGTTGTGGCACATCATAATTATTTGTGTATGAAGATGCCCACACAAGAGAGAGTCCTCACTGTTTTCGGAGATCAGGCCACTGTGCGAAGAGCGGAATACGGTCATGGCCCTCCTCTTGACCCAAGACAGTTGAACAACGTGCAAGGTAACCCGGAGGATTTTTCTGTTCACACCGAATCTTCAAAGAAGTCCTTCCCAAGGCCAAGCCCTGAAGGGGAAATTATAACGAAGGTTATTGTCAAAGACGGCAAGGAACATTCATTTCAGTTTGGCAAGGATTTGCCTCCAGAAGTCTCTACTTCGTTAGAAAAAGTAGTTGAAGAGAATTTAGATGTCTTTGCTTGTTCTAATGAGGACATTACCAGAGTCAGTCGGGATATTATTGAGCATAGTTTACTTGTGAACCCGAAGGCTCGGCCTGTCCGGCAAGGACTCCGGAAGCTATCTACGGAAAGGGCTATCCTTGGTAAAGACGAAGTGGAAAAGTTGCTGAAGGCTAGGATTATCAAAGAAGTAGCTCATACGGATTGGCTAGCCAACCCAGTCTTCGTTACGAAGAAATATTCTAGGAAGTGGCGCATGTGTATTGACTTTACATCTTTGAATAAAGCATGCCCCCGTGACCCCTATCCCATGCCCCGAATTGATCAATTGGTCGAATCCACTACTGGTTTGGAGTTATTAAGCTTTCTTGATGTGTATTCCAGCTATCATCAAATCTGGCTAAAGCGCGAAGATGAAATTAAAAAAAAGCTTTGTAACTCCTTCGAGAGTCTTCTGTAATGTAAGAATGTCCTTTGGCTTGAGAAATGCCGGGGCAGCTTTTTCGAGGTTAATTGCTAAGGATCTAGGTCAACAAATAGGCCGTAATGTAGAAGCTTATATGGATGACATTGTAATAAAGAGTGCTTTAAAGCACCAACATAGCCTAGACTTAGCAGAAACATTCAATAGCCTTCGGGCATGTGGAATCCGTCTTAACCCTGAAAAATGTATCTTCAGGGCTCAGGTTGGAAAGTTGTTAGGGTATCTAGTTTCAAGCAGAGGGATTGAAGCTACCCCTACTCAAATAACTGCGTTGCAAAGGATGGCTCCTTCGGAAAATTTGAAGCAAGTATAAAAGCTGACTGGTCATCTTGCAGCACTTAGCAAATTCTTGGGAAGGTCTGCGGAGAGAAGTTTGCCCATTTTCAAAGCATTGAAAGGGTCTGAAGATTTTGCATGGACACCGGAGTGTCAAAAAAGCTTCGAAGATATTAATAATTATCTCAGTAACCTCGCTACACTCACGGTGCCTATTGCGGACGAAACCCTACTCCTTTACCTTGCGGCTACTAGCTCTATTGTCAGTGCAGTCCTTGTTAGAGAGATTGATTTCAATGGAAAGTTGGTACAAAATCCAGTCTATTTTGTATCCGAAGCATTGTCTGGAGCAAAAACAAGATATTACGAGCTTGAGAAGTTCACTTATGCTTTGATAATGGCTTTGAGGAAGTTAAGGCATTATTTCTTGGCACATAATGTGATTGTACCAACTTCATATCCCTTGGGAGATATGCTCCGAAGTAAGGATTCCACAGGAAGAATTGAGAAGTGGGCTGTTGAATTAGCACCATTCGGTATGTCCTTCGTGGCAAGGACATCAATTAAGTCACAAGTGTTGGCAGATTTTGTGGCAGAGTGGACCCCCCTACAGCATGGGCTCCGGAGAAGCCGAGCGAAGGACTTTGGACCATATACTCCGATGGAGCTTTTCAAGCATCCGGAGCAGGTGTCGGAGCAGTAATAATTTCGCCTTCAGGGCAAAAGGCAATATACTCCACAAGACTTTACTTTAAGTCTACCAATAATACAGCGGAGTATGAAGGAATTTTGTTAGGACTTCGAAAGGCACATGCTTTGGGAGCTACAAGAGTAGTTATTAAGACAAATTCTCAAATTGTAGCAGGGCACGTAGACAAGAGTTTTCAAGCTCGACATCCACAGCTTGCAAAATATTTGGAGGAGATCCATAAAATTGAAGCAGCATTCAAAGGGATTTCCATTCGAAGTATACCCAGAGCAGAAAATGCGCAAGCTGATATCTTGGCGAAAGCTGCAGCTGGAGCTATGGACATTCTAGAAGAAGCTTTTTATGAAGAACTCAGTACACCTTCGGCACCACAGATCCCTTCTGCGGAAGTCCTTTGCATTCCAAGTACAGATTGGCGAAGTTCAATTATGGAATTATTGCAAGGAGAAGCAAGTTTGCCTGAAGGGCCACAACTTTCGAGGTTGAAGCTTAGAATTAAAAATTATCATATAATCAATGGTATTTTGTACAAGGCCGAAGTATATTCCCCTCTACTCCAATGTATATCTCAAGCCGAAGGTCAAGAGACTCTTCGAGAAATTCACGAAGGACTTCGCGGTAGCCATCTGGCCCCTAGAGCTTTGGCAGGAAAAACACTTCGTCAGGGGCTTTATTGGCCTACAATAGTAGCTGATGCGGAGAGCTTAGTCCGCACTTGCCAAGGTTGTCAATGGATGGGAAGAAGAAGTCATCGTCTGACAACAACTCTTCAAGTCATTGCTCCAGTATGGCCCATGGCCAGATGGGGCATGGACCTTATTGGCCCATTCTGAGTAGCAAAAGGAAATTTGAAATTCACAGTGGTAGCAATTGAGTACTTTTCCAAGTGGGTCGAAGCAGAGCCCCTAACAGTTATCACTTCGAATTATGTACAAAACTTTTTCTGGAAAAATATCATATGTCGGTTCGGAGTGCCTCAGCAACTCATAGTTGACAATGAAACACAATTTGATGTAGAGCCCTTCAGGAAGTTTTGTGAAGATCTAGGCATCCAATTATGCTTTGCTGCAGTGCGACATCCTCAGTCTAATGGAGCTATGGAAAGAGCCAATGGTAATATCTTGTCAGGGCTGAATCGAAGAATAGTGGGATTGGCAAAAGGATTGTGGACCGAAGAGCTCCCGAAGATTCTATGGTCCATTCGGACAACTCAAACAAGGTCTACAGGTTTCACTCCTTTCAGACTATTATTCAGAGACGAAGCTATGACGCCAATGGAGCTCAAAGGAGGATCCGTTCGCAGCACCGAACCGGAAATAGAAGCAGAAAGGCAAACTTCGCTTGATTTAACAGAAGAGACAAGACTTTGAGCTGTCGCCAATTTGTCAAAGTATCAGCAACAGATGAATACTTGGTTCTACCCAAAGGTCAAGATTAACGAACTTAAGCCAGGTCATCTTGTTTTGCGAAGTATTATAGCACCAGGGAAATTAGGGAATAAGTGGGAAGGTCCATACATAATTGTCCGCTCAGGGCGCCCTGGTTCTTTTAAGTTAGTTAATTTGGAAGGCGAAGAGTTAGCGCATACATGGCATGCAGAGCATTTAAAGCGATATTTCGCATAGGGGCTCCTTGTAATCATTTGTAAACACCTTCCGAATTAATAAAGTTCATGGTTCAGATAATGCCTACCCGCAAACGCTTCCTACTTCTAGTGGACGCACTTGAAGAACGAAGTTGGTTGGGAGGGAAGTGTCATTAATTTGAATCATTTTTTCATACTTCGGACCACTGGTTCGAAGCTTCCGACGAGGTGGGAAAGTCACCGAAAAAACGGATTCCAAGCCACCGGCTTGAAAGCATCTGTAAAAAGAGTCAAAGGAGACCAAATAATGCGGATTCCAAGCTCCGACTTGAAAGCATCCGTAAAAAGAGTCCAAGGAGACCATTGCGAATTCCAAACCACCGGTTTGATAGCATTCGCAAAAAAAGCCAAAGGAGGCCAAAACAAAACAAAGTTTGAGCTAATAAGCTTCGAATATCTGTGAAAAGAGTCTAAAGTGACCAATCATTTGGGGCATTAAAGTGCCCCGAAAGTTTGTTCGAAGTGACTTATTTCAAACAAAAGGTACTAAGTTACCAGTTTTACGACTCCAAGTAGTCAGACATTTTATAAGATTTAATCAATCTTTAAATTGCTGAGGGGCTCCGAGCCTCCAAAATTGTGCTCCTAAGTTTTTCTTTGCGCCTAACCATCTTCGAGTATAGTTCGAAGTTGCTTACGCCAAAAGAGGGGCTGGGAAGTAGGGAGACAATTTTAAAAATCGATATTTATCATTCGAACAAATTACAATTACATCATGAAAAATCGATGTCTATGCCGAGAAGGAATCGAAGACCCCTTCGATCTCTAGAGTTACCACTAAACTCGGAACGACTAGTTCTAGAGCTGGGAGTTCTAACAACTTTGCGTTTAACTCTTCTACCTCCCTTCGAAGCTCTAAAATCTTTTTGTTCTTGTTGAAGTTCATCCCAAGTTCGAAGTCGTTCGGGGCTCCTTTCCCAGCTTCGAAGTTCTTCAGGTTTTTTCCCATGATCTTCAGCAATACCTTCATCCTCGGACCATGCAATGTCTTCAGAAGACGAAGTTTCCAAGTTAACCTCTTTTTATTCCTCCTTAATATAAGATAATATATCTTTACATATTTCGGGTGCAATTTCACCGGAGCTATCTCGAGGAATCAAAAATCGAGGTCGTTTATGAAGTTTTAAAAGATCGAAGGTAGCCCATAGCAGGCGGAGTTCTTCGGTAACGTTTAACACTTTGACATCATCCATACGGGGTTGAGAAGCCTCAAAACATGATAAGTAAATTTTCATTCATAATGTATGAAAGCATGATTTTTTACATAGTCGGGATCCTAAAACAAAGCTAGACCTGTGGGTTTGGCGAAGGCTGGCTGCTCGAGGCTTGAGACCGAGTTTGCTTCTGGCGTTGCCCTTCATCGATCCAATCCTCGATTGCAGTGCGACCTTTGGCTCTCCATGAAGCTTGGAAGGCTTGCCAAGCTGCGGCCATGTCTTCAGAAGGATTAAGAAGATGGTTTTCGTCGAAGGTAATGGGAGTCGCCCCTGAGTCTGGCATTATCGATAACCCTAGATCTTCATAGTAGCGAAGTACTCCGAGAGCAGCCACTTGGCCGGAGATCTCTCCATACCGAATGCCTGCTGTCTTCATCATCTTCGTAGCTCCTTGGATCATTTTTAGCCATCGCAGCAGGGGGACATTGTCATTCGAAGGTAGTGTCCCAGTAGTACCGAAGTACTCTAGAACACCTAGGAGATGGTTCATGACTTCCGCAGCTACCTTCTCCGATTTCAGCTTATCTTCAATTAAAGCGTCCTTTGATGAAGTCAGTTCATCCACCACAGCAGAGAGCCTAGCTGCCTCCGTAGCTAGAGAACTCTTCTGGCTAAGCAAGTTGCTAGCCTCCTCCGTAGCTTTAGTCTTTTCTTCTTGGAGCTTGACTAGCTCAGCCCCCGCCATAGCGTGCTCTACCCGCATTCTTTCTATCTCCGCTCGAAGCACAATTTGTTTGGCTTCGAGCTTTCTATTCACAGTCTCCAAGCTTTGTCTGGCCCTCCGCTCTGTTGAAACCATTTCGTCCAAGCGGGAAACCCGAACTTCGGAGACGTTAAGCTCCGAATCCTCAGCTTCGCTAAGGATGACCACTAAGTCTGTCTCCCTGACTTCACGGTTAGCTCGATCCAAAGGCTCGAGCAGGGTCCAAAGTTCGGTCCTTCGCTCCAAGAAAGGAGCTAGGAGGGGGAGCATGGACAGGGCCCTCTGATCGTCTTCGTTCGGTGAGGGGTCGGAGCGCTGTGCTGCGTCCTCGGAGACCTCGGTAGAATGGTCCCCCTCCGTAGATTGACCTCCGTCTGTTGATTCAGACGGAGTTAATCCAGAATTCGGAGCAGAGAAGGGGTCCATTTTGCCTTTACCTTTTCAGGTCCCATTTGTGTGACTTCTGGAATCGGCTCCAGAGTTGTTGAGGTCCCAGGAACCATATTATATATTGCTTAATTTTGCAGGGAAAAGGAACAAAGGGTTCATGCGAAGTTTACCTCCGAAGTCTTGTCGGTGGGTGAGCACGGGGCTGCTTGGAGGGTCAAAGGCTACCCGAAGTCTTCGTCGAACTCGAAGTTCAGGACCAAAGGTTCGACTGTCGGAGCCTCTCTTGGAGCTACAACTGTCGCTTCGTCTGGAATCGAAGCTGGCTCAGCAGCAACTTCGACTCCGCCTTCAGTCATAGGGGCTTCTTCACGCAACAAGTCTAATTGGACAGCCGAAGTCCCAACCTACCTGGCGCTACTCGGAACATCTGGCATGTTTGCGGCGTTGCCAGTGTCTGCATCTGCACGGTTTTCATCCTTATCGATCAGGTCAATGAGGATTCTTCCCTCGTATTCAGAGGAATCGGTGACCGAAGCCACCGGACTTGAAGGCACCACAGTCTTTGGCTTTCGAGAAACCTTTTTCAAGGGGGTCTTAGCCAGAGCTGAAGTCCTGGCTTCCGCCTTCCTTTTCTTCAGTCCTAGCTCTGAAGGAACCCAGTCCGGAAGAGGAGGGGGAGCAACTCCGAGTACACCCCATACTCGGTTAAGTTGCTCCCAGTTACCTACCAGCTTTATTCTCCACTCCTTCTCGGCCGGAGTTGGAACTCCCAGAATCTTCTCCGAAGCTCGAACAATTTGCTCCAAAGTCATGGGAGTTAGAGAAGCTGAAAGATAAGTTGGCATTAGTCATTTCATCAAAGAAATATATATAAAACATGTTGTTTTCAAAGTTACCTGCAGGGTTCGAAGTCGAAGAGATTTTTCGGAGGCCGCCCTCTGGATCTTCTTCGAAGGTGATAGGCCAGTTGGTCATCAGAGGAGGAATTTGAAGTCCGATGAACTCCTCCGCTAGGTCCCGCATGCTCAGACGACGACTAATTCTTTGAAGCAGGCTGAGGCGAGCTTCGAGCTGGCCTGGATCCGGGTGAACAAGGGATTCCCTTCGGAAGTTTATGTCCTGTAGGGGTCCGGCTAGACGGCTACCTGCCCCAACTTCGGCATAGAACCATCGAAGGATCCAATCTGTGTACCATCTGGCATTGATGGCCTTCGCTGGAAATCTTAGAGCATACTCATCCCGAAGCCGAAAGTTGATGCTCCCGAAGGCCACCACGATCTTTTCTCCTCAGGGGCCTAGGTAAGTCTTGGGTTGGCAGGATGCCCTGTGTAGTGCTGCGAAGATCTCTGCTCTTCCTTCGCAGCCTTCAGCTCGCAGCGCCCATTCGAAGATGGCCAGCCGCGCTATGGCGTTCGGAGAAAGTTGGGGAAGGGTGACGTGGAATAAATCCAGTACCTCCAATAGGAAATCGACAGCCGGAAGTCCTAATCCCGCTTCGAAGAAAGCTTCGAAGACTACCACTTCTCCACGCCTTGGCGAAGGGATGGCGTCCTTTCCAGGTTTACGGATTATGATCTCCGACCTAATTTTTCTCTCCACTGTTGCTGCGAGCGACTCCCTCTTGCAGGTAGATGGCCCCAGTTGATAAGACTGGTCCGAATACTTCGAAGATGTCGGGAGAAGTTCATGAGGACCAACGTTTTGGGGATTCCTTCATGGCGCCGCCACTGGTCTTGCTACTGCTGCCGTCGGAGCCACCACAACTGAACGCGCTGCCGCTGTCGCTGCTGCTGCCGCGGCCGCAGCCTATTGCCGGGCTAGGGCCGAAGCCGCCCTAGGAACTTTGAAGCTTGTCTTCGCCATGGAATCGCACTGATTGCTAAAGAAGAAAGATGGAGGTTAGGGTTTGTTTGCACGAAAGCGGTGAGAAGGGTACTCGGGAAGGGTCTTGGTCCTCTATTTATAGCCCAGGCCCACGATTTTTTACCGTTTGCGTTTGTCGTTTCACATTCTTGACCGTTACCCCTTGCGAAGTTAATGCATCGCGTAACTTCCGTTGGAAGGAAAAAGCCAACGACTATTTCTTCTAAGTCTAAAAAAGCTTTCGGGCTCCTCAAGTTAATTCTAAGATAGTTTGAATGTAACTTTCTTAGAAGTTGATTCGAAGTTTTGCATCTCCGCGTATTTTGGAGATTGATTAAATCTATTAACCCCTACGCATGATTTTTTTCTTGCGTATACTGCTCTCCTAACGTTACAGATCTAACGGAGAAGCGTATTCGAGGGGCTACTGTTGGGGAAAATACTTCATCTTTAGGGTTATTGCTATAACAAGAAAAAGGCAGGTGATTGAATCAAAGGTTTCTAGCGTCTAACTTCGGGAGTACATTGGATCAAGTTCGAAGTATAGAGGCGAACTCTAGTTCGAAGTATATCTTCAAACTTGGACTCTTCCGAGAGCTTTCCTGCCAGCTAGGATGGAAGACTTATTTTCTTTCTCATTAGATTAGTCTTTTACCATTTTAGCCCTATTAAGGGTACCGAATAGTTTCACTATGTCGGTTGTAACAGAGGGGTAAAAGGGTCTATTCCTTAATGTTTGGGCCTATAAATACCCCCTGTTTTACCCTGTAAGAAGGATCAAATACTGAGTTATTCAATACACATCTTCGAACTATTTTGAGCTATTATCCATTCGGAGGCTTAAAATAGTTTGCTTCACAAACACTTCATTTGTTAGTTTCTAATCTCTAGAAACCTGTTAGCGTAATCTTTTACGCCAAAATCAGGTATGATGAATCAAGAAGTAAAGACCAAAAGCTTACCTCCATCTAGATTTTGAGGGAGGATTACAAGATCCCCCAGATACTCAGACATTTTGAGGTACTCCTCGATGTCCTCCCCGCTGGAGTAGCAGATGTTGAGGCCCTTACCTCCGTCACCACTGCTCTGGTCACTGATGAATCGGAGCACTCCGACTCCACTCCATGATCCCCTGTGGGCTCAGTTCGGATCGTCGTCTCCTCTTCGGCCACTGGCGTCGCTCTGACATCAACCTGAGGTGGATCCTCGATTTCGTCCTAAGAATCCCCCTCACCACCTTCCATGAGTAGAGCTTCGAGCTCCCTTCCCATTCGGGCCTCCGAAGTTTCCTCCTCTTCATACTCCTCCGAAGAAGAGCTCTGAATGTCTAGAGAAGGTGGAGACACTGGAGGTGAAGGGTGCTTAGCCTTCTTCGCTGCCTTTTTAGCCAGAGTATTCACAACTTTGGAGGTCCCAGTAGGGCTTTCCTCTTTCGAGAGGCCATGCCCGCTACGTCGAAAGTTGGAAGAGGAGGGGCTTCGATTCCGAGTGCACTCCATAGTCGGTTGGAGCGTTCCCAGCTCCCAACTAGCTCCATCCTCCGCTGCTTCTCCACTGCAGTAGGGTCCCCGAGCACCCTCTCCGCTACCCGAGCTATTTGCTCTAGGGCCAGCGCCAATGGAGCCACTGAAACAAGGTAACAATCTATTAAGAAAACTATAGATATTCTATATGACTAATATGAGTGTAGGAAATAACAAAGTGTTACCTAGACAGTTCGAAGCGATCTCTCGAAGCTCCCCCTCTAAAGAGATGTGGAAAACAACAGGCCAATTGGCCCCGAGCGAAGGTATACGGAGGGCGATGAACTCCTCCGCCAAGTCTCGCATACTCATGCGCTTGGCCACCAAAGACAACAACCCAAGTCGCGTTGACAGCAGACTTGAGTCTGAAGTCACCTCCGCCTCCCTCCTATACCAGATCTATTGCAGAGGCCCTGCAAGGCCGGAGTCTTCACCAACCTCATCATAAAACCACTGGAGTATCCAGTCGGAATATCACCGGTCATTGCTCGCCTTTGCCGGGAAATTCTTCAAGTGCCCCTTCCGGATCTAGAAGTTGACACTCCCGAAGGCCACCAACAGCTTGGAGTCTCCGAGCCCGTTGTGCGGCTTGGGCTGGCATGATGTTTCATGGGTTGTCGTGAACACGTCGGACCTTCCTTCGCACCCTTTGGCTCAAAGGGCCCACTCGAAGATTGCCATCCTAGCTATGGCATTCGGAGACAACTGCGGTAGGGTGACGTGGAACATCTCCAGTACCTCTATCAAGAAATCTATTGAAGGAAGCCCAAGTCCCACTTCGAAGAAGGCTTTGAAGACAACGACTTCTCCGCTCCTCGGCACCGGTATCACTTCTTCTCTGGGAATTCGAGTCATCATCTCCGGTCCCAGCTTGCCGCTCACTGCTTCCTCGACGGACTCCACCTTGCTATTCGATTGCCCGAGGATGAATGTCCGCTTCAGTGGTTTCTTCGACAGCGGGTGGAGTTCTCGTGGATCCTTGGGCTAGGAGCCCCCTGGAGCTCCCGCCATTGCTACCGCCGCAGATGCGGCCTAAGCTTGCTGCTGCGCCAAGGTCACCACCGCTACCGACACTCTTGCACCGGTTCTCACCATTGATTGAGCGCTCGAGAGTTTCGGAGAGTAAGGTCAAAAGATGAAAGTGTCGAAATTTCAAAGCACATAAGCTCTATAAAAACTTTTCACCACTGATTGCTTTCCTCTTTTATAACCGCTCCATTCTCGTTCGGCACAAGTTGCGCATGTTTTCACACTTGCAGGTCCAACCCACGTCAATGACATGTAGGGCCAAAGGGTGAAAGAATGTGAACCCACGGTAAACTTTTGTGGCTGTTGCTTTCTCGAAAGGTTTAACGGCTATTTGAGAGATAACGGTACAAAAGTAACGGCTCTTTGTAATACACTCCCATCATAATGGTTCATTTTCATTCAGAGAAATCATACGGAGGTCCAAGTTCGAAGCCCAGATTTGATACATCTCCGATGCGAAGGATGCTTCGAACGCTTATAATACCTTGTATTCCTTTTAAAGTTCTGAGCATGAAAATATTTCTTGCGTATACTGCTCTCCTTGCTGTATAGGCTATCTAGAGAAGCGTATTCGAGGGGCTACTGTTGGGGGAAAATAATTCATCCTCATGATCCTCCAAGATTCCAAGCAAATGCATTATGCAACAAAGATAAAGGCAAGTCTTAATCTCAGAGCCCAAGACTTGCCTTCGGATTGAAGGGCTCGAAGCCGAAGGGTCCGTCCAGGCTCTGCTCTGAAGAGAGCCTCCGAAAGGTTTCCCCTCTGGAATTGAAAACAACCAGAAGGATGGGACGTCTAACTTATCAACATCCTTTGAGCATGTTTTACCATATTAACCCTATAAGGGATACCGAAATAGTATCCACTATGTCGGTTGTAATTGAGGGGTAAAAAGGTCTTTTCTCTAGAGATTTTACCTATAAATACCCCACCTTCTCACCCTGTAAGAGGCATCGAATATTCCGATATTCAATACACACTTCGAACTATTCCGAGCTATTATCCTTTTTGGAGGCTTGATATAGTCCACATTCACAAACACTTCATTTGTCAGTTGTTGGTTTTATAGAACTTGTTAGCATAATCCATTGCGCCAACAGCGGCGCAAATAATTCATCTTGCCTAGCAACTTTTGCACATCTCTCTAGAATGTCGGCGCTTCATAGTTCCTAATCTTTTCAATCCTCTTAGGATCAATCTGAGAAACCAAGTGTTGGTTTCGGAGTGTGATGAGTGATTGACAGAGTTTTACCTCTGGTTCCAAGGGGTACCTCCGAAGGGGGTTCGGAAGTTGGAACTCCGAAGGTGTTCGGAGGTGGTTTCATCGAAGGGTTCGGTGGCTTGGTTGCTGCAGCTGTTGCAGTGGAGTGTGCCTGTCAGAGGGGTCCAACGGTACACGATGACTGGGTTCGTACCGAAGGTCTCAATATTTTGGGCGGTACACCGGAGTGTGTGCCGAAGGTTGCTAACCCGGAGAGGTCTCCGGAGCACTGGATACACTTGTCTGTTTGTCTGTGGTGCGCAGGGGACCGCGGAGGCGACAGACGGTTCGTAGCAGGTGAACCTGGGTCAAGCGGGAGGCTTGATGCCAGTGGAGCGGGGAGCTCCGTCACGAAGGCTGCGAAGGGGTCGAGGTCGGTCCTCGGGTCGAGGTGCACCAGGTGAAGGCAGTAAGTGAGGAGCGTGGCTTCGGGTGAAAGTACTCCAAGACAAAGTCCTCGGAGGCGAGGCACTTCGAAAGGTACTCCAGATGGAGTGACATCGGAGTATGGTGGATCAAGTTCTCTGCGGAGGCAAGGCGTTTGAAGTGTGCTCCGGAGGAAGACATTCGAAGGTACCCGACGAAGGTCTCAGAAGTCGAGGTGCATCGAAGGCATGGTCCGGGTGAGGCTTGTCTAGGAGTGTGCTCGGGGAGAGACACTGCGACAAAGTGTTCATGGAATGCTTCGTGCGGAGGCCTTGGACGAAGGAGGGACTTCGAAGGGTGTTACTCCGAAGGTGGGGCTTCGGAGTGAAGAAGGCTTGTGGTACTTCGGCCATGCATGGCTTCGGTACACGGACTGACGGAGTTCAAGCTGGGAGTAGCTGCGAAGCCGTGGTGGTCCACTCTAGAGATGTTGGTGCAAAGGCCCAAGGGCTTTGACGGCTTTGGCTCAAAACCATCACTGTATCGGAGGCTGACTTCGGTGAAGCGAAGGCCGTCAGCCTCAAGGCTTCTCGCCGAAGCTACCGCACCCCTCGCAGTGTGAAGGGGGGCTTCAGGAAGGTCAAAGACTACAAAGGCTGACACTGTCTGCTCTGCAAAAAGCTGATGCTGTCCCCTCTGCAAAGCTGACAGAGAAGCCTCCAGAATAAAGTAGACTACCTTTTGTACCCCTCAGTTCTGTAGAGACAAAACCTTTGTAAACCCTAGGGGTAATGTAGTCAATTCACTTGGCTGAACTGTGGGCTATAAATATGGGGGCTGGGTATGTAACATTTAACACTTTGAGCATTTACTGTTGAGCTCCTGTACTAGCCTCCACTCTGTATTCATCCAGTGAGATCAATTTTATTGTGTTCCTTGTTCAAGCGGCGAAGCCCTGCTTCTCTAGTTGTCTTTCTGCTTGAACTTGTTTGCATACCTCGCTAGTTGTAGTACACCGAAGCCTGTCTAGGCAAAGTGTGTTTTTGTGCGAAGTGTGCTTTTCAGTGTGCGTTCGCTCTGTGTAACAGGAGGCTAGACCTCGCTGCTTACTAGCGAAGCCCTGATCGAAGCCCGTTTTGCTTCTCGTGTCGAAGCCCTTAGCGGTGTCCGTTTAGTGTGCATTTAGACCTTCGCAAAACGAAGCCCAGCACCAGTTGCTGTCGCTAAGTTTTAGGTCGAAGTCCTCAAGGGTAGTCCACTCTTGCGAAGGGTGAAGTGCGAAGTCTGCTCGAAGCACCCATGTGTGCGGGGCCTGCACCGACTTAGCAGAGTTGTTTACGGGGTGTGAGTGGAGCGATGTCTTCTTGGATTCGGACTTTTACTCCTTGCGAAGCCTGTGTTCAGAGCTGTCAAATACCTCCGAACCAGACCTTCGAAGGTTGGTGTTCGAAGCCTGTTCCTGCAGTAGACAGAATTAAAACCGAAGGTTGTCTTTAGCCCAAGTTTTTAAAAGCTCCCATTCACCCCCCCTCTGGTCGCCATTTTCGGTCCAACAATTGGTATCAGAGCAGGTTAAGATCACCAGTTGACCTTAACCGGTTTTGTGATCTATTGGCGACATGGACAGAGCTAGTAAAATTCCTCTGTTCGATGGGACTGATTTTGCATACTGGAAGGTGCGCATGGAGGCTTACTTGTTAAGCCAAGGAAATGCAATTTGGGAGATTGTGGACTCACAATACTCCATCCCTGAGACTCGCACCTCTCAAACAGAAAAGGATCAGTATAATGCCAACTCGAAGGCTAGAAATATACTGTTCATTGGTTTGAGTAGAAGTGAGTTTGATAGGGTACAACACCTTAGGACTGCTAGGGAAATTTGGACAACACTCACTATTTTTCATGAGGGCTCTACACAGATCAAGGCCAGGCGCCAAAGCACATACAATCAACAGTATCAGCTATTTGTGCAGGCACCTGGTGAATCTATAGATGCCATGTTTTCGCGCTTTGATGCTATAGTGAGTAACTTGCGGTCCAATGGGACGCTTGCTTACAATGATCATGACAGGGCTATCAAGCTTCTCTATGCTCTTGACCGTAGCATATGGGAAGTAAAGATATCCAGTATTGAGGAGTCCACAGGTTATGACACATTGACCTGTGATGAGCTCTTTAGCAATCTGAAGTCCACAGAGATTGCCAAGCCATCTCCTGCTGTGCACAGAAGCTCTTTGCCACAGCCATTGACATTGGTTTCTAGCACTAGCCGTGGCACCACTGCAGAACCAAGTACATCTGGTACTTGTGTTCTTGCAAATGGTTTTGCTTTGTCCTCCCTGGTCTCTGTCACAAAGGAGCAGGTGGACACTCTGGATGATGATGAGCTTGCTCTCATTGCCAGAAGGTTCACCCGTTTTCACCATGAGAGACGGGATCAGAGGAGAAGTGGTTTTAGTGGTTGCTTTGAATGTGGCGACACTTCTCATATTAAGGCCAATTGCCCTAAGCTCAAGAAGAGAGATGAGAGTGAGCGCCCCAAATACCACAAGAAGGAGAGGAAACCCTTTGTGAAGGGCAAGCACGGCAAGATGGCTAAGAAAGTAGCCAAAGCCGCTTCCAGAGCATTTGTTGCTGCTCTCAGCGACATCGAACACTTCCTCAACTGAGGAGTCGAGCTCTGAGGAGGAGGAGTCCCCAAGGAAGGATGACAAGAAGGACAAGAAGGGACGAGACTTCACCGGCCTTTGCTTCATGGCCGACAGTGATCACAGCGGCGATGAGCTTGACTCATCTGAGGTACCTCTATCCTATGACCAGCTTTCAATAAAATTAGATGAGCTGAATGAAGTAGTTCTCGGTCATGATAGATTACTTGTGCAAGCCGCTAGAGAAAGAAAAGACCTTAGACTTAGGCTAGAATCTGTTTCTACTGAATATGCCATGCTTAAGTCTAAAGTAAATGATGCTGAATGTGAATCTTGTACTGTAGTCATGGGTGAGCTTGCTCAGTTGCGTTCTGTACATGCTCAAACCCTTTCTGAGCTTGAGACTGCATAGAAGCAGCTTTTGGCGGTGGATTCTAGACCTCATGATAATATTGAATGCATGAACTGTTCTTTATTGCGCGAGAGCATTAATTTACGTGATAAGCATGTTCATGATTTAGAGGCTAGATTGGAGAGGGCCGGTAGTTCTAAGGATGTGCAACCTGTTTAGTGACACGTGCATTACCCTTAAGGACCAGCTAGGCACTGTTAGAGAGCGAGCTGAGAACCTCATGTCTGAAAATGAATACCTTCTTTCTGTGGTTAGCAAATGCACTGAGGGAAAGGGTAGGATGGATTTGCTCTTGGCCAAGACCAAGATGTGTGCTGACAGAGCAGGGTTAGCTCTAGGATTGGGTTTTGAGAGGATTCCTTCAGATAGTGGAAACAAAACTGTTTTTACCTCACCCACTACCCTAGAGAAAGAGAGAGCTCTGTTAGACACTCCATCAGCCAAAAAGCCTACCCGAGCTCAAAAGAAATCCACTCCTCCTGCCAAGAAAATCCCTCCAAAGAAAACCACTCAACAGAAGCCCAAGGAGCATGTGAGAATTGCTCCTAAGACCCATGAGAGTGCCCCTAGGAGAGTCTTCCATTGTTTCTACTGTCAGCGGGTGGGTCATTTGGTTGGGTTCTGTTTTCGTCGCATCAAGGATGAGCGACGCTCTCAGGCGATGAGTTACCAGGACATGCATTACCCATCTTTAGGTATGCATGAGTCTGAGTTTTACTATCATCCTGCTTTTGAGGCTCCTCGTTCTTCTCGGAGAGGTTTTGCTCCTCGAGGTGTTCACCATGTTCCATATGGTGGTAGACCCTGGGCGAGTAGCTTTGTACCTCGTCAGAGTAGGAGACCTCGACATGTTGTTCGATCACAGCATGTAGGTAGACCTCGCACTTTGCATCATTCAGATTATCATGTGCGTAGACCGTCTACTTTTACTGCACCTACTACTCGTGTCACTCAGTGCTGGATGCCTCGTCATTTTTTCACTCACCCCAGCACTGAGCGATCGAGATATTCTTATCATGTGTAGGTGACAGATCGAGGCTTTGAGGGCACGTGGATCATGGACTCCGGTTGTTCGCGCCATATGACCGGAGATGCAGCATGGTTCTCCAGCCTCACCACAACCAAGCAAAGGGAACATATCACCTTCGGAAACAATCGAAGGAGTAGAGTGAAAGGTAAAGGTGTGGTAAGAATTAACTCGAATTTCACTCTTAAAGATGTTGCTTTGGTTGAGAACCTGGGATAGAATTTGCTATCTGTATCTCAGTTGCTTGATGAGGTCTTCGAAGTGCGATTTCATCGCGATACTTCGCAAGTGCTCAATTCTGATGGCGTTATGGTGTGTAAGATCTTTAGAGTTGGGAGAGTTTTTGGAGCCGGTTTTTCAGAGTCATCTGGTTCTTCTCATTGTCTTGTTGCACATTCGACTTCTGAGCTTTGAAGTGGCATAGGAGACTAGGGCATATGAGCTTTGAGTTGCTCGCTCGTCTGAGTGCCCTAGGTCTGATCCGAGGATTGCCAAAGCTCAAGTTTGAGAAGAATTTAATTTGCGCTCCTTGTCGACATGGAAAAATGATTGCCGCTTCGCATTCGCTAGTCACCACAGTGATGACTGAACAACCCGGAGAACTTCTTTATATGGACACTGTAGGTCCTTCTCGGGTTAGTTCTTTAGGCGGCAAGTGGTATGTTTTAGTGATTGTTGACGATTTCTCTCGCTACTCTTGGGTCTTCTTTCTTGCCAGCAAGGATGAAGTGTTTTCACACTTTCGGAGCTTGGCTTTGAGACTTTTTACTGAACTCCCTGGTGCATTAAAATTCATTCGAAGTGATAATGGCACCGAGTTCAAAAACAGTCTCTTTGTTGACTTTTGCATGGAGCATGGCATAGAACATCAATTCTCTGCTCCGCGGGTTCCTCAACAGAACGATGTTGTTGAGAGGAAGAACCGCACTTTGGTTGAGATGGCTAGGACAATGCTCGATGAGCACAGGACTCCTAGAAAATTCTGGGCTGAGGCCATGAACACTGCATGTTACATCTCAAACCGAATATTCTTGCGCTCAATTTTAAACTTGACATCTTATGAGCTACGTTTTGGGAGACAGCCCAAGGTTACTCATCTTCGAGTATTTGGCTGTCGCTGCTTCATCCTAAAACGTGGTAATTTGGATAAATTTGAGTCGCGCTCTTCTGACGGGATCTTTTTGGGTTACACTACTCATGGTCATTCTTATCGTGTTTATAATTTGGAAACTAACACTGTCATCGAGTCATGTGATGTGACTTTTGATGAATCAACCCCCTCTTTTAGTTCTGCTTTTGAACAGGCAAATGAACACGACATGGAACAGACCATATTCGAAGAAGAAGATCCCGGAGAATTCGAGGATGAACCCCTACTACCCTCGACATCAACCCCCGAAGCTGACCCCGCTTCGACCACTTCGGCACAAGGTCCCGAAGCAACTACCTCGACATCGGTCATCTTGGACCACTCCAACGCACAAGTTGAGGGGGAGACTGCATCCCGCCGCGAGGCTCCACACCATGTTCAAAGGATGCATCCTCCCGAGCAGATCATTGGTGAGCTTGATCAAAGGGTAACACGTTCCCATGCTCATTTCATTGATTCCGCTTTTGTTGCTTCTTTTGAGCCCTTAGATTTTAGTCATGCACTTTCTGATTCTAGTTGGATCAATGCCATGCATGAGGAACTTGAAAATTTTGAGAGAAACCAAGTCTGGACTTTAGTTGATCCTCCACCAAATGTTCATTTCATTGGAACAAAATGGATTTTCAAAAATAAACAAGGGGAGGATGGGACTATAGTTAGAAACAAGGCTAGACTTGTGGCTCAGGGTTTTTCTCAACTAGAAGGGATTGATTTTACTGAAACTTTTGCACCAGTTGCTCGCCTTGAGGCCATTAGGATTTTGCTTGCCTTTGCGACATCCCGGGGATTCAAGCTCTATCAAATGGATGTCAAAAGTGCTTTTCTTAATGGCTTCATAGGTGAAGATGTTTATGTAAAACAACCTCCTGGTTTTGAAAACCCCAAGTACCCACATAAAGTCCTTAAACTTCATAAGGCTCTTTATGGACTCAAGCAGGCCCCTCGGGCTTGGTATGATAGACTTAAGTCTTTTCTGCTTGAGCGAGGGTATTTGATGGGCTCTGTTGATAAAACCCTGTTTACTCTCAAGCATGGCAAAGATTTCCTTCTAGTGCAGATTTATGTGGATGATATCATCTTTGGTGGCTCGTCTCATGCTTTGGTTGCCGAGTTTGCAGATGCCATGAGCAGGGAGTTTGAAATGTCCATGATGGGTGAACTCACCTTTTTCCTTGGTTTGCAAATCAAGCAAAGCAAACAAGGTACTTTCGTCCACCAGACGAAGTACACCAAGGACCTGCTCAAGAAGTTTGACATGGCAGATGCGAAGACCCTCGCCACTCCAATGGCTACATCTGTAGCATTGGATCCTGACGAAGATGGAGAAGCCGTAGATCAGAAGGAGTTCCGAAGCATGATCGGCTCCCTCCTCTACTTGACTGCTACGAGGCCGGACATACACTTCGCAGTGTGTCTGTGCGCTCGTTTTCAGGCTTCACCACGAGCTTCGCACCGCCAAGCGGTAAAACGCATACTCAGGTATCTCAAACATACCCTTGAATTTGGCATATGGTATTCAACGTCTTCATCTTTATGTCTTCGAGGTTATTCCGATGCGGATTTTGCTGGGTGTAGAATTGATAGGAAGAGTACCTCTAGTACTTGTCATTTTCTGGGTACATCACTGGTTTGCTGGTCTTCCCGCAAACAGTCTAGTGTTGCACAATCGACGGCTGAGGCCGAATATGTTGCTGCAGCTAGCTGTTGCTCTCAGATTTTGTGGATGGCTTCCACTTTGCGGGATTTCGGGTTAGATTATAAGAGTGTTCCACTTTTTTGTGATAACACTAGTGCTATTTGTATTGCAAATAACCCGGTTCAGCACTCCAGAACCAAACACATTGATGTGCGATATCATTTTCTTAGAGATCACAATGAGAAGGGTGATATTGAACTTCAATATGTTGATACCCAACACCAGCTAGCCGATATTTTCACAAAACCCCTCGATGCTTCTCGATTTTCCTACTTGCGTGGGGAACTTGGTATTTGTCACCCTTACGGCATTTTATGAGGGGGAGCCGATTTTAATTATCTTGCATATGCTCATCATGTGTGGAATTGCATTTACAACTGTTGCACCTATATGCCTCATTTTAATTCATGAAATCATGACAGCTCAGCTCTTTTTAATTTATCTGAAACATTCATGTGCATGATGTTTTCTTTCCAAATTCAAATCATGCTCACTGCTTAGTCTTGAATCTAGCATGTTTAGGTAGGACTGCTTTAGCTATCTTTTATCTGCTTGATAGCAAGACACTTTTCTTTGGATGCTAAACATTGCAACTTGAAAAAATTGATCTACATATTCATGGATATTCATAAAGTGCTAAACAATTTGTTCACTTAATCAAATTCCCAAAAATCCATGATTTGCATGCTTCAAAGTAAAAGATCCAGGTGGGTTTGTTTGTCGCACTACCCTATTCTAGACTGCTTACCATTGCACATTGGTCTGAACTGGAATAGTGCAGTGTATGCCAAAATCATTGCTTTAAGCTTCTGATGGCTTTCATGCCTAGGCTTGGCCTGATTGGAAAGAATAAGGTGGACAAACAAATAACCCCTGACATTAAGAAAAGAACAACAAAATTCATTGACCATCAAGTTTGCTTTCATAGCTCCATTTGAACTGGACTTGTCTGAATTGACTAGCTTTGCGCAGTACTTGCTTTTACTTGTCTAGTTTCCTTGACTAAGTGCTGATGCTTTTATTTCAAAAATGATAAAATCACATGCTGTCATCATATTTTTAGAGAATGTTAAATTGAGCTGAGCCCATGATCATTGGTATTACTGTTGGCATATTTTTGCTTTATATGTCTTTGCAATTCTGCTCATTTCCAAGCTATGCATCTTGTAAATGCTCCTTGATGCTTGCATTGCCAAAGGGGGAGAAATTGCTACGTTCTCTGCCGTAAAGGGGGAGAAATTTGGGTTCTCTGTTGCAAAAAGGTATAATTTTCACAAAGGGAATTTTTATCTTGAAAAAGGGGAGATTTGCCGAAGGGGTTTTTACTCTTTTGAAAAGAGGGAGGAAAATTCTTTTATCAAGTGACATGTTTTGGCTCGTTTCTGAGTTTTTATGGTCACTTGTGTGCTAAAAGTCTTTTAATTTTTCTTGAACTTGCATTTGGTTGTCAATGCACTCATCAAGGGGGAGATTGAGAAACCAAGGGTTGGTTTCGGAGTGTGATGAGTGATTGACAGAGTTTTACCTCTGGTTCGAAGGGGTACCTCCGAAGGGGGTTCGGAGGTTGGAACTCCGAAGGTGTTTGGAGGTGGTTTCACCGAAGGGTTCCGTGGCTTGGTTGCTGCAGCTGTTGCAGTGGAGTGTGCCTGTCGGAGGGGTCCGACGGTACACGATGACTGGGTTCGTACCAAAGGTCTCGGTATTTTGGGCGGTACACCGGAGTGTGTGCCGAAGGTTGCTAACCCGGAGAGGTCTCCGGAGCACTGGATACACTTGTCTGTTTGTCTGTGGTGCGCAGGGGACCGCGGAGGCGACGGACGGTTCGTAGCAGGTGAACCTGGGTCAAGCGGGAGGCTTGATGCCAGTGGAGCGGGGAGCTCCGTCACGAAGGCTGCGAAGGGGTCGAGGTCGGTCCTCGGGTCGAGGTGCACCAGGTGAAGGCAGTAAGTGAGGAGCGTGGCTCCGGGTGAAGGTACTCCAAGACAAAGTCCTCGGAGGCGAGGCACTTCGAAGGGTACTCCGGATGGAGTGACTTCGGAGTATGGTGGATCAAGTCCTCTGCGGAGGCAAGGCGTTCGAAGTGTGCTCCGGAGGGAGACATTCGAAGGTACCCGACGAAGGTCTCAGAAGTCGAGGTGCATCGAAGGCATGGTCCGGGTGAGGCTTGTCGAGGAGTGTGCTCGGGGAGAGACACTGCGACGAAGTGTTCATGGAATGCTTCGTGCAGAGGCCTTGGACGAAGGAGGGACTTCGAAGGGTGTTACTCCGAAGGTGGGGCTTCGGAGTGAAGAAGGCTTGTGGTACTTCGGCCATGCATGGCTTCGGTACACGGACTGACGGAGTTCAAGCTGGGAGTAGCTGCGAAGCCGTGGTGGTCCACTCTGGAGATGTTGGTGCAAAGGCCCAAGGGCTTTGACGGCTTCGGCTCAAAACCATCACTGTATCGGAGGCTGACTTCGGTGAAGCGAAGGCCGTCAGCCTCAAGGCTTCTCGCCGAAGCTACCGCACCCCTCGCGTGTGAAGGGGGGCTTCAGGAAGGTCAAAGACTGCAAAGGCTGACACTGTCTCCTCTGCAAAAAGCTGATGCTGTCCCCTCTGCAAAGCTGACAGAGAAGCCTCCAGAATAAAGTAGACTACCTTTTGTACCCCTCAGTTCTGTAGAGACAAAACCTTTGTAAACCCTAGGGGTAATGTAGTCAATTCACTTGGCTGAACTGTGGGCTATAAATATGGGGGCTGGGTATGTAACATTTAACACTTTGAGCATTTACTGTTGAGCTCCTGTACTAGCCTCCACTCTGTATTCATCCAGTGAGATCAATTTTATTGTGTTCCTTGTTCAAGCGGCGAAGCCCTGCTTCTCTGTTGTCTTTCTGCTTGAACTTGTTTGCATACCTCGCTAGTTGTAGTACACCGAAGCCTGTCTAGGCAAAGTGTGTTTTTGTGCGAAGTGTGCTTTTCAGTGTGCGTTCGCTCTGTGTAACAGGAGGCTAGACCTCGCTGCTTACTAGCGAAGCCCTGATCGAAGCCCGTTTTGCTTCTCGTGTCGAAGCCCTTAGCGGTGTCCGTTTAGACCTTCGCAAAACGAAGCCCAGCACCAGTTGCTGTCGCTAAGTTTTAGGTCGAAGTCCTCAGAGGGTAGTCCTCTCTTGCGAAGGGTGAAGTGCGAAGTCTGCTCGAAGCACCCTGTGTGCGGGGCCTGCACCGACTTAGCAGAGTTGTTTACGGGGTGTGAGTGGAGCGATGTCTTCTTGGATTCGGACTTTTACTCCTTGCGAAGCCTGTGTTCGGAGCTGTCAAATACCTCCGAACCAGACCTTCGAAGGTTGGTGTTCGAAGCCTGTTCCGCAGTAGATAGAATTAAAACCGAAGGTTGTCTTTAGCCCAAGTTTTTAAAAGCTCCCATTCACCCCCCCTCTGGTCGCCGTTTTCGGTCCAACACAATCTCAATACCTCTTTCATGAATCATGAATCCTAAGAACTTGCCGTCTAACATGCCGAACACACACTTTATTGGGTTCATTTTTAATCCATACTAATGCATTCTATCAAAAGCAACTCTCAAATCAGCTAAATGGTTGGCCATAGCATCCTATTTTACTACAACATCGTCTATATAGACCTCTAGCATAACTCCTAGCAAGTCATGAAAGATCAGGTTCATAGCACGTTGATATGTAGCACCAGCATTCTTTAAACCAAAAGTCATAACGACCCACTCAAAGAAGCCGACAAAACCAGAGCATCAAAAGGTTGTCTTGTAGATGTCCTCTTCGGACAAAAAGATTTGATTATAACCAGTGTTTCCATCAAGAAAACTTAGTACCTTGTGTCCTAAAGCAACGTTGATCAACATGTCGGCTATCGGCATGGGATACTCGTCCTTCAGAGTGGCCTTGTTCAGATCCCTGAAATCAAGACAACCTCATATTTTTCCGCTCCCTTTCTTTTCTACGGGCACAATGTTAGCCACCCATTCAGCATACCTGCATGGCCTAATAAATCCAGCCTTGAGCAATCGTTCTATCTCCTCTTTAACTCGGTCATACATGGCCGAATTAAAGTGGCGAGGGGGTTGTTTATAAGGCCTAATCCTAGGTTTGATAGGAAACCGATGCTCTACGAACTCACGGCTTAGTCTAGGCATCTCACTATACTCCCATGTGAAGCAATCAACATATGACCGAAGCAACTTTACCACTTCGACCTTTTCGCTAGCTTGTAAATTTTTATGTACAAAAGTCGGCCTTGGAATGCTACCATTGCCTATATCGACCTCTTCTAAGGGATCGGCTGACGTGAAACCTTGACCTAACTTTTCTACTTCATTGAAATCTTCAATGGCTTTGGAAATACTGTCTTTAGAAGACCGATGTTGCTCCACGCGAGACTTCAGCCAATCAAGATTACTCTTACTAGAAATAACTACTAGTTTAGAAATAGTCGTGCTACATTAGCCGAATTTATAGACATGGGTACAAAACATCTCCCGAACACACTAACAAAGTCGTAATCCGAGAGGTCTCTACTTGATAGACACTCTACCTTATCATGGACGACATCGATAGATACATCGGCCAATGCTACTTGGGACAAAGTATCCGCTGGACAACCTCCACATCATCATCGTCCCACTGTATTAGGCACTGGTGCAAAGTAGAAGGAATACAACAATTTGCGTGAATCCAATCACGTCCAAGTAGCACACCGTAGTTACCTTGGTGGGAACTTGGTGGGAAGCATGACGACGTTTATGTCCATTGCCTAAGGTGAGGGCCCATCGAAGACAAGCGTGTAGTCGTCGTCGAGCATGTTGTCTTCGTCGCTCGGAACGGGAGTCGGGTTGTTCGCCTCAACCAGCTTGGGCTTCCATACTTGATTCACGACTGGCCGAGGGTGGATTTCCTTGAAGATGGCGTATCGCTCATCCTTTGCCTTCTCCTCGTGCATCTCTTATGATCGTAGATGTTGTAGGTGCCTCTTCTGTGATTTGGACATGCCCGGAGGTGCCAAGATGGTTGTGTCTTAGTACCAGGTGCCACCAACTTATTCCTGTGATTTCTGGCCGAATGGGGATTACCCGGGCTAGCCTCGTATTCTTTGCTCTTGGTGAGAACCTTTCTCTGCATCGTTTCTATCGGACCAGCCTCGTTAGGCTGATCAGACCAGGCTTTGGTGATGGCTTCGGCCGGACTAGGGGACTTACCTCCGTCGTGCTTCAGCGAGGGGGCCTTCGGGATTGGGACCTCCTGAGACCCTACCTTAACTGTGATGGCTTTGGAGTCCCTCTCCCTCGCCTCTTTGTGCCCATCTCCCTTGGCCTCGTCCCGCGTGAGTCGATTCTGAGGTACCACATATAGCCTGTGGAAAACATTCCCCCTCGCCGTATCCACTTGTCCCTGCCAATCATTACACTCTGAAGGAAAACACGGGGCATCATTATATTGCGACGGTGTTGGGACGACGGATCGAACCAGCAGGTTTTCTTAGGAAAATGAGAGTAGAGTATTCAATGCCCTCTTGAGCCCGTTTATACAACTGTAGGTGGGGGGTATTTATAAGGCGCCCCGTCCAGAGGGCCAAGTGCCTCTGGACCACCAACGGCTACCTGGCTGAACACCGGTCGGTAGTACAGACAAAAAGGACGATGCGTAGTACAAACAAGAAGATCCGACTCTGACAGCGCAGCAGCCATGTTGGGCGCCGCCTGCGCCGCCTGACACGGCCCAGAAGATTGCGATCCCGCCCCTTCATACGGTCGCTCGGTCCTTTCTTGCTCCGCTGCGGGTCGAGGGAGGGGGGACCCCCGATCTCTTGCTCCCGGAGGGTGGCCTCCGATGTCCTCCCGCCGGAGGGAGGCCTCCGGCATCTTCCTTCGGAGGATAGCCTCCGACGCCTTCTCGCCGGAGGGCGGCCTCCGGCATCCTCTCCCGGAGGGCGGCCTCCGATGTCTTCATGCCGGAGAGTGGTCTCCGGCACCTTTCCTCCAGAAGGAGGCCTCCGGCCCTTTGCCTCCCGAAGTTAGCCCCCGGCGTTAGGCTTCAAGCCCCCTGCCTGTGGACTCTCCTTCGGCTTCCGGGATTATCTCCCCCAACAGACGGGTAATCCAGCGGCGAGGTGTAGTTCGGAGCCCATGGTGATACTGCCTAGTAGTATGGCAGAGACATCGATGGTTCTAACGGCTTCGCCCACTACGTGACAAACCCATTTCCCGGAGGGGGGATCGGCCACGTCGAAGGTACATCGGACCATATCAGTGAAGGGTCCTGCCAGGCTGGAGGTATGTTCGGCCATTGCGGGCCGAACTCTCCCACCAGGGGGTTTGCCCAGAGCGGAGGTGAGTTTGTCCACTGGGGTTCGAACTTACCTAGTGGAGGGTTTGGCCATTGGGGTCCGAACTCACTATGCGAAGGGTTCGACCATTGTGGTATGAACTCACTATGCGGAGGGTTCGACCATTGTGGTCCGAACTCACTATGTGGAGGGTTCGGCCATTGAGGTCCGAACTCACCCTTCGGGGGGTTCGGCTGTTGGGGTCCAATGTCCTTCTCCAAAGGGTTTGGCTGTCTTGCCCCTTCGGTTGTCTTGGCATTTTTGGCCAGGGCCTACTTTCTCGACTTTCTTATGGTATTTATCCAACAACATCTGGTATGTTACCTTTGGCTTCTTGCGAGCCCTAGCCAAAGGAGACGTGTTGATGTTCTTTTTCCACACTCCTACTTCAAGGTTCTTTGGTACGAGTGTGCATGTGCATGATTCTCCAATAACGACCGCTTTCCCCTTAGATGACTCAACCTGTTCTGGCCGAATCAGCACCTTCTTCTCATCGAGGTCGACGGTGTTCACGGGAAAGGGGCCTTTGTCCAGCTTCATCTTCGGACTAGAATCTATTTTCAATCGTCCTTCTTCTATGGCCGATTGAACCTGTCAATGGAAAACATTGCAGTCGTTAGTTCATCGGCGGTCGGGATGACCTGGCCCTTGGGCAACCTGAGAAGTTGTCTCTTCAAGAGGAAATCAAATATTTTATCGCATTTAGTCACATCAAAAGAGTATTTAACTTCGTTGGGCCGACTCTTAGTGGGAGATGACCGTAGCTCAGAACAAGTGACAGGCTTGCTCTTATCGTTCCAAGCCCATTCGGCTGCATACATGTCGGCCGAATCTTCTTCTTCCTCTGACTCTTCCTCTTCGGAGTGCTCCATGATGTGAACTTCAGCTCTAGGCTTGTTAAACATTTTAATGAATTTTTTATCATTGACTCGGCTTTCTTGGACTAGAGCCTGCTGCAGGACTTGGCTGACCTCTAAAAAGTTTTGTAGGAGGTAGGAGTCGAGGTAGGACTAGAGCCTGCTGCAGGACTTGGCCCATTGCGGATGGAGTCGAGGTAGGAGGCGAGGTCCGGGTGCTTGGCCCGGAAGCTCTTGTCGATGTGCCCGGCGACCACTTGGGAATCAGTCTTGACGACCACACGCGCAGCTCCCAACGCATGCGCCTTGCGATGTCCCAAGAGGACGCCTTCGTACTCAGCGATATTGTTGGTGGCCTTGAAGTTTAGCCGGGCGGAATAGAGGGCCTGCTGGCCGGACGGGGAGACAATGACTGCTCCGGCCCCAGCCCCTGAGGCCTGGTAAGCACCGTCCGAAAAGACGGTGCAGATCCCCTCGCTTGCGTCGGTGCTCGTGTGCTCCCGGGCCCTCGTCCACTCCGCGAAGAAGTCGGCGAGGATTTGGGACTTGATGGCTGTCCGGGCGACGAAAGAGATCCCGAACGGGGCCAATTCCACCGCCCATTTCCCGATGCGGCCGGTGGCGTCCTTGTTCCGGAACATGTTGCCGAGCGGGTAGGCGGTTGGGATGACGATGTCGTGGGCCAGGAAGTAATGTCGGAGCTTCCGGGAGGCCATGACGAGGGCGTAAGCCACCTTCTCGAGCTCGGAATACCTAGCCTTAGCTTCGGTCAGGGCCTCGGAAACGAAGTGGACGGGGCGCTGGATCAGCTTCCCGCCGAGCTCCTCTTCTTGAACCAAGGCCGCGCTCGCCGCATTGCCGGAGGCGGCGAGGTAAACCAACAAAGGGCTGTCGGCCCGTGGTGTGGCAAGGGCTACGAGGCCGGAGAGGTAGTCCTTGATTTGCTGGAAACAATCCTGGCACTCGGGGGTCCATTCAAAATGCTTAGAACCTCGGAGCGCCTTGAAGATGGGCAAACTTCGTTCTGCTGACTTGGCGAGAAATCGACCGAGGGCGGCCAACCGCCCGGCCAGCTTTTGTGCTTGCTTGAGGTTCTGGGGGGAGCCATGTTCTGCAGTGCTTGGACTTGCGTTGGACTGGACTCGATGCCCCGGCTGGAGACGAGGTACCCGAGCAGCTTCCCTGCGCGCGCTCCGAAGACGCACTTGTCTAGATTGAGCCGGATTCCACATCGCCGGAGGCTGTTGAAGTTCTCGGCTATGTCCGAGCCATGGTGGCTCTTGGAGGCGCTTTGATGATAATGTCGTCCATGTAGGCTTCCGCATTGCGCCCTAGCTGATGACCTAAGGCTTTGGAAATTAACCTTGAAAAGGTGGCGCCGGCATTACGAAGGCCGAAGGGCATTCGGAGGTAACAAAATACTCCGGCTGGAGTGACAAAACTGGTCTTTACTTGGTCTTCGGGTTTTAGCCAGATCTGGTGATATCCCGAATAAGCGTCGAGGAAACTGAGGAGTTCAGCTCCGGCCGTGGAATCAACAAGCTGATCGATGCGAGGTAGGGGGTAGGGGTCACGGGGGCAAGCTTTATTCAGAGAGGTAAAGTCGATACACATGCGCCATTTGCCAGATGTTTTCTTCTGGACAAACACAGGGTTGGACAACCAATCGGTATGACTCACTTCTCAGATGACCCCCACGCGGAGTAGCTTGTCGGTCTCTGCTTTGGCGAGCTCGGCCCGCTCGGTGGAAAGCCTCCGGAGCCCCTAGCGAACCGGCCGTGCCTTCGGATCGACGGCCAGTGAGTGCTCGACGATCGAGCGGTCGACACCGGGAATGTCTTCGTCAGACCATGCAAAGATGTCAAGGTTACCGCAGATGATGGCCTCGAGCTGTGCTGAAACCTCCGGCTCCAAGCCCCCTCCGAACTTGATCGGGTACTCTTTTCCTCCTTGGATCAAGGTCTTGGTGACGATTTCCCCTTCCGGGAGAGGTTTGGCGGGGCGCCCCTTCTGACCAGGATCGGTGCTGCCTGTGAGGCCGGCTTCGTCGGCGCCTCCGCGGACACTGTGGACTTGCCGCGGCTCCAACGGCGCTGAATGGCCGTACTCGACCCGGCGTGCTGCGGCTTGGTCGCCTAGGATGGATAACACCCCTCCGGGAGTCGGCATCTTGAGGCAGAGGTAGTTGTGGTGGGCGATGGCACTGAAGCGGTTGAGTATCCCTCGCCCGAAGATAGCGTTGTAGGCGTACGGAGCGTCGACGACGTCGAACAGGATCTCTTCGCGGCACTGGAGGGGTGCGCTGCTGAAGGTCACCTCCAACAGAACCTGGCCGAGCGCATCGAGCGGGGGGCCCGCGAAACCTTGGAGCGGGCGCGAAGCCGGTAACAGATGCTTGCGCGATAAGCACAGCTGATCGAAGGCCTGCACGAAGATGATGTCAGCGGAACTCCCCCCATCGACCAAAATGCGACGCACCTCGGCCCCGGCGATGTCCGCCGAAATGACGAGTGGATCGGCATGCGGGAACTTAACTCCGGAGGCGTCTTCGGCGGTGAAGGTGATGGGGACATGAGACCACTCCAGGAGGAGCGAGGGGCCGGACGTGCCGATATGCCCGACCTCCCGAACGTAGTCTCGATGCTGCCGCTTGGACAGAGCTCCCAGGGCTCCCCCTCCAGATATGGGGAGGACCACTCGCTTGCCTCGGTCTGGGGCGGCTTCCGGCTTGGGGGCCGGGACTCCGCCGAACTCCGCGACCGGGGTCACGGCTTCCGGCTCTTCGCGGCGCCCAACTACTTGGACCGCTTCTGGCCGAGGGGTAGGGTTCCCCCTGTCGGAGGAGCCACGACCGGCATTGCGCTCGAGGTAGTCGCTGCGAAGGGCGAGTATGGTCCGGCAGGAGTCGGTGTCGTGGCTCCTGTTCGCGCCGTGGACGCTGCAGTAGAAGGTTTCTCTGGAGGGCGCTCGGGGTGGAGGCTTGGTTCCGACCTGGCGATTTCCGCCGGGCGTATGCAGGTGCTTGGCGGGCGCTTGGGGGGTGATACTGAGGACTTCCCCCTGAAAGTGCTTTCGGCTTCTCCGAGAGTCCCGATGGACGAGATCCTGCCGAGCGGGCTCCGGGCGGTGGAAGTCGGGAGCGTGACGCTCGCCCCGGCTGGGATCTGGGGGCGCTTCGTATGTCCGGGCGCTCGGGGCCCGGATGGGGACTACCATCGCTTGCCGGCTTATCTGGCCCTCTTCGGACCGAGCGTACTCTTCAAAGTACGTCATAAGCTGTGCCACCGAAGAGATAGGCTTCCGGTGGAGCTTATCAAGGAGGCCGGGGTGGGTGACACCTTCTCAGGCCGCATCGATGACGGAGGAAGCCGAGAGCCCCTTGATCTGGGCCTTGGTGTGTGCGAAGCGCTGGGAGTATTGTCGCAAGGTTTCCCCGGGCTGCTGCTTCACTTGGAAGAGGCTCCCGGTGGACATGGGGGCCACGAAGGTCCCTTGGAAGTTGTTGACGAACTTCTTCTTCAGCTGTTCCCACGAGTGAATAGTCCCTGGCCGGAGGGACCAGAACCACCGGAGGGCGATCCCTTCGAGCGCCAAGGGGAAGCATTTGGCCATGGTGTCCCGGCTTCCCCCGGACGCCTCTATCGCCAGGGCGTACGAACGAGAGAACTCGCCGGGGTCGGAGTCCCCGGAGTACTTAGGGAGCTTGGCGGCGCGAAAGTTCGAACCGAAGCGCACCCTCTGGAGATCCGGGTGCAGGGGAGAATCCTCGTCGTAAGACGCGTTCTCCTCATCCGGAGGGTTCTCGTCGTTGCTTAAATCTGTGACCGCGGCTTTCGCGGCGCGGAAGGGCTCCGGAGGGGCTTGCGGTCGGAGCGATGCTTCCTGACGCCACAAGGCCAGTTCCGCCTTCAGCCTAGCATTCTTGGCGGCCAGGGCATCAGCTTGACTTCCGCTCCCTCCGGAAGTGGTGTCGGGATCCCGCGAGCGGACGTAGTCTTTCCGAAGGGACACTACTGGAGGTCCACTCGGGGGACGCTGCTCCGGCGGCCCACCCGGCGACCCGACCAGGTTGGCGGAGGTCGGTTCGGGTAGGCCGTCAGTGCCCCGAGCTTCGAGCATCTCTTCCGGTGCCTGGGTGGGCCCCACCGAGAACGTCGTTCCGACGGGCGTAACGGTAGGGGCCGGAGGGTTGGGGTCGATGGCTGAGGCGGGCTCGGCCCCGGCGGTACGAGCTGACCTGCGCAGGGGGGCCGCGCTCGCTCCCTTCCGGCTTGACATGCTTGGATGGACGGGTGTAGAGGATGCTAGCTTTTCGGACTAGAATCCCCACGGATGGCGCCAACTGTTGGGACGACGGATCGAACCAGCATGTTTTCTTAGGAAAATGAGAGTAGAGTATTCAATGCCCTCTTGAGCCCGTTTATACAACTGTAGGTGGGGGGTATTTATAAGGCGCCCCGTCCAGAGGGCCAAGCGCCTCTGGACCGCCAACGGCTACCTGGCCGAACATCGGTCGGTAGTACAGACAAAAAGGACGATGCGTAGTACAAACAAGAAGATCCGACTCTGACAGCGCAGCAGCCGTGTCGGGCGCCGCCTACGCCGCCTGACACGGCCCAAAAGATTGCGATCCCGCCCCTTCGTACGGTCGCCCGGTCCTTTCTTGCTCCGCTGCGGGTCGAGGTAGGGGGGGACCCCCGATCTCTTGCTCCCAGAGGGTGGCCTCCGATGTCCTCCCGCCGGAGGGAGGCCTCCGGCATCTTCCTTCGGAGGATAGCCTCCGACGCCTTCTCGCCGGAGGGCGGCCTCCGGCATCCTCTCCCGGAGGGTGGCCTCCGATGTCTTCATGCCAGAGAGTGGTCTCCGGCACCTTTCCTCTGGAAGGAGGCCTCCGGCCCTTTGCCTCCCGAAGGTAGCCCCCAGCATTAGGCTTCAAGCCCCCTGCCTGTGGACTCTCCTTTGGCTTCCGGGATTATCTCCCCCAACAGTAGCCCCTCGCTTCTTCCCGCTCGTAGCCCTGCATCAAGAGGGGGTGGAAGCGCACAGTATAATCCCAATAGTCCTCATTGGTGCGTACCTTGTACTGGGGCGCCGAATCCGCCATGACGCGGAGGGGCTTCGGAGTAAGGAGGCGCGAATGGGCCGGAGGGTTGAGGTCCGCCTCGAGTCCCCTTTTCCGTCGTGCCGAAGGAAGTTTGACCAAACTGTTGGGAGACCAACACGCCTTGACCGGGGGACCCTGACCCCGAGGAGCCAGGCGGGCGCCGCCAGAAGCAGTTAATGCACGCGCAGAGGGTATCGAGGAGGCGAACCGCCAGGAGGCCGCCGCCGCGCCCCGATGCGTTAGCTGGTCTTAAACGCGGTGCCGCACGACCGCCGCGTTCACACGTTAACCGAACTGGAAGAGGAACCGTCGGTCCTGCGACTAGATATAACCCGCCGCGCGGCCTCCTCCTCACTCACCCATACGCGCCAGCTCTAGCCACTCAAGCCGCCATTCACCTTGCTCCCTGAGCTCTGCGTTCTTTCTCTCGGCTCTCGAGGGATGGCGAGGGACACTGCCCCTGCAATGGCGATGGATCCGTGCTTCTTGCAATGCCAGATGGCGGCGGCAGCCGCGGTGACAGCGACCGACTCGTCAGGGGTGCGCAGTGCGCGCGAGCTCCGCCCCGCCTCTGAGCGGTTCCGGGAGCAGACCTTGGAGTTCGGGCCGTCCGCGTGCACCGAGGCGTCGATTGAGCAGGCGACCAGGAGCCATCTCGATCCTGGGACGCCGGCGAGGAAGCCGGGCCGGGAGACGGCCCCGCAGCCGCGGGAAGGCGAGGTCGTCGTCTTTGAAGCCTTCTTTGACGTGGGCCTAGGGTTCCCTGCCTCGGAGCTTCTCGCCGGGGTGCTGGACACGTTCCACCTGGAGCTCCCGTAGTTGTCCCCCAATGCCGTGGCCCACCTTGCCATCTTCGAGTGGGCCATGCGCACCGAAGGTTGCGAGGGGATGGCTGAAGTCTTCGCAGAGATGCACGAAGCCCTCTGCCAGCCGAAGAAGAAAGATGGCCGGGTGCTGGCCTTCGGGAGCATCAACTTTCAGCTCCGAAGGAAGTATGCGGACTCTTTCCCGGCGAAGGCTACCAATGAGAGGTGGTATTCTAAGTGGGTGAACCGGTGGTTCTACGTCCGCGTAGGGCTCGCCTCCGGCCTTGCCGGGATCCCGCGCCACATCTGGTTCCTGAGAGAGGCGCGCGTCGAGACCAATGCCGGGATAATTTCTGCGAGGGTACAACTTCTCCAAATCGTCGCCCGCCGAATGAGCATGCGGGACTTGGCGGAGGAGTTCGTGGCCCTCGAGATCCCTCCGCTGAAGGAGGAGTGGCCCGCATCGCTCCGGAGCAGCCGAGATGGGTCGATGCCAGCGGAGCTCTCCCGCCGGCTCAGTAAGCATCGACTTTGATTGTTTTTGGTCTTATCTTTCGCGCTCGAGGAGTACCCTGGCCCTGACGATGAGATGCAGGATTACTCGTCACTCGAACGCCCGAGGAGGTTACCCGCCAGGCGGAGAGGATCCTCGGGGTCCTGACCGCAGCCGAACGGGCCCGTCGGCTGGAGCTGGTGGGCTCTTGGGAGCGCTTCAACAGGGTGTGGGGGATGCTAGAGCTCACGCCTCCGCTCCTCCCGGAGGGCGAGATCCTTCGGGACGTCTCGAAGAGGAAGGCGAACGACGCCGACGGCGGCCTTTCTCCGGGCCGCTCGAAAAAGAAGAAGATAGTGAAGGGGCCGAGGCAGTTGTCCCCGGGGCCTTCTTCGGCCTCTCACTCCGAAGGCGGGGGATCCAGCGAGGGGGTCCAATCGGAGTCGGGAGATCCTCCGGTGATTCCAGTTCTGACCTCGCTGGTCCGGCCGGACGCCAGAAGAAGCGAAGATGCTCCCCTTCGCCTGAATCCAATGGAGCCCGCGCCGGGGACTAGGCAGGGGGCGCGCACCGCCGAAGCGATGCCACACCCCGGAACCGCTTCCTCGCTCGGACCTGTTCCGGCGGGGGGCTCCGCGGGCTCCTCCGGGAGCGGGGCCGCGGATAGCTTGGACCACGGGGGCATAGTCGACCCGCTTGGCGACATCGAGAAGAGCGCCGACAGAGAGGCCGAACTGGCCGCGGCGGCGGCGGGTTCTCCGTTGAATTCCATCGACAACCTTTTCTACCGCCCAAGCCCGTCGGGTCATCTCCAGCCCCCGGACTGCCCTGGCGATGCTGCGGACGCAGGTAAAATAACTTAGCTGCACTTCTCCGCGCGCTAGGGAACTGTTCCCCTTTTAACTCTTGTTCGCTCACGCAGACACACCGGCCGGAGGTGTGGAACCAATCGCCCCCTACTCCGCAGGCGCTCTGGATGCGAGGTCCGGAGCCCCTGTCGCCGCGAGGAGGGCCTCGGGTTCGCAGGACGAGGCCGAGTCCAGAAGCACCGAAAGGGCCCCTCGGGAGTCTGCCGGAGACGCTGAGACCCGACCTCAGCCCCCCACCGATCATCGGTCCGCGCAAGGCTCCGTGCCGCTCCTGCGCCCCTTCTTGGCGGACGGCGTGGACTTCGCGGCCAAGGTGGCCCCGGTCCATGACTATTACTTGCGGCTGCGCGAGGCTCCGGTGATAGGCGAACTGGGGCTATCAGATGGCCTGGACCTTGGGAGGGCCATCGAGACGGCCGCGGGCCAGGTACTTTCTTCGGACATATTCGACGCTCCCCTAGCTTCTCTTTTGACCATCATTTTCGTACGCAGGTGGTGGCACTGGCGCATGGGCAGCTGTCCGCCCTGCTTTCTGAACGCCAACATCACGAGGCATATGCCGCAGAGCTCGCGACCCGGGTGGCTACCGCGGAGAGGTTAGCCCGCGAACGGTCGTCGGAGGCCGAGGCCCTCCGGCTTCAGGCGTCGAGGGTCGGAGCATTGGAGGCCCAAGCGGCGGAGGCGGACTCCCTCAGGTCCCGCGTCGCGGAGTTGGAGGGGCTCCGCGCTCGGGCCGCCCGTGCCGACGAGCTGGAAGTGGAGGTCGACGCCCTCCGAACCCAAGCTGCCGAAGCGGAGGTGCTCCGGTCCCGAGCCGCGGAAGCGGAGCGGCTCGAAGGGGAGGTGTCCCGGCTGCAGACCCAGGCCTCGGAGGCGGCAACTAAGATCGAAGCCCTCGAGACCCGGTTGGCCCAGATGGAGCAGGTCGAGGCGAACCTCAACGCCCAAGATGGGAAGGCCACCGAGGAGCTTGCTGAGGCCGGGAAGACGGCGGCCGAAGCCGCGGAAGCTTTGCGGAAGGTGCTGGCGCGCTACGGCACCGGCTGCGGCTCGTTTGACATCGCCCGGGAGCCCCTAGTCCGCCGAGTGAAGTTCATCCGATCCGCCATCAGCAAATACATCTCGCCATGGCGCAGTATGGCGAGGTGTCCGCTCGGGTGGCTGCATACGGGATTCTTCGGCACCTCGAGGCGTCTGGGCTCCCGCTTCGTTCGTCTTCGAGCCCACATCCGGTCACCTTCGTGGGGGACCACCTCCGAACGCCGAGTCTAGCGCTGAACCAGTCTTGGAGGGCGCTCAAGGCGGTCTGGCAGACCGAGGGCCCTGCGGTGATCCAGGCTTGGCTGGAGGAGGCGCTCCGCGCACGCGGTCCTCCGGCTCCCTCGAAGCCTTCGGCCTCGGCCCGCTTGCCGGACCCGAAGGTGTAGCTTTTAGAAACTTATCCCTGCCTTACCCTGTAATAGCTTAGGAAACTTGGTCATATATTAATAAAGAGTACTTTTCCGGAGCTTACTCAGGGTGTTCGTGGTTGCGACTGTGACGTCGAGATGCTTGATTCTGATGACGCCCTTCGACATCGCTGGGCTATCTTCGAGGCTATGCGAGCGAACCGGCCTGCGCGATTCGTTCTTCCCCGCGGCCGTGACAGACGCGCGGACCCCGACGTCCTCCAAGGGGTTCTGAACTAGGTGAAGGAAGAAGAAAGAAGGTCCCGCTCGCCGTCCTCATCTCCTGAACCGGTTGATTGGTCCGACACGGAGGCCGGTTTGAGCGAAGCGCCTCCCGAAGAGGGCGGTCTGCGTAGCTGGGGTCAGCTCCAAGCGGATCAAAGGGCCTTTCGCACCCGGAAGAAGGAAGAGGAGTGCAGGAAAAGAAAAGAGAGGTCCGGGCGAAGCGTGCTCGTGACTTCGACCGAAGCGTGCTTCGGTTCGAGCGGCCCTTCCAACCAGAGGGGCCCGCGGTTCTTGCTTGGCCTGGATGAGAACTTTTCTTGATTCTCTTCTTCAATTTGTAATGAACATTGTATACCTTCTGTGCTTATTGTAGTCTCCACCTTGGTCCTTCTCTTCCCCCCCCCCTTAGCAGGTAGCCGGCTTGCCGGCTGGGCGCTGAGTAGTTTATGAGAGAAAATGTGGAGAATGCACACCACGTCAAGCCGGAGCTCGTAACTTGAGAGAAAGGGTGCGTCGAGTCATAGCTCGGAACCTGAGAGCGAGGGTGCGTCGAGTCTTAGCTCGGAACTCGAGAGTGAGGGTGCGTCGAGCCGGAGCTCGGAACCCGAGAGCGAGGGTGCGTCGAGTCTTAGCTCGGAACCCGAGAGCGAGGGTGCGTCGAGCCGGAGCTCGGAACCCGAGAGCGAGGGTGCATCGAGCCGGAACTCGGAACCCGAGAGCGAGGGTGCAGCGAGTCGTAGCTCGGAACCCGAGGGTGCGTCGAGCCGGAGCTCGGAACCCGAAAGCGGGGGTGCGTCGAGCCGGAGCTCGGAACCCGAGAGCGGGGGTGCGTCGAGTCGTAGCTCGGAACCCGAGGGTGCGTCGAGCCGGAGCTCGGAACCCGAGAGCGAGGGTGCAGCGAGTCGTAGCTCGGAACCCGAGGGTGCATCAAGCCGGAGCTCGGAAGCCGAAAGCGAGGGTGCGTCGAGCCGGAGCTCGGAACCCGAGAGCGGGGGTGCGTCGAGTCGTAGCTCGGAACCTGAGGGTGCATCGAGCCGGAGCTCGGAACCCGAGAGCGGGGGTGCGTCGAGTCGTAGCTCAGAACCCAATGGTGCGTCGAGTCGTAGCTCGGAACCCGAGAGCGAGGGTGCGTCGAGTCGTAGCTCGGAACCCGAAAGCGAGGGTGCGTCGAGCCGGAGCTCGGAACCCGAGGGTGCGTCGAGTCGGAGCTCAGAACCCGAAAGCGAAATTCCTGGAGTCGCTGCGCCATTTGTTTTGGGCGAAACACTTGTCTGAAAATTTTATTATACAATCGGGAGGCAAAAACAGGCGTCAACAGCCACTAGTAAAATACATTGATGGTTTTATGGAAAATAGCGCTTCAGATGCTCTGCATGCCAAGTATGCGTCAGCTCTTCGCCTTCCAGGGTAGCGAGTCGGTAGGATCCCGGTCGCCCGGATTTTGTGACAATGTACGGTCCTTCCCCCTTGTTACCCAACTTGGTTGGGGCGACCACCGTGCGGAGGACGAGGTGCCCCGGTTGGAACTCATTGCGCTTGACTTTGGGGTCGTACCATCCCTTGGTCTCTTTCTGATAGTGGGATAGGTTGGCGACAGCGCGAAGCCGTGTCTCTTCGGCCAGATCGAGGGAGACGGTGCGCTCGCCCTCGGCTTCGGGTGCTATGACGCGCAGCGAACCGGCGCGAAGCTCTGTTGGTGTCATTGCTTCGTCGCCAAACAAGAGGCGGAATGGGGTGAAGCCGGTGGCCCGAGAAACAGTCGTCCGGATGGACCATAAGATCTTGGGTAGCTCGTCAGGCCATACTCCTTTGGCTAAGCCGACGATGCGTTTATTGAGGCCTGACAGGATGTGTCCGTTGGCTCGCTCAACGGCTCCGTTGGACTGGGGATGCCGCACGGCTGCGAAGCAAAGCTGAACTCCCAATTCGTCGCAGAACACCCGGAAGGTAACAGCGTCGAACTGTGTTCCGTTGTCCACTGTGAGCTACTTGGGTACTCCGAACCGACACACGATGTTCTGCCAGAAAAATTTCTGGACGCTTCGGGATGTAATGGTGGTCAGTGGCTCCGCTTCAACCCACTGGGAGAAGTATTCGACGGCGACCACGGCGAAGCGCAGGTTTCCCCTTGCTCTGGGGAGTGGCCCGATGAGGTCCATACCCCAGCAGGCCAGAGGCCACACGGGGGGGATAGGTAGCAGGCTTGCTGGAGGGCGGTGACTGCGCTGGACCATCCACTGGCAACCCTGGCAGGTGCGGACAAGTTTTTCGGCATCAGCGACGATAGTGGGCCAGTACACGCCTTGCCGAAGAGCCTTGCCGGTGAGGGCCCGCGGAGCCAGGTGACTCCCGCACAGCCCCTCGTGGATCTCTCGCAGCATGGCAACTCCGTCCGAGTGCGAGACGCAGCGGAGGAGTGGGGAGCATACTCCGGATTTATACAGAACTCCATTGATAACCTCGAATGACCTCGCGCAGAGCTGCAGGCGAGCTTGTTCTGGGCTGGGATGGCTGTCCTCGACACCTGCTAGCGTGCGCAGGATGGGCTCGCGCCAATCGGTGTTGGCCATACACATTACTGGAGCTGGCCGTGGTGACGGTTCGGGCTCTTCTTGGGCGGCGGAGGTGGGCACCTCACTGCGAGGGGGCGCCGAAGGTTGAGCAAGTTCCTCGAAGAAAGCCCCTAGCGGTAGGGCTTGAGCGCCTGCCCCGGCTTTGGCGAGGGCGTCTGCTTGGGCGTTGTCACCTCGCAGAATGTTCTGGACAGATATACCCTTGAAGGATACTTCGAACTTGCGGATGGAGTCGAGGTAGGAGGCGAGGTCCGGGTGCTTGGCCCGGAAGCTCTTGTCGATGTGCCCGGCGACCACTTGGGAATCAGTCTTGACGACCACACGCGCGGCTCCCAACGCATGTGCCTTGCGAAGTCCCAAGAGGACGCCTTCGTACTCAGCGATATTGTTGGTGGCCTTGAAGTTTAGCCGGGCGGAATAGAGGGCCTGCTGGCCGGACGGGGAGACAATGACTGCTCCGGCCCCAGCCCCTGAGGCCTGGTAAGCACCGTCCGAAAAGACGGTCCAGATCCCCTCGCCTGCATCGGTGCTCGTGTGCTCCCGGGCCCTCGTCCACTCCGCGACGAAGTTGGCGAGGATTTGGGACTTGATGGCTGTCCGGGCGACGAAAGAGATCCCGAACGGGGCCAATTCCACTGCCCATTTCCCGATGCGGCCGGTGGCGTCCTTGTTCCGGGACATGTCGCCGAGCAGGTAGGCGGTTGGGATGACGATGTCGTGGGCCAGGAAGTAATGTCGGAGCTTCCGGGAAGCCATGACGAGGGCGTAAGCCACCTTCTCGAGCTCGGAATACCTAGCCTTAGCTTCGGTCAGGGCCTCGGAAACGAAGAAGACGGGGCGCTGGATCAGCTTCCCGCCGAGCTCCTCTTCTTGAACCAAGGCCGCGCTCGCCGCATTGCCGAAGGCGGCGAGGTAAACCAACAAAGGGCTGTCGGCCCGTGGTGTGGCAAGGGCTACGAGGCCGGAGAGGTAGTCCTTGATTTGCTGGAAACAATCCTGGCACTCGGGGGTCCATTCAAAATGCTTAGAACCTCGGAGCGCCTTGAAGATGGGAAAACTTCGTTCTGCTGACTTGGCGAGAAATCGACCGAGGGCGGCCAACCGCCCGGCCAACTTTTGTGCTTGCTTGAGGTTCTGAGGGGGAGCCATGTTCTACAGTGCTTGGACTTGCGTTGGACTGGACTCGATGCCCCGGCTGGAGACGAGGTACCCGAGCAGCTTCCCTGCGCGCGCTCCGAAGACGCACTTGTCTGGATTGAGCCGGATTCCACATCGCCGGAGGCTGTTGAAGGTCTCGGCTATGTCCGAGCCATGGTGGCTCTTGGAGGCGCTTTTGATGACAATGTCATCCATGTAGGCTTCCGCATTGCGCCCTAGCTGATGACCTAAGGCTTTGGAAATTAACCTTGAAAAGGTGGCGCCGGCATTACGAAGGCCGAAGGGCATTCGGAGGTAACAGAATACTCCGGTTGGAGTGACAAAACTGGTCTTTACTTGGTCTTCGGGTTTTAGCCAGATCTGGTGATATCCCGAATAAGCGTCGAGGAAACTGAGGAGTTCAGCTCCGACCGTGGAATCAACAAGCTGATCGATGCGAGGCAGGGGGTAGGGGTCACGGGGGCAAGCTTTATTCAGAGAGGTAAAGTCGATACACATGCGCCATTTGCCAGATGTTTTCTTCTGGACAAACACAGGGTTGGACAACCAATCAGTATGACTCACTTCTCGGATGACCCCCGCGCGGAGCAGCTTGTCGGTCTCTGCTTTGGCGAGCTCGGCCCGCTCGGTGGAAAGCCTCCGGATCCCCTAGCGAACCGGCCGTGCCTTCGGATCGACGGCCAGTGAGTGCTCGACGATCGAGCGGTCGACACCGGGAATGTCTTCGTCAGACCATGCTAAGATGTCAAGTTACCGCAGATGATGGCCTCGAGCTGTGCTGAAACCTCCGGCTCCAAGCCCCCTCCGAACTTGATCGGGTACTCTTTTCCTCCTTGGATCAAGGTCTTGGTGACGATTTCCCCTTCCGGGAGAGGTTTGGCGGGGCGCCCCTTCTGACCAGGATCGGTGCTGCCTGTGAGGCCGGCTTCATCGGCGCCTCCGTGGACACTGTGGACTTGCCGCGGCTCCAACGGCGCTGAATGGCCATACTCGACCCGGCGTGCTGCGGCTTGGTCGCCTAGGACGGATAACACCCCTCCGGGAGTCGGCATCTTGAGGCAGAGGTAGTTGTGGTGGGCGATGGCGCTGAAGCGGTTGAGTATCCCTCGCCCGAAGATAGCGTTGTAGGCGTACGGAGCGTCGACGACGTCGAACAGGATCTCTTCGCGGCGCTGGAGGGGTGCGCTGCCGAAGGTCACCTCCAACAGAACCTGGCCGAGCGCATCGAGCGGGGGGCCCGCGAAACCTTGGAGCGGGCGCGAAGCCGGTAACAGATGCTTGCGCGATAAGCATAGCTGATCGCAGGCCTGCACGAAGATGATGTCAGCGGAACTCCCCCCGTCGACCAGAATGCGACGCACCTCGGCCCTGGCGATGTCCGCCGAAATGACGAGTGGATCGGCATGCGGGAACTTGACTCCGGAGGCATCTTCGGCGGTGAAGGTGATGGGGACATGAGACCACTCCGGGAGGAGCGAGGGGCCGGACGTGCCGATATGCCCGACCTCCCGAACGTAGTCTCGACGCAGCCGCTTGGACAGAGCTCCCAGGGCTCCCCCTCCAGATATGGGGAGGACCACTCGCTTGCCTCGGTCTCGGGCGGCTTCCAGCTTGGGGGCCGGGACTCCGCCGAACTCCGCGACCGGGGTCACGGCTTCCGGCTCTTCGCGGCGCCCAACTACTTGGACCGCTTCTGGCCGAGGGGTAGGGTTCCCCCGGTCGGAGGAGCCGCGACCGGCATTGTGCTCGAGGTAGTCGCTGCGAAGGGCCAGTATGGTCCAGCAGGAGTCGGTGTCATGGCTCCGGTTCGCGCCGTGGACGCTGCAGTAGAAGGTTCCTCTGGAGGGCGCTCGGGGTGGAGGCTTGGGTCCGACCTAGCGATTTCCGCCGGGCGTATGCAGGTGCTTGGCGGGCGCTTGGGGGTGATACTGAGGACTTCCCCCTGAAAGTGCTTTCGGCTTCTCCGAGAGTCCCGATGGACGAGATCCTGCCGAGCGGGCTCCGGGCGGTGGAAGTCGGGAGCGTGACGCTCGCCCCGGCTAGGATCCGGGGGCGCTTCGTATGTCCTGGCGCTCGGGGCCCGGACGGGGACTACCATCGCTTGCCGGCGTATCTGGCCCTCTTCGGACCGAGCGTACTCTTCAAAGTACGTCATAAGCTGTGCCACCGAAGAGATAGGCTTCCGGTGGAGCTTATCAAGGAGGCCGGGGTGGGTGACGCCTTCTCGGGCCGCATCGATGACGGAGGAAGCCGAGAGCCCCTTGATCTGGGCCTTGGTGTGTGCGAAGCGCTGGGAGTATTGCCGCAAGGTTTCCCCGGGCTGCTGCTTCACTTGGAAGAGGCTCCCGATGGACATGGGGGCCACGAAGATCCCTTGGAAGTTGTTGACGAACTTCTTCTTCAGCTGTTCCCACGAGTGAATAGTCCCTGGCTGGAGGGACCAGAACCATCGGAGGGCGATCCCTTCGAGCGCCAAGGGGAAGCATTTGGCCATGGTGTCCCGGCTTCCCCCGGACGCCTCTATCGCCAGGGCGTACGAACGAGAGAATTCGCCGGGGTCGGAGTCCCCGGAGTACTTAGGGAGCTTGGCGGCGCGAAAGTTCGAACCGAAGCGCACCCTCTGGAGATCCGGGTGCAGGGGAGAATCCTCGTCGTAAGACGTGTTCTCCTCATCCGGAGGGTTCTCGTCATCGCTTAAATCCGTGACCCCACTTCCCGATTCTTCCACTTAGAATCAGCTTTTGCAACATGCATTTTATAACATCGGTTTGGCAAGCGACAATACATGTAGTAGGGAGAAGATAGTGACGTAACTTGGTACATGCGTAATAAAGTGATAAACATAAATGCCCCACAAACACGTACCTGGTTTCAACATCCAGCAGGCGGCCTCTCAAGAATGTGATGATGTACTCTTTTCCCTCCACCTCCTGGGTTCGCACGACCCCTATCACGCTTTCTTCGGTGGCGATATACAGCCAAAACAGAATTCTGCCTTTTGGTGCTCTTACCACGAGTGGTGATGATAAGCACTCTTTAATCTTTTCAAAGGCGCTTTGCTGACTTGCCCCCCAAGTGAACTCGACTTCATTCTTTAACCGGAGTATAGGGACAAAGGCATCAATCTTGCCAGACAAGTTAGATATAAAGTGATGCAAATAATTCATCTTGCCTAGCAACTTCTGCACATCTTTCTTGCATGTTGGCGCTGCAAAGTTTCTAATATTCTCAAGACTCTTAGGATCAATCTCTATACATCTTTCATGAATCATGAATCCTAAGAACTTGCCCGCCGACACGACAAAAGCACATTTGAGCAGGTTCATATTCAAACCATACTGTCACATCCTATCAAAAGCAACCTTCAGATCGGCTAAGTGGTTTCCCATAGCGTCCGATTTGACTACAACATCATCTATGTATACATCTAACATAACTCCTAACAAGTCATGACAGATCAAGTTCGTAGCACATTGATATGTAGCGCCAGCATTCTTCAAACCAAAAGTCATAACGACCCGCTCGAACAAGCTGACAAAACCAGGGCATCGAAAGACTGTCTTATATACATCCTCTTCGGCCATAAAAATTTGATTATAACCATTATTGCCATCAAGAAAACTTAGTACCTTGTGTCCTAAAGCGTCGTTGATCAACATGTCAACTATTGGCATTGGATACTCATCCTAATTGGCCTTGTTTAGATCCCTGAAATCAATACAAACTCGTATCTTGTTGCTCCCCATCTTTTCTACAGGCACAATGTTAGCGACCCATTTAGCATACCTGCATGGCCTAATAAACTCAGCCTTGAGTAATCACTTCACTTCTTCTTTAACTCTATCATAGACGACCGAATTAAAGCAACAAGGAGGCTGTTTATAAGGCCTAAATACGGATTTGATAGGTAGCCAATGCTCCACGAGCTCGCGGCTTAATCCGGGCTTCTCGCTATACACCCATGCAAAACAATCGACGTATGACCGAAGAAACTTTGTTACTTCGGCCTTTTCATAAAGCTGTAAATGTTGGTTTACAAAAGTTGGCCTTGGGATGCTACCATCGCCTATGTCAATTTCTTCTAAAGGATTGGCCGACGCAAAACCTTGTCCTAATTTCTCTATTTTGCTAAAGTCTTCGATGGCCTCGGCAATACCATTTTTAGTAGACTGATATTGCTCTACACGAGACTTCAACCAATATAGATTACTTTTGCTAGATATGACTACTAATTTAGAAATAGCCGTGCTACACTAGCTGGCTTTACAAACACTAGTACGAAATGTCCTCCGGACACGCTAACAAAGTCGTAATCCGAAAGATCCCTACCCAATAGACATTCCACTTTGTTTTGGATGGCGTCAATGGACACATCAGCCAATGCTACCTAGGCCGAAGTGTCCACTGGTATGACTTCTACCTAATCACCATCCCACTGAATAAGGCATTGGTGCAAAGTGGAAGGAATACAACAATTTGCATGAATCCAATCACGCGCGAGTAGTACATTGTAGTTACCTTGCACGTCAACGACAAAGAATGTTGTTGGCAACGTCTTGTTGCCTACTCTCAACTCCATGGAGAGTACGCCTTTGGCCTCGGAACTCTTGTCGTTGAAGTCGTTGAGCATTAAGTTAGTTTTCTTCAAGTCTTCCTCGTCCATGCCAAGTTTCTTCAATAGCGAATAAGGCATTAGGTTAATAGTGGCGCCACCGTCAACAAGCATCCTAGAGATCGGCTTCCCGTCAATGTGACCTCTAACGTAGAGAGGCTTTATATGGCGAGCCGTATCCTTGGGATTCTCAAAAATAGCGTTGCATGGGCCGAGGTTCTATTGAGCAACCTCGGCCTCATCTTGCGATATGGCGAATTCGGCGAGGCAGCATGATGACGTTGATGTCCATCGCCTGAGGTGTGGGTCCCTCAAAGATGGGTGTGTAGTCATCGTCGAGCGTGTCGTCATCGTCGTCGCTTTGACTAGGAGCCAGGTTGGTTATCTCAACCGGCTTGGTCCTCCACACCTTTCTCATCATTGGTCAAGGACAGATCTCCTCAAAGATGGCTTCTCGCTCATCCTCAGCTTTCTACTCACGCATCTCCTGTGCTCGTAGGCATTGCAAATGCCTTTTCTGTGATTTGGACAAGCCTGGAGGTGCCCAAGATGGTTGTGTCTTGGTAACATGCGCCACTGTCGTATCTATGTGATTTTTGGCCGAAGGGGTATTACCCAGGTCAGCCTCGTGCATTTCACAATCATAGGGCCCTTTGCTGTGGACTCTAACAATCAAACCAACCTCGTTTGGCCGATCGGACCAGGCTTTGGCGCTGACTTTAGCTGGAGTAGGGAACTTACCTCTATCGGGCTTCGGTGAGGGGTCCTTTGGGATTGGGACTTCCTAAGACCCTACTTTGAGTGTGATAGCCTCGGACTCCCTATCTGTCACCTCTTCGCACTCATCTCCCCTAGCTCCGTCTAGTGGGAGTTGATTCAGAGGTACTACGGATAGCCTTCAGACGTTGTCTCCCTTCGCCGCATCTATTTGTCCCTTCCAGTTATAATACTCCAAAGGAAAACAAGGGACAATGTTAAGTTGTGGAGGGTGCTCGGATTGCGATGTGTACGGAGCCCATGGGGTCCCCACCCAAGTGTATGGCGGAGGCATTGATGGCTCCAATGGCTTCGCCCACTGTGAGCCGAACCCACTACCCGGAGGGGGGGTTTGGCCAGGTCGACGGTACCTCGGACCATATCAGCGAAGGGTCCTGCCAGGTCGGAGGTTTGTTTCGCCATTGTGGGCCAAAGCCTGCCGCCGGAGGGTTTTCTAGAGCGAAGCCAGGTTCAGCCATTGGGGTCCGAACACGTTCTGCGTAGGGCACGACCACTAGGGCTGAAGCCACTGTATGGAGGGTTCGTCTAGTAGGGTCCGAAGTCACCGTAGGGAGTGTTTGGCCACTACAGCCCGAAGTCATCGTGTGGAGTGTTTGGCCACTGTGGTCTGAAGACACCCTCTGACTGCTTTGGCCCCTTCGGTTGACTTAGCCTTTTTACACGGGGGCCTATTTCCTTAGCTTTTCTTTGGTTTTTGTTTAACAACATCTGATATGTCACCTTTGGCTTCTTGCGAGCCCTAGCTGAAGGAGATGTGTTAACATTCCGTTTCCACACTCCTACTTCAGGGTTCTTAGGTACGAGTGTGCGTGTATGTGATTCTCCAATAATGACCGCTTTTCCTTTAGTCGACTTGGCCTGCTCCGGCCGAATCAGCACTTTCTTTTTGTCGAGGTCGACAGTGTTCATGGGAAATGGGTCTTTGTCTAGCTTCATCTTTGGACTGGGGTCTATCTTCAATCGTCCTTCCTCTATGGACGATTGAACCTATCGGCGAAAAACATTGCAGTTGATAGTATAATGCGAATGCGAATCATGCCACTTACAATATGGGTGTTTCTTTAGCTCGTCGGCAGATGGAATAACTTGGTCTTTAGGCAACCTGAGAAGCTGGTTCTTTAAGAGGAAATCAAATATTTTATCACACTTAGTTATATCAAATGAGTACTTGACTTTGCTAGGCCGATTCTTGGTGGGAGACGGCCGTAACTTAGAGCAAGTAATAGGTTTGCTCTTAGCATTCCAAACCCATTCGGTTCCATACATGTCAGCCGAATCTTCCTCCTCCTCTGATTCTTCTTCGTCAGAGTGTTCCATAACGTGGACTTCATCCCTAGACTTGTTAAACGTCTTAATAAACTTTTTATCCTTGGTTCGGCCTTCCTAGACCAGAGCTTGTTGTAAGACTTGGCTAACTTCTAAGAAGTGTTGGTTGTCTAGTCTTTCTTTAATTTCAGAGCGCAACCCACTGAAATCTAGATCTGCCAAATACCTTTCTGAAATATTAAGACTAAAACACTGGTTTCTGGTATCTCAAAAATGCTTGATATACTTAGAGACACTCTCGCTAGATTTATGTCTAACCAATGTCAAGTGTGAAAGCCTAAGTTCTGTTTCACCAGTGTAAAAGTAGTCAATGAATTTCTTTTCTAATTCAGCCCACGTTTGGATAGAGTTTGGCGGGAGCGCTAAAAACCAAGTGAAAGCAGTGCCGGATAGTGACAGAGAAAATAGTCCAAGTTTTAAAGCATCCGGCCCACTAGCTTCTCCACATTGTGCTAAAAATTGACTGACATACTCGAGTGTGGTTTTGTTATCCTCACCATCGAACTTATTGAATTCAGGGACTCTATAGCCATGAGGGTAAGGTATCATATCGAAATGGTCGGGGTATGGCTTCCGGTAAACCCTATCTCAACCTCTAGCTACGAAGCCTGTGCACTCCCTAAACAGTGCGCATGTCTGCTCCTCAATGTCATCCTGGCCTACTGCCTGCACGTCTCTCATGCGGGGGCGTGACACGTGGTGGTATGTCGGTGTGTCAGCCGCGGGGTTCTTCCTCATGCGCTAGCTCGGGATGTATGACGTGTTCAGGCCTATGTGCTTGTGCCTATGGCACGGGCAGTGTGGGAAAAACTAGCGCTGGTGCAGGTGGAGGTGGCACATGGTGACTGGTCTCGACCATGGATATTGAGGCCAGAGACGTAATGGCTTTGCCGGTACTACCGTCAGTTCTGCTGTAAATGTGATTTATCGGAGGTATACTAGCAATCAGAGCTGGAGGTACGACTTTGGTAAAGCCGACCCTTCTGAGTGTCGCCTCTACCTGGGAGCTAACTACCGAATCTAAATGGTTGGCTAGCGAAGCGCTAACAGCTTGATCTACTAATGCGGCTATCTTCTGCTCAATCTCTAAAGAAGATAAATGAGGTGATACTGGTGTTACCTGGGTTCGAGCGAGGTCGGGGATGTTAACATCGCGCTTGATGAAGCCTATATGTGTCTTGACATAGCTCCCAAGCATGAGGTCTTAGAGCTCCTTCATCTTTTCCTCGATCTCGGCTCTGTCTTCCGCGGGAATATCTTTAAGGGTAGGCGTCATGATGTTGCGGTTGTTGATATCTACGCCCCCATGCAATCTATCAGCGATGTAGATGTAGTAGTCGTTGTAGACGTACCGACGACCGATGTAGATGTACTCGTCATGTTGGCGTAGCCTTCTCGAGTGGAGTCGCCAAAAAATATGTTGAAATGAAAACGTGCCCCCGCACTTGGGTCAGTTCGATGATCCAAAAGTGTGCGGATACTTAGGGACAAGCCTAAGCGTAACACAACACTGACGTTGCGTTCTGACTACCCTCAACAGTGGCAAGGGGGTGGAGTCGCCAGGTAATCAGATCACATAGAAATAATCCAATTAGCCGAAAGAAATATATTAAATAGAATAAATCAGCAAGCTGAATGGAGCCCGATTGATCCGAAGGGTACTGTGTGAAGGGTATCACCGAAGGGTACCCTCGGCGTCCTATGCAAAGGGTCTCACCGAAGGGTACCTTCGGTGTTCGGACTGATTTGGCTGAAGGTAGGCTTCGAACAGATCTCGACGTGACAATCGCCTCTGAACATCGGAGTTCGGCGTGAAGTCTATGTTACGACAAAATATCTCCAACGCGACGCACGGGCGTGACTTCGTTTGGCGCGGAGTACAAACATGGCGAAGCCTATCTCGACGAAACCTATTGTGGAGCATTTTGGCGCACGGGACTCGGTCCAACCAACAACAGCGTGACGGTCTGGCACGGGTAGTCGAAGAAGGGATTCCACCGAAGGGCATTCTGGCAGCCTCCGAAACCAGTTTCCTGGCTCTGGACACCTCCGGCGAAGTGGCTCCGAGCTTGAAAACCTTCGTTCATAGTGGCCAGCCAGCGTGCTGCACTCCAGGCCCTCGCCGAACTCCGATTGGTTTATGACTGCCACCTCCATGACACTGTCTACCGCTTCATGCCCATGCGCACATCAGGGAGTCACCGCAGCATCTACATCAGCCCCCTCACTCAGAGCAACTCCGCCATCGCCCGCACCATGAGACTTTTGGAGGCCATGGACAACCTCCACAGAGAGGCCGTTCTCGACGCAGACAGCCAGCACGACACCATAGACTTCTACCACCATACCTCGGAGAATCTGAACCGCGAGAATGCCGATCTTCGTCGACAGGTCCAGCAGAACCCTTCAGTTGACCCTCGAGGTAGAGGAGTTGAGGCGTCAGAACGAACTTCTATGCCAAGGCGCCCTCATCACCACCCAGCTTCGCCATCAGCTTAAGGAGTTGAAGAAGGATCTCGAGAAGGTCGCACCCCTTCCGCCCCGCAAGCGGAAATCGCTTCAAATCCCCACAATGAGGCCCAAGAGGATCTCCCGCAGCGCACATCCCGCCGGACACTCCAGCTCCACCACCCCGACCGTCTCCATCGAGCCCATGGTCGAGTCATCCCCCGAGCTACCTTAGACGTAGACTTTACGATTGATTGTTTTCTTTTGATGTTTTGGATTGTATTGCCACTCATGTCAAATATAAGGCATGAGTGAAGATTAAATAAGAGACAATAAATGTAATCGAAAGGATAACGCATTGTTGAAATAAAACTTAGTATTCTTCCCCCTAAGAAAGTGTTGTCTGTTTTGGAAACTTTGGGATGACTAACACTCAAGGCTCCGATGCTCCCGAGAATGGAGGGGACAACGACAACTTGCCCCAATGGGGAGCGACTGGGCAGAGGCAAGCCCCAGTCGCCAACCACCCTACACTGGCCGAGATGATGGCCAACCAGAATCAGCTGGTGACCGCACTACTGAACCAGATGCAACAGCAGCAGCCGCAGATGCAAGAGCAGCAGGCTCAATTCTTCCGCCTCCACCAGCAGCAGCCAGAGCTACCTCGCCCCGCCACTCCCGCTCCTACACCCGCTTCCCAGCTCTCGGAGTTTCTCCGAGTTCATCCTCCCACTTTCTCCAGCACCACCAACCCCATGGAGGCTGGTGATTGGTTGAGAACGATTGGGAAGAAGTTGGCCCTCCTGACTTGTACCGAGCAGGAGAGGGTAGCCTTTGTTGCCCACCAACTACAGGGTCCTACCGCGGAATGGTGGGACAACCTGTGTGAGACTCTGCCCGAGGGACATGTCCACACTTGGGCCGAGTTCTCCGCCGCCTTCCACGCAGCCCATGTCCTAGATGACATTATTGCCCAAAAACAACAAGAGTTCAGGGACCTGCAGTAGGGAAGCAGGTCCGTCACCGAATATCTGCATGAGTTCAACCGGCTAGCCCGGTACGCGCCTGAGGAAGTCCGTACTGATACGGCCAGGCAATCTAAGTTCCTCCGGGGGCTGAAGGATGATCTCTCCCTTCAGTTGATCTCCAAAGATTACGCTAACTTTCAAAAGTTTGTGAATAAGGCTATCATTCAGGAGACCCAGCAGAACAAGGTCGACCTGAAGAAAAAAAGGATGATCGCCTTCCGCCAGAACCAAGGCATGGCGCAGAGGCCCCACTTCACACCTCCCCCATCAGTGCCCCAATATCATCCCTGCTCGGTGTATCGTTCAGCACCCCCCACCGCCAACGCCGAAACCGGACATCCTCACCCCGCTCACACCACGCTGGCCGCTCCACCTGCCCCTGCCAAGAAAGCAGAGGTCCTGTGCGACAAGCACGACAAGCCCGTGATACACTTCAACTACTGCCAGGAGGGGCATTATTCTCACCAGTGCCCCCACCCCAAGCGCGCACAAGGAGTCGCGACCAACCCGGCAGTTCACGCCAGAGTCAACCACGTCACCGCCGAAGAAGCCCAGGCTGCACCCGAAATTGTCATGGGTAAGTTCACGGTACACTTGGCCCTTGCAGTGGTATTATTTGATACTGGAGCTACGCACTCCTTTATATCAACAACTTTCATGGAGAAGAATAATCTGAACGTAAGTGAACTACCAAGACCAGTGTTAATAGCCACCCCTGGCAAACAAACCCAAGCCCATTCCTATAGTCCAAGGGTATGGGTAGATATCCAAGGCACAATATTCTGGGCCGACCCCATCCTAATAGAATGCCAAGGTTTGGATCTCATTTTAGGAATGGATTGGCTCAATAAGCACCAGGGTGTGATAAGGTGTGCCCGGAGGCAAGTAACTGTGACCAGTGAAGAAGGGACTGCTGTCACGTTTCAGATGCCAAGCCAAAAGTTCGGAAGACCGAGGCTACACCAGATTACTTTGGAGGAGATACCAGTAGTCTGTGAATGCCCGGACGTATTTCCAGAGGATTTACCAGGGATGCCACCCAAGCAAGATATTGAGTTCCAGATTGATCTAGTACCCGGAAATACTCCCATTTACAAGCGACCATACCGGATGGCCGCCAATGAACTAGCTGAAATGAAGCAGCAACTTGAAGATCTTGAGAAGAAGGGATACATCAGACCTAGCACATCTCCATGGGGAGCCCCCGTCATCTTCGTTGAGAAGAAAGAAGACAAGGCTAAGCGTATGTGTGTGGATTATCGAGCCTTGAATGAGGTAACCATCAAGAATAAGTACCCGTTACCCAGGATCGATGATCTATTTGACCAGCTGAAAGGAGCTACAGTGTTCTCCAAGATCGACCTGCAGTCCGGATATCATCAGCTGAGGATTCGAGAGGAGGATATACCCAAGACAGCTTTTACCTCTCGTTATGGATTATATGATTGCACCGTCATGCCTTTTGGATTGACCAACGCCCCAGCTTTCTTCATGAATATGATGAATAAGGTGTTTATGGAATATTTGGACAAATTCATTGTGGTATTCATAGATGACATTCTCATCTATTTCAAGGACAAAGAGGAGCACGAGACTCACATCCGGTTGACCTTAGGAAAACTAAGGGAACAACAGTTATACGCCAAGTACAGCAAGTGCAAGTTTTGGACGGTGGAAGTAAAGTTCCTTGGACATATCATCTCTGCGCAAGGTATCGCAGTGGATCCTGCCACCGTGGAAGCAGTTACGGACTGGTTTCCACCCACCAACGTATCAGAAATACAAAGTTTTCTAGGTTTAGCAGGTTACTACCGCCGATTTATCGAGAATTTTTCCAAGATAGCCAAGCCTATGACCAAGCTATTGCAGAAGGGAGAAAAGTTTGAATGGACTCCAGAATGTGAGGAAAGTTTTCGCACTCTCAAGACCCGGCTGGTGTCATCACCTATACTGACCCTACCGGATATCAGGAAGGACTTCCATGTTTATTGTGACCCATCCCAACAGGGATTGGGATGTGTTCTTATCCAAGACGGAAATGTTATTTCATATGCCTCTCGTCAGTTGAGACCCTATGAGCTAAACTACCCGACTCATGACTTGGAATTGGCCGCTGTAGTGCACGCCCTAAAAATATGGAGGCATTATTCTGTCGGAAACCGCTGTGAGGTCTTTACGGATCACAAGAGTTTAAGTATATCTTCACGCAGCCGGATCTCAACCTTAGGCAAAGATGATGGTTGGAATTAATAAAGGATTATGACTTAGGTATTGACTACCATCACGGAAAAGCAAACATGGTAGCTGACGCATTAAGTCGTAAGGGATACTGCACCACCATCGTGATTCAGGATCACGCGCCTTTGCTATATAAGGAAATTAAAAGGTTAAACCTCGGGTTAACCACATGAGCATATCTAGCCACCTTGGAGACCCAACCAGTCCTATTCGAGAAGATCTGAGAGGCTCAGTTAGAAGACCCGGATATAGCCACCATCAAGAAGAACATGAGACAGGGTAAAGCCCCAGGATTTTCAGAGGACGAGAATGGCACCATATGGTTTGGAACCAGGATCTATGTGTCGGATAAACCGGAGATAAAGACTCTTATTCTAAGGGAAGCCCATGATACTCTATACTCCATCCAACCCGGGAGTACCAAGATGTACCAGGACCTGAAAGAACGTTATTGGTGGGTTATCACGAAGAAGGAGATTGCTCAGTTTGTCGCGGAATGTGACACCTGCCGACGAGTAAAAGCCGAACATCAGAGACCCACAAGACTCTTGTAGCCACTTAAAGTGCCTGAATGGAAATGGGAGGAGATCGGTATGGATTTCATTACCGAACTCCGAAAGACCCAACATGGATATGATTCCACATGGGTAATCATTGACCGGCTAACCAAAGTAGCTCACTTCATAGCCGTCAAGACAACCTTCAGTGGCCCTAAGCTAGCAGAGTTGTATATGGCCCACATCGTGTGTCTTCATGGAGTACCCAAGAAGATAGTCTTCGATAGAGGGAGTCAGTTTACGTCTCGATTCAGGAAAAACCTTCAAGAAGAGATGGGAACAAGACTAAACTTCAGCACCGCTTACCACCCCCAGACAGATGGACAAACTGAAAGGGTGAATCAGATATTGGAGGATATGCTACGGGCATGCGTTTTGGATTTTGGAGGAACTTGGGACAAAAGTTTATTGTACGCTGAGTTTTCGTACAACAACAGTTATCAAGCGATCCTACAAATGTCCCCATTCGAAGCCTTATATGGACGAAAGTTCAGGACGCCTCTACTTTGGGATCAAACTGGTGAATCCCAGGTATTTGGAACAGATATCCTTCATGAAGCTGAAGAGAAGGTACGGATTATCAGAGACCGACTCAAGACAGCCCAATCTCCATAGAAGAGCTATGTAGACAATCGTCGTCGAGATCTAGCATTTGAAGAAGGAGACCACGTCTACCTTCGAGTTACCCCTCTCCGTGGCACTCAACGGTTTAACATGAGAGGAAAGTTGGCACCCCGATATGTTGGACCTTTTCCTATTGTTAGGCGCTAAGGCGAAGTCGCTTATCAGTTGGAACTGCCGCCCTCATTGGCTAGGGTACATGATGTGTTTCATGTGTCCCAACTAAAGAAGTGCCTTCGAGTCCCAACAGAGCAAGTACACCTGCATCAGTTGGATGTTCAAGAAGATCTGACCTATGTGGAAAGCCCTTCAAGATCTTGGAAGTAAAAGAAAGGATCACCAGAAGCCGAGTCATCCGCTTCTGTAAGGTTAAGTGGAGCAATCATCCAATAGATGAAGCCACATGGGAAAAAAAGGAAGAACTCAAGGCACAACATCCTGAGCTATTCGAGGATTAATCTGAATCTCGAGGACGAGATTCTTTGTAAGGGGGATAGGATTGTAACAACCCAAGACTTAAAAAGAAATAAAATAAAGGAAATTATTATTCAAAGCATTTTCTGAAATTAATTATTAAAGAAAATCCTAAAAGAGCCCTATTAAAGCCAAACAGGGAGAAATATTCAGAATTTGGACATAGAAAATTTATGGGATAAACTAGAGGCCAAAATATAATTTTAGGAAATTTTACAAATTTTTATCAATAGTGAATCAACCCTTAAACAAATAAATGAATTACTGGATTTATTTTAAATCAGAAAACATTTAAAATCTTAATGGGCCTCAACCACGAATTTGCCTCCAGCCCAGCCCAACCCAACCTCGCGTCACTAACAAGCGGGACCAGCTTGTCGGCAACGTCTCCCGCCTCTCTCTCACACCCGCACCCCGCATCGGCCCCACCCGTCAGTCACCCTTCCTTTCCTTTCCCTCTAACCGCCCGGCCCCGACTGTCGGCGCTCTCTTTTCTGTCCGCCTGCTGACAGGTGGAGCCCACCTGTCAGCTTCATCTTCCTCGTTGGAAGGGGATCCCCCCTTCCTTATCCGGCGACCCCCTTCTGGATTCCCGCCGCCGGCCGCCCGATTACGTCGATCCGGCCCCAGATTCATTTCCCTCGAGCACCGGCGATCTATTTCCCTCTATGGCCGACGCGGTTTCGCGCTTAAGGAAGCTTGGCCGGGATTTGGAAACCCTCGCCGGAGAGGGAAGGAAACCCTCAGTTTCCTTCCGTTTAACCGTCGCCAGCAACCCTATAAGTACCCCTTCTCTCGCCGCACTCAGCCCACACCGTCTAAGCTCGAGCCATAGCCTTCAAAGCGCTCCCATTCGGTCTTCAGACTTTTCCTCTTGCTCCACCTCCGGCCGCCGCTCGCCGTCGACTCTGGCCCCCTTCAGCCGCGCCACTGCCACCGTCGTGACCACCAGAGCCCGCCCGACCTCAGCCACGCCTCCGTTGGCCGAGAGAACCACCGGATCGCTGTCGCCGTCGAGCACCCAAAAGTCCTCCCCGTCTACCCCTCGCCGCCGATCGACATCCATCGCCCTCCGTCGCCACCGAAGGTATAATCGAGATCTAGGCCCTTAGGCCCTTGCCATCGCCGTCACCGCAGCACCCGAGGCTGCCGTCGCTGGAGACGAAGGGGGTACGTGCCCCCTTACGCTCGTGCCATGCCGGATGGCCCCTTGGCGGCACGATCGCGATCGAAGGGCTTAGATTAAATCCCTTTAGGATTTAATCCGGGCCCTTGATCTAGTCAAAGGGGTACAGGGCCATCTCAGCCGTTGATCGCAACTTGAACTCTCGGAGCGATCTCGCGCATCCACGTCATACCGGTTCGCGAGATCTAATCGTGGCCGTCCATTTTCACTTAAGCCATCTCGCCTCGCGCCTGGCCGCTTGATCTGGATCGGACGGTCTAGATCGACCCAGTCCACACGCGTAGTAACGCGGTTCACCGTGGGCCTGGCTCACCGTGGACTAAAGCCCATTTTCTGTTTAAATAAAATTCCAGAAAAATATTTAAACTTCCAAAATTCATAACTTGCTCATTTTAACTCCAAATTTCACCATTCAAATTTTGTTAAATTCAGCATTTTATTCTCTACAACATTTTCCCCGAGGTTCCACCTTCACCCTTTGCTGATCAAGGCAAGTCACAACCCCCATTTTGATCATCATTGAGCCCATGTTTTAATAAATTATCGCTATAACTCATAGGATAATATTGCATTAGTCAAATATCAAGCCCTACACTTATATTTATTAGATCCCCGTCCTTGTGTGCAAACCCAAGCCATGCTTATTGAGCCTTAACTCCTTGTCACTCTACTATAAAAGTATTAGCTAGTGCCCAATGTACCGGCACAATTGCTATAGGATAAAAAGAATGAGTCGTAGATAGTTGGATTCTGCTATATGAACTTCCCCGTTATTCTCGTCTCTGGACTCTGTTGGAGTTGGCTATGTTATAAGTATGGTGGGTTCCGGGTGCAAGCTAGGGCATTGGTTGGTCACACCCGGGGCACTATAAGGACCAGTCTGCGGGATCTGTTGCAAAGCACTTCCGTACCAACCACAAGTCTAATGGGTAAGTCCTAACTAAAAGTATGGAACAATCCGACTCGATGCACCATAGTGGAGGGGGCAAGGGGCAACCTACGGGTGACTTGTACCGACGTGGCTCAAGGGGGGGTATGGAGAGGCTTGACGCATCGGGACACCATATGAAACCCATAAGAGGGTGCTGTCGGGTTGAGGAGGACCATATGGAAGGTTTTGGCACGAGTTCCCGTGGTATGGGTCATCTCATTACACTTTGGTGTAAGTGATGAGTACGTGCCTTGTCGGTACAGTGGTACATCTCCGATCAGAGTATTCAATCTTTTCGAAAAGCCGAGCCCACGGTCAAGGGTAGGTTCTGTGACTTCTCGCAGTTAGTTTACTACTGTTTGAATGGTTGAGTTATTCATGGCATGTAAGGACTGTTGAGCGAGGTGGGGCTGACTGTACCCCTCGAGTTAGAAGATGATGATGCATACACATGTTTACATTTCAGTACTAATAAATTGATCACATTTAATGCTTTACAATTATGCTTTTCCGCAAAATTAGCCACTATCTCCCTTGTTATTACTCTGCATTATATTTGCATCCGGTGGCTTGCTGAGTACATTTGTACTCACCCCCATTGACTTACACCACCAGAGCTCGTCTACTACGAGGAGGATGTAGGTCTGGAGTAGCGACCCAGCCAAGGCGATACTGGAATGAGGCGTTCATCTAGGACCCTTTGTTTTATTAGTTTCTCTTCATCTTTAATCACTTTTGTACTAATACGGTCTACGAACCGTGAATGATTGCTCGTATTGTACGTGGTCGCTTGATGAACGTCTTGTTCTTATTGATATTCTATGGAATTTCAATAAAGGTCCTGATTTATTAAATCTGGGCGTGACAGGTAAGCCACACGTACGGTAGGACTGACACCAACACTGGCACGACCGTGATGTCTCCAGCCTCAACACTTATGGCCAAGACTAATCATTACACTTACGGTCAAAATAGCACTGCGTAACCTGCACCGCTACCTGCGTCGGTACCCGTGGTTCCCACCCCACAAGCGTAGGCATGTTGACACGAGCACGTCATGCAAATAGCGCGCAGGAAAGACACCCATGGCCGACACGCTGATATCCCACCACGTGTCGCATCCCCGCATGAGAGGCGCACGTAGGTAGCATGCCTAGATGACATAGAGGAGCGGGTCCGTGCACTATTTAGAGAGTGTACCGGCTTCTTGCCCAAGGGACGGGTTAGGGTTTACCGTAAGCCATACCCCGATAATCTCGACACGATACCCTACCCCCATGGCTATAGGATCCCTGAATTCACAAAGTTCGACGGCGAGGGTAGCAAAACCACACTAGAGCACGTTAGTCAATTTTTGGCACAGTGTGGAGAAGTTAGCGGGATAGATGCCCTAAAGGTTAGACTACTTTCTCTCTCGCTATCTGACACCGCATTCACTTGGTTTTTGGCGCTCCCGCTGAACTCCGTTCAGACATGGGACGATCTAGAGAGGAAATTCCATGATTACTTTTACACGGGTGAGACAGAACTTAGGCTTTCACATTTGACATCGGTTAAGTAGAAATCTAGCGAGAACGCCTCCGAGTACATCAAGCGTTTTAGGGATACTAGAAACCGATGTTTTAGCCTTAATATTTCGGAAATGGACTTGGCGGAACTAGCTTTTAATAGGTTGCGTTCCGAGATTAAGGATAGGTTAGATAACCAAAACATTTTAGAAGTTAGCCAAGTCTTACAGTAGGCTCTGGTCCAGGAAGGCCGAGCCAAAGATAAGAAGCTTATTAAGACGTTTAACAAGCCTACGGCTGAAATCCACATCATGGAATGCTCTGACGAGGAGGAGTCAGAAGAGGAGGATTCGGCCGACATCTATGCGGCCGAATGGGTTTGGAACGCTAAGAATAAACTTGTCACTTGCTCCGAGTTATGGCCATCTCCCACAAAGAATCGACCTAGTGAGGTCAAGTACTCATTTGATATAACTAAGTGTGACAAAATATTTGATTTTCTCTTAAAAAGTCAACTTCTCATGTTACCCAAACGTCAAGTCATTCCATCTGCCGATGAGTTAAAGAAGCACCCGTACTGTAAGTGGCATGATTCACACTCACATAACACTAACGACTGCAATGTTTTTTGACGACAGATCCAATCGGCCATAGAAGAAGGATGATTGAAGATATACCATGATCCGAAGATGAAGCTAGATAAAGATCCTTTTCCCATCAACGCCGTCGACCTCGGCGAAAAGAAGGTGTTGATTCGGCCGGAATAGGCCGAGTCGGTTAAGGGGAAGGACGTAATTGTTGGAGAGTCGCGCACTCGCACGCTTATACCAAAGAACCCCGAGGTAGGAGTGTGGAAATAGAACATTAACACCCCTTCGGCTAAAGCTCGCAAGAGGCCAAAGGTAACGTACAATATGCTGTTAAGCAAGCACCAAAGAAAAGCCAAGGAAGCAGGTCCTCAAACTAAGAAGCTAAAGCAGCTGAAGGGTCCAGGACTCTCGGAGGGTAGCTTCGGACCGAAGTAGCTGAACCCTCCACACGGTAGCTTCGGGCCACGGTGGCCTGACACTCCGCACGGTGGGTTCGAGCCTCAATGGTCGAACCCTCCGTATAGTAACTTCGGCCCCCAATGGCCGAACCCCGCACCGTTTTGTACTTCTCCGATAGGAGGCTTCAGCCCGCACTGGCCGAACGTACCTCCGTCCTGGCAGGACCCTTCGCTAGTGTGGTTTGAGACACCATCAACTCTACCGAACCCCCTTCCGGGTAGCGGGTTCGACTCTCAGTGGGCAAGGCCACTAAAGCCACCTATGCCTCCGTCGTACGACTAGGCAGGAACCCCTTGGGCTCTGTACGTATCTGGGTCGGAGTACCCTCCGCAATTTAACACTATGTCTTGTTTTCCTTCGGAGTATTATGGATGGCAGGGACAAATGGACGTAGTGGAGGGAGGCATCATTCACAGAGTATCCATGGTGCCTCCGAATCAGACCATGCAGAGCAAAGCCTAAGGGCACAAACACAAGGAGGATGAGGAAAGGGAGTCCGAAGCCATCACCATCAGAGTGGGGTCTTAGGAAGTCCCAATCCCGAAGGCTTCATCGCCAAAGTCTGACGGAGGTGAGTCCCATACTTCGGTCGGAGCCCACGCCGAAGCTGGGTTCGATCGGCCGAACAAGGCCGGTCCATCCACCGGGGTTCGCAGCGAAGGCCCCTCTAAACGTAGGGTGTACAAGGCCGAAGGGCGTAACAGCACTTCGTCCAGAGTTGACAGAAGCCGAACAGTAGCACCCGACACCAAGCCACAACCATCCTAGGCACCTCCGGGCATGTCCAAATCATAGAAGAGACGACTACAATGACTATGGGCACAGGAGATGGGCGAGAAGAAAGCAGAGGGCCAGCGCGACGCTATCTTCGAAGAAATCTGCCCTCGGCCAGCTACGAAACAGGTATGGAGGGAGAAGCCGGTTGAGATAACCAACCCAGCTCCTAGTCCGAGCGACGATGACGACGATATGCTCGACGACGACTACTCGCCCGTCTCCAAGGGCCCACACCCCAGGCAATGGACATCATCATCGTCACGCTGCCCGCCGAGTTTGCCCTGCCACAGGACGAGGCCGAGGTCGCTCAATTGAACCTCGGCCCACGCAACACCATCTTCGCAAAGCCCGAGGACATGGCTCGCCATCCGAAGCCTCACTACGTTAGAGGTCACATTGATGGGAAGACGATTTCCCGAATGCTCATCGACAGCGGCGCCACTGTTAACTTAATGCCTTACTCGTTATTAAAGAAACATGGCAGGTGTTGGGACGATGGATCGAACCAGCAGGTTTCTTGGTGGATGAGAGTAATGGAATGTAGTGCTCAGATTGTATTCTCGAATCGTGTGTTTATTACAACTGTAGTTGGGGGTATTTATAGGGTGGCCCGCCCCAGAAGGGTCGAGTGCCTCCAAAACCCTCAACCGCTACTTGGTCTAACACAGGCTTGTAGTATAGACAAGAATAACTGTTACATAGTACAGACAGGAAGGTGCGATTCTGACAGCGTATCAACCGTGTTGGGCGCTGCAACGGCCGCCCAACACGGCCCAGGCGATCACGATCCTGTCCCCGGGCTGCCTTGACCGAGTCCTTTCCCACGTACGGTTGCACCCCGAAGCCTTTGCACCTCCCGAAGGCTGGCCTCCGGCGTCCAGCCGGGCACTTCCCCAGAGAGTCCCTTCGGCACGCTTCGGAGCTCCCGGAGACCTTTGGGCCTCCCTGCCTAGGGGCCCGCGGGTACCTTCGGCGCAGGGCTTCGGGTCTTCCGGATGTGGCCTCCTCTCCGAACCGTACTGCTCTTCACGCTTCCAACTGTCATCGGGATTATCTCCCCCAACACTAGCCCCTCACTTCTTTCCTCTCAAGAGTCCTGCATGGGAGAGAGGGTGGAAGCGCACATAATAATTCCGATAGCTTTATAAGAAATCAACTCACATAGAGATCCCGGATCTTTGCTGTAAGACGCCCCCATTTGATTGCTCCAAAGATGTTACGATGCCTTGGAAACATTCCCGAGCCCAGAGGTCGAGAGCTTACTTCAGAGCGCCTTCGGCGAACTAGTCGCTTTGTGCCCTTGCGGAGGGAGGGGCTTTGACCAACCGTTCTCGATGCTCGCGCGGCTTTGACTGCTAGGCTCCAGCGCACGAGAAGTCAGACTAGCGCATCACTTAATGTAATCAATGCACTAGGCACGCAGGTGACGTGAGGGATACGGACCGTCGGAGATGGGCGCACTCAAAGGTGGGCCAGTAAGGCCTTAAATGCGGGGGCCGTGCGGTCGGCGCACGCGCATCAAGCGGCGAAAGGCGGACCAACGTGGTGCTGAAGCGCGGGGACAGTAGCCATCTTCCCACATAAATAGCCCCTGAATCACCAACTGAGCCCTCTCCTGCTCACTCGCTCAGGCCCTTAGCTGCAATCTTGACGGGTGAACTCTTGCTCTCGAGCTCTTGCCTCCTCCATTCGCTTCCTCTAGTCATGGCGGAGAGGAGCGCCCCTGCGGCAGCGGTGGACCCCCGCTTCCTGCAGCGCCAGATGGTAGTGGCAGCGGCGGCGGCGGCGACGGCTTCAGGTCCATCAGAGACGCGTGACCCGCGGGAGCTCCGCCCGGCCTCGGAGCGGTTCCGGGAGCAGACCTTGGAGCTGGGGCCGTCGGCATGCACGGATGGGTCCATCGAGCAGGCGACTAGGGGCCGCCTCGGTCCTGACTCAAGGGCAAGGAAGCCAGGCGTGGAATCAGTCCCAGCACCGCGTGAAGGGGAGGTCGTCGTCTTCGAGGCATTCTTCGACGCGGGGCTAGGATTTCCGGCTTTAGAGCTCCTCTCAGCGGTTCTGGATGCCTTCCACCTTGAGCTCCCGCAGCTATCCCCGAACGCCGTGGCCCGCCTCGCTATCTTCGAGTGGGCCATGTGCGCTGAAGGCTGCGAGGGCAGGGCAGAGGTCTTCGCTGAGATGCATGAAGCCCTCTGCCAACCGAAGAAGAAGGACGACTGGGTACTGGCCTTAGGGACCATCAACTTTCAGCTCTGGAAGAGGTACGTGGACTCCTTCCCTGCGAAGGCAATCAACGAATGGTGGTACTCCAAGTGGGTGCACCGGTGGTTTTATGTCCAAGTGGGGCTGAGCTTCAGGCTCGGCGGACCTCCGTGCCACATCTGGCTCCGGAGGGAGGCAGTCGTCGAGGCCAGCGCCGGCTCGGTCTCCGCTCGCATCCAGCTACTTCAAATTGTCGCCCGCCGGAATTCGTCGCCCTCGAGATCCCGCCACTGAAGGAGGAGTGGCCGGCGTCACTCCGGACCACCCGGGATGAGTCATCATCGACGGAGCTCTCCCGCCGGCTCAGTTAGCATCCGCCTCCTCTTAATCTTGTCAATTCTTTCATTATGTTCGAAGGGCTATCGGACTTAACCCTCGAGTACAGGGTCGCTCGTCGCCAAGACCCCCGACGAAGTAGCCTGGATGGCTGAAAGGATCCTCGGGGCTCCCACCCCAGCTGAGTACAAGCGGCGGGTGGAACTTGTAGGATCCTGGGGGTGGCACAACCGCGTGTGGGATGCGCTCGAGCTTTCTACCCTGCCTTTCCCGGAGGGGGAAGCCCTTCGCGCGCCTTCGAAGAAGAGGGGGGCAGACCTCAATGCCGGGCCCTCCACTAAGCGCCCCTTGAAGAAGAAGGTGGTGAAGGATCCGAAGAGGCTTTCCCCGGCCCACTCCTCCGCCTCTAATTCCGAATGGGGGTACTCTAGTGAGGGGGCCGGGACGGAACCGGACGATCCATCGGCGGACCCGGATCTAATCCGCCTGGAGCGACTAGCTTTCGGCGGTGCCGGAAGCACTCCAGTTCCCCCAAACCCGCCGCCGCCTGCTCCGAGGGCCGGGTAGGAGGCGCCAAGTATTGAAGTGGAGTCATCTCCCAAGTCCACCCCTCCACGCGGTCCGGCCTCAGAGGAGTTCTCCGCTAGTTCTCGGGGGAGTCGGGAAACCAATAGCCTAGACCGGGGGGGTTGGCCGACCCCCTATGAGCTGTGGAAGAGAGCGCCGACGTCGAGGCCAAATGTGCTGCGGTGGTAGCAGGTTCCCTGGTGAACTCGATATACAACTTGTTCTATCGGCTGGGCACTCCGGGGCGCGTCCAGCCCTCGGAAGCCCCCGTTGAAACTGCGGATGAAGGTACGTGGTTCAACTCGTCTTTTTACTTGGAAGCATCAAATTTCTTCGACTCTGACCTCCGTTCTTCCTGGGCAGGTACTTCTGCCCTGGTCTTAGCTCCGGCCCCGATACCCTCCGGGGATGCCGCCAATATAGGGTCCGAAGTCCCTGCGGGTGCAGCGGGAACTCCGGGACTAGGTGACGGGGCGGAATCAGAGGAGGCCCTTGGAGAAGCCTCCGAGGGGGCTGGTCGAGAGGTCGAGATCCGCCCACCCTCCAGCTCAAGGCGCGCGTGTTCCAGCATACCCCTCCTGTTCCCCATCCTGGAGGAAGGTGAAGACTTCACGTCGAGGGTGACCCCAGTCCACGACTCTTACCTGCGCTTGCGGGACGCCGAGATGATAGATGAGCTCGGCCAGGTGGATGGCATCGACCTCGGCCGGGCTATCAAGAGCGCCGCAAGCCAGGTATTTCTTCGAAGCGCCCTGAGGCAATCCCCTAGCCTTCTTTTTCTAACTCACCACTTCGTGCGCAGGTAGTCGTGTTGGCGCAGGGTTCGCTACTGTCCCTGCTCTCCGAACGCAGCCGCCGCGAGAGCAGCGCTTCGGAGCTCTCTGGCGAGCGGAGACCGCCGAGAGACTGGTCCAGGAGTAGGCAGCCGAGATCAACCGGCTCCGGACATTGGAGTCGGAGGTTGAAGCTCTTCGCCCTCGAGCCGCCATGGCCAAGGCACTCGAGGCACAAGTCGTGGAGGTCGACGCCCTCAAGGCCCATGTTGCCGAGCTAGAGGGGCTTCGAGATCGGGCTACCCAAGCAGACGAGCTTGAGGCGGAGTCCAACATCTTTTGAGCCCAGGCCGCAGAGGTGGAGAGGCTTTGGTCCCGAGATGAGGAGGCAGACTGGCTTGAGGGGGAGGTATTCGCGCTTCAGGCCCAAGTCTCGGAGATGGCAGCCACCACCGAAGCCCACGAAGCCCGGGTGCTCTAGCTCGAGCAGACCACGACGGACCTTCTGGCCTGGAATGAGGCGGTGACCGAGGCGCTAGCCCAGGGGGAAAAGACGGCGGCTGACACCGGAATGAGGCCCGGATCAAGCTGTTAGCGCTTCGCTAGCCAGCCCTTTAGATTCGGAAGTTAGCTCTCACGTAGAGGCGACACTTAGAAGGTTTGGCTTTACGGAGGCTGCACCTCTAGCTCCGATTGCTAGCATACCTCTGATAAATCGCATCTACAACAGAACTGACGGTTGTACCAGCAAAGCCATTGTTTCTCCAGCATCGACATCTATGGCCGAGACCAGTCACCATGGCCAAACTAACACTACTTGCTATGCGCCACCTCAACCTACGCACGCGTCACTTTTTGCCGCATTGCCCATGACGCATGCACAAACACATAGGCCTGAACACATCATACATCCCGAGCTAGCGCGCGAGGAGGACCTCCGCGGCCGACACACCGACATGCCGCCATGTGTCGCGCTCCCGCATGAAAGACGTGCGCAGGCAGTGGGCTAGGATGACATAGAGGAGACGATGTGCACACTATTTAGGGAGTGCACTGGCTTTGTACCTAGTGGTCGGGCTAGGGTTTACGGGAAATCATACCCTGACCATTTTGACACTATACCATACCCTCGCGGCTATAGAGTCCCTAAATTCACCAACTTTGATGGTGAGGGCAGCAAAACTAGACTAGAGCATGTCAGCCAGTTCTTAGCGCAGTGTGGAGAAGCTAGTGGGTCAGATGCTTTGAAACTTATACTATTTTCTCTTTCTCTATCCGACACTTCTTTCACTTGGTTTTTGGCGCTCCCGCCGAACTCTGTCTAAACGTGGGATAAATTGGAACAAAAGTTCAATGACTATTTTTATATGGGTGAGACAGAACTTAGGATTTCACACTTGACATCGGTTAGACTGAAATCTAGCGAGAGTATCTCTAAGTATATCAAACACTTTAGAGATACGAGAAATCGATGTTTTAGTCTCAATATTTCAGAGGGGATTTGGTGGAACTATCTTTCAACGGGTTGCGTTCTGAGATTAAAGAAAGGATAGACAACCAAAAAATTTTGGAAGTCAGCCAAGTTTTGCAGCAGGCGCCAGTCCAAGAAGGCTGAGCCAAGCATAAAAAATTCATTAAAACATTTAACAAACCTAGAGCTGAAGTTCACATCATGGAACATTCTGACGAGGAAGAGTTAGAGGAAGAGGACGATTCAGCTGACATGTATGCAGCCTAATGGGTTTGGAATGCTAAAAGTAAACCTGTCACTTGTTCTGAACTACGACCATCTCCTACCAAAGTCAAATACTCGTTTGATATAACTAAATGCGATAAATTATTTCATTTTTCTTGAAGAACTACCTTCTCAGGTTGCCTAAAGGCTAGGTCATTCCATCCACCGATGAGCTAATGAAACGCCCCTAATGTAAGTAGCATGATTCACAATCCCATTATATTAACGACTGCAATGTTTTTCGTCGCCAGGTTCAATCAGCCATAGAAGAAGAACGATTGAAAATAGGCCCCAATCCAATGATGAAGCTGGACAAAGACCCCTTTCCAATAAACACCGTCAACTTCGACGAAAAAAGAGTACTAATTCGGCCAGAGCAGGCCGAGTCTACAAAAGGGAAAGCGGTCCTTATTGGAGAATCATGCACACGCACACTCGTGCCAAAGAACCCTAAAGTAGGAGTGTGGAAAAGAAATGTCATCACATCTCCTTCAGCTAGGGCTCGCAAGAAGCCTAAGGTGACATATCAAATGCTGTTGAACAAACATCAGAAAAAAGACAAGGCAATAGGCCCCCGTGCAAGAGAGCGAAGAGAGCCGAAGGGGCCGAGGCAGTTGGAGGTTGGCTTCGGATCACAGTGGCCAAACCCTCCACACGGTGGCTTCGGACCACAGTGCCCGAACCCTCTGCACAGTGGATTCAGACCTCACTGGCCAAACCCTTCGTACAACGAGTTTGGATCCCAATGGCCGGAATCAACTCCACTCTGGACAAACCCTCCAGCAGGAGGCTTCGGCCCACAATGTCCGAACATACCTCCGGCCTAGCGGGACCCTTCACTAATATGGTCTAAAATACCGTCGACATGGCCGAACCCCCCCGGGCAATGGGTTCGGTTCACAGTGGGTGAAGCCACTAGAGCCGCTAATGCCTCCGCCATATAATTGGGCAGGGACCCCGTGGTCTCCGTACATCTCGTCCCCCGAGTATCCTTCACAGAATAACGTTGTACCTTGTTTTCCTTGGGAATATTATAACTGGTAGGGACAAACAGACGCGACAAAGGGTGACATCATCCACAGGCTGTCCGTACTACCTCCAAATCAACTCACACAGGACGGAGCCAAGGGAGATGGACGTGAAGAGGCGAAGGATAGGGAGTCTTAATCCATCACAGTCAAAGTAGGGTCTCAGGAAGTTGCAATCCCCAGGGCCCCCTCGTCGAAGCCCGATTGAGGTAAGTCCCCTAGCCTAGCCGAGGCCAGTGCCGGAGCCTGGTCCAATCGGCCGAACGAGGCCGGTCCAACAGGTAGGGTCCACAGCGAAGGATCCTCCAATTATGAAACACGCGAGGCCAACCTCTGGGCACATAATGGTGGCGCCTGGTACCAAGCCACAACCATCTTGGGCACCTCTGGGCATGTCCAAATCATAGAAAGGCGCCAACAATGCCTATAGGCACAGGAGATGTGTGAGAAGAGGGCCGAGGATGAACGAGACGACATCTTTGAGGAGATCCGCCGTCGGTCAGGTACAAGACAGGTATGGAGGATCTAACCGGTTGAGGTAACCAACCTAGCTCCTAGTCTGAGCGATGACGATGACGACATGCTCGACGACGACTACACTCCTGTCTCTGAGGGGCCCACACCTCAAGCGATGGACATCAACATCGTCATGCTGCCCGCCGAGTTTGCCCTACCACAAGACGAGGCCAAGGTCACATAGTTCATCCTCGGCCCACGCAATGCTATCTTTGAGAAATCCGAGGATACGACTGGTCACCTGAAGCCTCTCTACATCAGGAGTCACATCAATAGGAAGCCGATCTCTAGAATGTTTGTCGACGGGGCCGCCACTGTTAACCTAATGCCTTATTCTCTATTAAAGAAGCTTGGTAGGGGCGATGATGACTTAAAAAGGACTAACCTAATGCTCAACGACTTCAACGGCGAGAGTTCCGAGGCAAAAGGCATACTCTCCATGGAGTTAACAATAGGTAACAAGACGTTGCCAAAAGCATTCTTCATCATTGATGTGCAAGGTAACTACAGCGTACTGCTCAGGAATGACTGGATTCATGCAAATTGTTGTATTCTTTCTACTTTGCATAAATGCTTGATATAGTGGGATGACGATGACGTAGAAGTCATACCAGCAGACCCTTCGGCCCATGTGGCATTGGACGATGTGTCCATCAATGCCATCCACAACAAAGTAAAGTGTCTATCAGGTATAGACCTTTCAGATTACGACTTCGTTAGCATATCCAGGGGACGTTTTGTACCCGTGTCTGTAAAGCCGGCTAATGTAGCACGGCTATTCCTAAATTAGTAGCCATGTCTAGCAAAAGTAATCTTGATTGGCCGAAGTTTCACGTAGAGCAATATCGGTCTTCTAAAGATGGTATTGCCGAAGCCATCAAAGATTTCAACGAAGTAGAGAAATTAGGACAAGTTTTTGCGTCGGCCGACCCTTTGGAAGAAGTCGACATAGGCGATGGTAACATACCAAGCCCGACCTTTGTAAACCAAAATTTATGGGCTGATGAGAAGGCCGAAGTAATAAAGTTGCTTTGGTCGTACGTTGATTGTTTCACATGTGAGTATAGCGAGATGCCCGGATTAAGCCGTGAGCTCGTGGAGCATCGGCTACCCATTAAACTCAGGTTTAAGCCTTGTAAATAGCCCCCTCGTCGCTTTAATTCGGCCATGTATGATTGAGTTAAAGAAGAGGTAGAACATTTACTTAAATCTTATTTTATTAGGCCATGCAAGTATGTCGAATGGGTCACTAATATTGTACCTGTAGAAATGAAAGGAAGCGGTAAAATACGAGTTTGCATTGATTTCAGGGATCTGAACAAGGCCACTCCGAAAAATGAGTATCTCATGCCGATAGCCGACATGTTGATGAACAATGCTTCAGTACACAACGTAGTAAATTTTCTTGATGGCAACACTGGTTATAATCAATTTTTTATGGCCGAAGAGGACGTCTACAAGATAACCTTCCAATGCCCTGGTTTTGTCGTCTTGTTTGAGTGCGTCGTTATGACCTTTGGTTTAAAGAATGATGGCGCTACATATCAACGTGCTATGAACTTGATCTTTCATGACTTGCTAGGAGTTATGTTAGAAGTATACATAGATGATGTCATAGTCAAATCGGACGTTATGGGAAACCACTTAGCCGATTTGAATGTTGCTTTTGATATGATGCGACAATATGGCTTAAAGATGAACCCGCTCAAATGTGCTTTTGGCGTGTCGGCGGGCAAGTTCGTAGGATTTATGATTCATGAAAGAGGGATTGAAATCGATCCTAAGAGGCTTGAAAATATTAGAAACTTTGTAGTGCCGACATGCAAGAGAGTTGAGCAAAAGTTGGTAGGCAAGATGAATTATTTGCGTCGCTTTATATCTAACTTGTCCGGTAAAATCGATGCTTTTTTCCCTATACTCCGGCTAAAGAATGAAACCAAGTTCACTTAGGGGGGAAGTCAACAAAGCGCCTTTGAAAATATTAAAGAATGCTTTTCATCACCACCCGTGGTGAGAGTGCCAAAAGATGGAATTCCGTTTCGGCTGTACATCGCTGCAGAAGATAGCGTGATAGGGGTCGTGCTAACCCAAGAAGAGGAGGGAAAAGAGTACATCATCACATTCTTGAGCCGCCGCCTGCTGGACACTGAAACCAGGTACATGTTTATGGAGCGTTTATGTTTATCACTTTATCACGCATATACCAAATTGCGTCACTATCTTCTTCCTACTACATGTATTGTCGCTTGCCAAACCGATGTCATAAAATACATGTTGCAAAGCCCGATTCTATGTGGAAGAGTCGGAAAGTGGGCTTACGCTTTGATTGAATACGATTTGGCTTATGATCCTCTAAGGACTTTGAAAGGCCAAATTGTCGTTAATTTTATAGTTGATCACCACGTAGACGTCAATTGGAGTGACGATATTGCTCTAGTTGAGGTAGTGCCATGTAAACTTTATTTTGATGGTTCAGCTTGTAAGAATGGCCAAGGTATCGGGGTAGTTCTCATATCACCTAGTGGGATGCACTTTGAAACCTCGGCCCGTTTAGAATCTCCCTCTACTAATAATCAAGCTGAATATGAAGCTTTATTGCTAGGACTTGAATTGCTAGAATCCATAGGTGCTAAACATGTTCATGCGCATGGCGATTCTTTGTTAGTAGTACAACAAGTAGCTAAAAGTGCTCAATGTTTTAATGGCTTGCTTAATAGTTACTTGCATAAATATTTAGACATAGTTGCTACTTTGGACAACTTTCAAATTTCTCATGTGTCAAGAGAAGCCAACTCAATTGCAAATGATTTGGCTCATCAAGCATATGGCTATCAAGTCAGTAGAGGAAAATTTTCTATATAGAAAAAATTAATGCTTGAACTCACTACAGAAGCTAGAAACTTCGTGCTGGTGCGAGGCCTGCTGGACCATCCGGATCGGACCTCTCCGATCACCGAAGGGTGTAGTGCGCTGGGATCATCATGTTAGAGCACTTCATCCGCCGAAGGGTCATGCGCACCGAAGCTCTTGTACTGAAGCCTTCTGGACAGCAGAAGTCATCGGGAATCGGATGCCTCCGGTGGGAGGCTTCTTTCTGATCGGCTCCGCATGGCCGATCCAGCCAATCTTCGGTAGAAACAAGAAAGGCCCAGGGGCACTCTGAAGTTAGCAATTTAGACATCACTCTATGAAAGGAGTTAGCAAATCCTCCAGATGTCCATAAGGATGATTGGAGAATCCCAATTATCTAGTATTTAAGAAATCCCAATCAAAGGGTTGATTAGAAAGTTCGGCGACAAACTTTTAAATTTGTGTTGCTAGATGATGTATTATATCGTCGAACTATTGATGGAGTACTCTTAAAGTGTTTAGATGTTGATCAATACAAAGTAGCTATAGGATAAGTCCATGAAGGGGTTTGTGGCACTCATCAGTCGGCCTAGAAAATGAGTTGGATACTCAAAAGAGCAGGTTTCTATTGGCCGACTATGACTGAGGACTATTTTAAGTACTATAGAGGGTGTGAAGCATGTCAAAGGTTTGGTAATATCCAATTAGCTCCTGCATCGCTACTTAATCCTATTATCAAGCCATGGTCGTTCTGAGGTTGGGGATTAGACTTCATCAGCTAGATTCACCCTCCCTCTTCAAAAGGGCATCGATTTGTGTTGATGGCAACAGACTACTTCACTAAATGACCGAAGTCGTGCCTCTCAAGAATATGGCTCACAATAAGGTAACTAATTTCATGTTGAAGCACATTATACATAGATTGGATATTACCCAAACTCTCACTACAGATCAAGGTACTTCATTTGTTTCTAAAGAAGTGACAGACTTTTCCGAATTTTATGGTATTAAGTTGATAAACTCTTCACCATACTATGCTCAGGCCAATGGTTAGGCCGAGTCTAGTAATAAAACTGTGATTAAACTCATTAAGAAGAAAATTGAAGAGTTCCCTAAAAGGTGGCATGAAGTGCTTTCAGAAGCATTGTGGGCTTGTAGAGTTGGAAGCACGATGCTACCAAAGTTAGTCCATATGAGTTAGTATATGGGAAAGAAGTCGTTCTACCCATAAAGGTGGATCTTGGCTCTTTAATATTTCTTAAACAAGATGGCTTATCAGTCGATGAATATGAGACTCTTTTAAAAGATAATTTAAAAGAAGTGACCGATAAGAGATTAAGGGCTTTAGAATCTATAGAGAAAGACAAAAGAAGAATAGCTAGAGCCAAAAAATAAAAAGTTAAACCAAATTCGTTTCAAGTTGGTGACTTGGTTTGGAAGACGATTTTTCCCTTAGGCACTAAGAGCCCCAAATTTGGCAAATGGTCGCCTAGTTTGGAGAGTTCTTTCAAAATAGCCGAAATCCCTCTAGGAAATGCATACGTATTGGGGTCTCTACAAGGAGAGCGGTTTCGAAGAGCTCTGAATGGCAGGTACTTGAAAAAGTATTTCCCAAGTATGTGGCCAAGTGCTTGAAGGTGTCAAAAACGACGATATAGAAGGTATCGTACTTAGCCCGTTATGATTTTAGTTCACTTAGTTCACTAAAAGGCAGGGGGCATGTGTTGATTGCAAAAAATGGCATTAATGGTCAAGATTGTCAAAATATCAATTTTGATAATTTGGGCCAAAAATACACAAGTCCTGGATCAGGGCGAATCCCTATAGGGCCAATGGTCCAACGAGCATTGGGCTTTGGAGGTCCTCTAGCGGCCTGTTACCTTTGGCCCGATGGCCCGTTGAACATGGGATTTGGAAGCCTTCTGGCAGCCTTCTACCTTCGGCCCGTAGGCCTTCGGAAGCCTGCCTCACCGAAGGTTCAGCCCGAGGAGCAGGCTTCGGCAGGCCCTACCAAAGGCCCATTTCGAGTTGATTTTCAGAGATAGAGTTTGAGTTTGATTTTGGCTAATTTTATCCCTAAGTTTGATTAGGCCGAATCTTACCAGATTAATCTTAGAGATAAGAAAACTAGCCCTATAAATATAGAGGTGAGGCTGGTTCATTAAGCCCCCCAAGACAAATCAATCACAAAGCCCTAGCTTTGAACCGTACCTTTACTTTTTATTTACCTTTCTGCAACCTTCGTGAGTTTGCTTAGAAGCCCTCTGCCGGCCATGCCGAAACCGTGGTAAGCCTTCCTACTTCGCTCATGAAGTACCCGTCAATCTATGTAACAGATTGCTATCGCCTTGTTACTTCGCCTATGAAGTATTCGTTAATCTATGTAACAGATTGCTACCTTTGTTTCTCTACTACAACACTTAGCAGATTCGGTCTCCAGGCCGAATTGGCACTTGATCTCTGTTCTGTTGCAGGTTTTTACGCTCGTAGCTACTTCGCCAGATGTGTCCGAAGCTAGGAAACTGGTTTCGGAGGCTGCCAGAACACCCTTCAGCAGAACCCTGCTTCGACTACCCGTGCTGGACTCGTCACGCTATTTTCGGTTTGACCAAGTCCCGCACGCCAGATCACTATGTAGCAGGCTTCATTGTATCAGGCTTCACCACGCCTACACTTCGCTTCGGACGAAGTCACGCTAGCGCGCTGCGTTGAAGTATTTTGTCGTGTCGGAGACTTCGCACCGAACCCTGCAGTTTGGAGGTGATTTCACGTCAAGATCAGTTCGAAGCTTGCCTTCGATCAGATTAATCTGAACGCTGAAGACTACCTTCGGCGAGACCATTCGCACTAGACGCGAAGGGCCCCTTCATTGAACCCCTTCGCACAGTACACTTTGAATCAGTTAGGCTCCACCTAGCTGGCTGGTTTATTTTATTTACTATATTTCTTTTCGGCTAATTGGATTATTTCTATGTGCTCTGATTACCTGGTGACTCCACCTCCTTGCCACTGTTGAGGGTAGTCGGAACATGACGTCAGTGTTGTGTTACGCTTAGGCTTGTCCCTAGGTATTCACACACTTTTGGATCATCGAACTAACCTAAGTGTGGGGCACGTTTTTGTGTCAACAGTTTGTTTGTCGCACTAGCTTATTCTAGACTTCTTACCATAGCACTTTGGTATGAACTGGGATAACTTAGTGTTTGCCAAAATCACTGCCTTAAGCTTCTGATGGTTTTTCTATACCTAGGCTTGGCTTTGTTGGAAAGTATAAGGTGGACAAGCAAATAACCCCTGGAAAAATAAAAAGAATTTCAAGTCTGAATCTTTTGATTACCAAGTCTGCTAAATGCTCCATAAAATAGGACTTGCTTTCATGGGTAGAAATTGATTAGCTTTTGCAGTTCCCGTTTTCACGTGTCTAGATGACTACTCTAGGTGGTGATGCTTTTATTTTCAACAATTTGGAAAATTCATGCATCAAATATTGAATTTGGAATATGTTAACTTGAGCTGAGCATCTGAGACTAACATTATGATTTGGCATATTATTGCACCTTATGTCTTCACACTTTTCATTATTTCGAAGCCTTGCATCTTTTATTTCTCCTTGATTCTTGCATTGCCCAAGGGGGAGAAAACATGCCTTGATTGCCTACAAAAGGGGGAGAACAAGTGATGGAGTTCAAAGGGGGAGAGAATTTTTGCTGCCAAAGGGGAAATTGTTGCCAAATGGCTTTTCATGAGTCAAGACGGAAGAAATATTTTTATCAAGTGACATGATCTGGCTCTTTTATGAGTTTTTATGGTCACTTGTGTGGTGAAAAATTTCAAATTTTCTTTAACTTGAATTTGGATGTAAATGCACACATCAAGTGGGAGATTGAGAAACCAAGTTGAGATGTGCCTTGGTTTCAAGTCTATGATGAGTGATTGATAAGGTTTACCTTCTATGCGAAGGGTCCCTCCGAAGGGGTTCGGAGGTGTTTACCGAAGGGTTCGGTGATGGATGGCTGCAGCTATTGCAGCAGAGTATGTTTGTCGGAGGGGTCCAGCAGAATACAATGAAAAGTCTGTACCAAAGGGCTCGGTACTTTGAGCAGTACACCAGAGTGTGTACCGGAGGTTGATTATCGGAGAGGTCTTTGGGTTACTAGAAACACTTGTCTGCTTGTCGATGGTGTGCATGTGACTTCGGAGGTGACGGACAGTCACAGCAAGTTAACCTGGGTCAAGCGGGAGGCTTGATGCCAGGCAAGCGGGGAGCTCGGTCACAAATGCTACGTGGGGTCAAGGTCGGTCCTCAGGTCAAGGTGTGCCAAGCGAAGGCAAAAAGTGCGGAGGGTGGCTCCGACTGAAGGTACCCCGAGGCAAAGTCCTTAGAGGCGAGGAGTTTCGAAGGTACATCAAAGATTGGCGAATGAAGTCCTCAGGAAAGAGGCAAGGCTCCAGGTGTGCTCCGGACGAAGACACTTGGAAGGACACCTCACGAAGGTCTCTGAAGTCAAGGTGCATCGAAGGCATGGTCCAGATAAAGGTCTTTGTGGAGTGTGCTCAGGGGCTGAGAAACTACGAAGGGGTGCTTATGGATATGCTTCATGCGGAGGCCTTGGACGGAGGGACTTCAAAAGGTGGCGAAGGTACTCCAAAGGTGGGGCTTCGGAGTGTGGTTGACTTGAGGTACTTTGGCCATGCTTCGCTTCGGTACATAGACTGACAGAGTTCGAGCTGGGAGTAGCTACAAGGCCATCGTTGTCCACTCCGGAGATGATGGTGCGGAGACACAAGGGTTTTGACAGTTTTGGCTCAAAACCGTCAATGTATCAAAGACTAACTTCGGTGAAGCGAAGTCCTTCGGGTTCAAAACGTGTCACCGAAGCCTCTGCGCACTTCATGTGCGAAGGGGGCTTCAGAAGATTCTGCTTTGCAAAAGCTGACTGTGTCTGCTCCGCAAAAGTAGATGTTGTCTCATCTGTGAAGCTAACAAAAGATGCTTCCAATAAAGTAGACTACCATCTATACCCTCGTGTCTGGTAGAGACAAAATCACTATAAACAATAGGGGTATTGTAGTCTTTTCGCAAGTTAGAGTAGTGCCTATAAAAGGAGGCAGGCTAGGGGCTAGGGAAACACTGTGCACTCCTGTAGAACCCTCTATTTCCCTGTAGACTTGGCCAGCCGCCATGAAGTGTTCTCTATACTTGTGAGTTTTTGTGTTCCCTTTTCTAGCAATGAAATTTCTATTCTGTTTTCTGTCCATTGCTTGAACTTGTATTTGTGTTTTTGCACTGCATGTGTTAAGTTTAGAGCTCTTCACTTCGTTCTATGCAAATCAGAGTCTTTGCTCTGTTTCATTTCTCATGAAGTGTGTTTGTCTCACTTTTGTTCGAGTTCTGTGAGTAACTCTATGTGCGTTCGCTCTGTGTAACTCAGAGGCTAGATCTCATGGTTTACAACCGAAGTACTTTGTGAATCGTCCATCCGAGGCCTATTTTCATCTCTTAGCCAAAGTCCTCACAGCAATCAGTTCTGTCTATTTTAAGCACTTCCAAGTGTGAAGCCTAGTACCAGTTACTAGTGCAAAGTGTATGTTTGGAGATCTCTGAGGGAAACGGATTTGTGCGAAGTACAATAGTGCGGAGCCTGCTCGAAGGCACCTTGTGTGCGGAGCCAACACTATCTTCGCAGAGTTCTTTGCGTTTTTGGGTTTCTAGTTGCGAGCGAAGTGATCTGCACTTCGAACTTTTACCATGTTCAAAGCTTGTGTTCGGAGTGTGTTCAAAGTTCAAACGTCTTACCAAAATGTGGGAGCTGAAGTAGTGGGGCATTAGTCAGTCTATGTTTCAAGATGTTGAATGCATCTTGTTGTGGTTGTCCCCCATTTTAACTGGACACCCTTCTTTGTCAATTCATTCAAGGGTGCGGCAATGGTGCTGAAATCTTTCACAAAACGTCGGTAAAATCCAGCAAGTCCCAAGAAACTCTGCACTTGCGTGACAATTTTAGGAGTTGGCCAACTCTGAATTGCTTCAATCTTAGCTTGATCAACCTCAATTCCCTGTGGATTAAGAACTTAGCCAAGGAAAGCAACTCGATCGGTGCAAAATGTGCACTTCTCAATGTTACCAAACAATCGTGCAGTGCGTAAGGCATCAAAAACAGCGTGTAAATGGGCAAGATGTTCTGCTATAGATTTGCTATAAATGAGAATTTCATCAAAATATACTACAACAGATCGTCCAATAAATGTTCTTAAAATTTCATTCATCAATCTCATAGATGTACTAGGTGCATTAGTCAAACCAAAAGGCATCACTAACCACTCATATAAACTAAACTTGGTTTTGAAAGCCGTTTTCCATTCATCTCCCAATTTCATGCGAATTTGATGATATCCACTACGCAAATCAACTTTAGAGAACACAGTAGAGCCACTCAGTTCATCAAGCATATCGTCTAACCTAGGAATAGGGTGATGATATCGAATTCTGATATTATTAATTGCTCTACATTCAACACACATGCGCCAAGATCCATCTTTCTTGGGTACCAAAATTACTGGAATAGCACATGGGCTCAAGGATTCGTGTACATACCCTTTGTCGAGCAACTCCTGAACTTGACAATGGATTTCTTTGGTCTCCTCTGGATTAGTTCTATATGGTGCACGATTAGGTAATGGAGCACCAGGGATCAGGTCGATCTAATGCTCGATTCCTCGGATGGGTGGCAGTCCTGGTGGGGTCTCCTTTGGAAAAACATCACAATACTCTTGCAAAAGATCAATGACAATAGGTGGCAAAGAAGGAGGAATATTCTCAAATGAGAAAAATTTTTTTTTGCACACATAAGCATAACAAGTTGTAGTAGCAACATCCAATTTTTCAGTATCAGATTTGGTAGCCAATCAACAAACACCTTTCATCTTAATCATATTTTTATTTTCATGGTCAACTTTTGATTCTTTCTTCTTATGTTCCTCGAGTTCCTTGACTACAATCTGGTTCTCACTTTTAGGGTGTCCCTAGTTTCTCACTTTATTAGCTCTGGAAATCTCATCTTTCAAAATATCATCAGGAGACATGGGATGTAGTACAATTTTCTTATTACCATGTATGAATGAATATTGATTAGTTCTTCCATGATGTAAAGTGTCTTTGTCATACTGCCAAGGTCTACCTAACAATACAGAGCATGCATGCATAGGTACGATATCACAATCAACAGTATCACAGTAAGACCCAATAGCAAAGTTTAGACTTACCATTCGGGTCACCTTTACCTTACCACTGTCATTGAACCATTGAATGTAGTATGGTTGTGGGTAAGGTTTTGAATCCAAAGCAAGTTTCTCCACCATCTCAGAACTTACTAGATTTCGGTAGCTTCCTCCATCAATAATGGTGCGACATGCATGATCCTTCACAATACACTTGGTTTGAAATAAATTGTGTTGTTGGTTCTGTTCTGCCTTACCCACCTGTGCGCTTAACATGCGCTGCACAATGAGGCTTTCATAAAGAGCTACATCTTCAACACCAATGTGCTCCTCATCTTCGCTCCCTACATCATTAGCATCAAGTATAGCATATGTATTTTCATCTAAATCACTAGCTGAAGAATACCCACCATCCTCCTTTATGATAAGCACGCGTTTGATGGGCACTCGTTCTGCACATGCCCATACCCCTTGCATCGATGGCATTGAATGTCCCTTGTGCGTCCTGTTGATGCGACCGATGAAGTACTCTTCGTAGGAGCTTGTATAAATGTATTGGGTATTTCAGAAGCTCGTGGAGTTGAAGAAGATGAAGCAGGATGTTGCTTGGCATTGGTTATTCCTAGTGAAGGTGTTCTATTTGTTGGGGCTGAGGTACGTGGTGTCCAAGACACTGTACACCCTGTAGAATAATTAGTCCTCGCACCTGGACGTCGTCCCTGCACTTCTCGATTAGCTTTACAAGTATAGTGAAATAATCGAGTAATAGTATCATATTCCTTATAACTAAGGATGTCATAAATCACTCGGTTCAAACCCCCTAAGAACCTAGCCATCTTAGATTCCTCACCTTCTTCCAAGCCACAACGTAGCATTCCTATCTGCAGTTCTTGATAATACTCCTCATCACTTTTATTTTCTTGTCTCAATTGCTGCAACTTATTTAACAAATCACGTGCATAATATGATGGAACAAATCTGGCACGCATGATTCTTTTCAAGTCAGCCCAAGTAGGTGGTAAAACATTTCCATGTGTACGACAATATTCACTCCACCAAACAGAAGCAAAGTTTGTAAATTCACTAGAAGCAGCCCTAACCCTCTTATTTTCAGGAATATCATGGCATACAAATTTCTGATCTACCAATAATTCCCATGAAAGATACGCATCAGGGTCATACTTACCATCAAAAGAGGGCTTAGTGAATTTAATCTTACCAAGAGAGTCATCATGATCATAGGCCATTCATCATTGACGTATAGGAGGTACGCCATGGCGATTATGCTGATGGACTGTGGGGTCACCCTGAGAATCAGCAGCATAATCTTCAAAGTTCTCGCCTTCATCACTGCCACCATTTCTTTGCATAGCTATAAATATAGGTGGTCATTGTGCTGTTGGTGCTGGAAGCTAAGCCATCTCATCAATGCGTCGAGCAATATCTGCAAGAGTTGTATTCATGTTACCTATAGATGTTTCTAATGCAGCGAGCTTGGTGTTGGTGTGGATCTGTGTGTCTTCTACATGACGGAAGCCTTCATTGGTCATACGCACATCCTCCTCAAGTCCCTCGGTGCGTACTCTAACTTTATTCTCAAAGTGTTGTATAATTTGCTTTGTCCGAGGTGTTAGTATTCCATCATCCGAGTGTTCTCTAGAACCTGTCATGATTACAAATAGAAAAGAGAGGTTGCAAAAAAATTATCCCTAAACTTTACTAGGATGGGGTTACAATCCACTTTCTCTCAACCTGCTCACACAAGCTCTTACTCGTTCTTACAAGGCTCAACAGGGGATGACAACAACGTTAGATCAGAACAAGCCCTGGAGTCAGGTGTATTGATGCTTTTGTTGGTAACCCCGGTCAAGTTATAGCCGAATTTGTGGATCTTTAGGTGGGCAAAAAAAACACTCACAAAGGAATACTAGAACTGCATTAGTATAAGCAAATTGAGTAATTGTTCAAGGTTGGTATTGTGCTGGTCCTAGCCTAGAACGTACTAGAGACGCGAGCCTAGACATAAACGATACCACCAAAACGACAAAGATAGAACTAACTTTTCTCCTCTTTTCTCACCAGTTTTCTTTCACTTTTTTTTTCTTTTTTTGCTCTCTTTTTTTTGTGCGGCTTTTTAAGCACTTTCTGCCTTTTTGTTTTTTTTGAAACAACAAATGTTATACACAAACTCTTGTTGTAGGACTCCCGAGCTTTGTACGATCTAAAACAGATAGGAAACTACTGAATCTGAAGATGACTCCAAAAGGACAGATCTGGTTGTAAGCTTTCCAAAATATATCAAAACTCTCCAATCCGAGTAGGTAGGTGTGAGATATGACAGTTTTAGTAACACCTGCACAGCTTGCCCGAATTATTCTCGAATTCAAACAAACAAACCGACTCCAATTTGATTTTAACTAAAAAACTAAGGTATAAAAATACCCTAAACAATTGATAAACAGACTAAAACACGGTGGTAAAAAACGTGACAAGAACTCGAAACTCTAAATGAACTAAACACTAAGACCATCAACTTCACAAGACGATGCAACCAAAAACTCAAAAAGCCGATACTAAGCAGAACTAGTAATAGGCTCAAAGAGGCTTGGTTCTTGGGTAACCTAATTTTTTTTGTGGCTTTTTTTTTCTGGACCGTAGGAAAAAATAAAACTTGAAATCTCTCACCGATCAACTGTAGCTCTGGTACCACTTGATGGGGACTTGGGTGGTGATGAGGACATCACTTCACATGATACACACATGGAACCTCCACCTACAATTCAGCTACAAGGACCAATCACACGCGCCCGTGCCCGTCGCTTGAACCATGAGGTTAATTCTTTCCTTAGCAATTTTGATTATATTTGTTTGGACAGGATGCTACTGAATTCTAGTGATATTTTGTTGCTTAGGAACATGGGAGATGGAATAAAAGAGTTGGAGTTGAAGACGGAGCCGCACGGATGATTTGAAGTCAAGAATTCGCTGGTTCGGACTACATCGACCACCATTCACCAAAATGGGTATAACGTCCTTATACGAAGTCCGATTGGCGCGTTCTTGGACTTTTTGGAAAGCTGAGGAGAAGACGGATCGTTTGCCGTTGGTTTCACCTCAATTGGAGTCTCGAGTCGTCCTGTGTATTTAAAACAGTCCTGCGTGACAGAACTGGGCCGTGTTGGCCCATAGTCTGAGTCTGTTCACCTTCTAGCCCACAGCCTTGTCTGTTCGCCTTCCACAGGCTTCCCACCCTTTATATTCTCACGCCAGCCGCCTCTAGGGTTAGGTTTTGCTTTGTTGCATCTACACTGTTGTGTTTAGATCCCGCCTCTTGCACCGGACCGATTGGCTGCTGCATTGGCGTTTGTGAAACCTCACCTTATCCTCGTTTGTCTGTGATTTGGCATTCGATTTGTATCCTTCCTGTTCTTGCTTGTGTTCTTGGGTTCGCTTGCAGGAATTAGCCTTCGTGGTGAGGTCAATCGCGTTCTGCGTGGTTGATAACCAACAGAGACAGTGGTGTAATGATTGCAAGGTTTTGATCCGCCGGACCGGAGCCTTGGATCGCCAACGTCGAGATTCTCCACCAACCCAAGTTTATCCCTTACCTAGCGGAAGATCGGGACCACTCCCCCATCAGTTGGTATCAGAGCTCAGATTTCCCGTTAGGTAATCTCGATCTGCTTTTGTTTTACCCAGAGTCCAGAAAACCGCACCAAAAAAAAATTCCCCACCGAGAACCCCTTTGTGCCTTGCGATTTTAATTTCAGTTTTAACTTTGTTGAGTTCGTGTTCTTGGTCGAGTCTTGTTGCTGGTTTAATCATCCCTCTGTGTCGTTTGAGTAGTAGTTGTTCTTGTGTCTCAGAAAAAAATTCCCCACCGAAACCCCCCCCCTTCCGCAACCCTATTTGTTTTCCACATCTACTCTTTGTGACCCCCCTTCAGTAAAACAGGCATAACTTTTCGCTCGTTTGGCAGAAAAATCTGAAATTTTTTGAGCGTGTTCCTGACCCGATTTGGGTGGGTACCCTAACCCCGCTATGCCGGTTAGCCCTCACCAAACTCGCCAAAAAAAAATCAGGAAGATAAAGAAAAAAATTGGACAAAGTTTTTGCTCGCCAGACAACGAACTTGTTTGAATTTTTGTGAGCCACATCCCACCTCAGTTGTAGGTGCCAATTTTTGTGGTTGCATTTCTGGTCATCCTTGTTCAAAAAAAAAATAGAGTGAAAAAAAAGAGAAAAAAAAATATAAAAAAAAGGAGAAGCGGTCCTGTTTGTTGCTTGTCCGAACTCTTGTCCGAACCCCTGTCCGAACACTTGTCCGATCTGAGGAAGGCATTGGTTGTTTGTTGCTTGTCCGATCTCTTGTCCGAACTCTTGTCCGAACTCTTGTCCGATCCCTTGTCCGATCAGCGGCAGAAAAAAAAATTGTGCACATACCCTTGTCCGATCCCTTGTCCGATCTGTAGAGAGCTGAATTTGGTCTGTTTGTGCTTCCATTTGAGTTTTGGGCACATAGTTTCCCTCTATTGCTTGAATTTTCACCTTGGGAGCACTAAGGCCAGCAACTTGACGAGTACTTGGGAATACTTATTGAACTTGGTTTAACTGTTATTATTATCGCTAATCCTTGCTACTCACTTTGCCTTCCAAGCTACACCTTTCTCTCGGTCAGGACAGGTTCATTCCTTCCAATTGCCACCACCCTCCACTTGGTTCATCACCTGTAGGCCGGTGACCTCACTGTGGCGTGGTAAGAACACTTGCAAGCGTGGGTAAGGTGCTTGACGGATTGCTTCCACCCCACAGCCACCACCCCACCTAGCTGTTTTACATAGGATTATTCTTTGTTGTTTTATCTTTTCACTAACATGGCAGATAACAGCGGCACCCCTCCATCTGATTTTAATGACTGTGTCTCACGGCGTGCTCTACTAGAGTCTCAGCGGCAAACCCAACATTCCATCGAACGTCTCGCGCGTACTGTGGCTGACCTAGTGGACCGAATGACTGCCTTGGAAACACGATTGCCTGCTGCACGAGCCAACGATGAACATGTTGAAGAGGAAGACGATCATATTGAAGAGGAAGACGACCTATCCTATGCCGGAAACAATGCCATTGACCCTGACGAGGATGCACGTCATCGCTTTCAGTTCAACCGTCAAGGTATGGGCGGCCACCGCAACCGCCCTCCACGAGGTAACAATGACAACCACAGGAACAATGATCCCTACTCTAAGGTAAAATTTTCAGTACCTCCTTTTGCTGGCACCTATGATCCAGATGCATATTTAGATTGGGAGATGTCAGTCGAACAAAAATTTAATGCTCATATGGTTCCTGCTATTCACCGCGTGCGCTTAGCTACCAGTGACTTCACTGGATATGCTCTTCTTTGGTGGACTGAAATAGTTCAGGTTGGCAATGAACCACAAACTTGGGATATGTTAAAATGGCAAATGCGTGGTAGATGGGTCCCTCCTTCATATAAACGTGATTTGAGAAAAAAATTGCAGCGCCTAAACCAAGGAAATAAACCGGTAGAGGAGTATTATCAGGAGTTGCAAATAGGTTGCATGCGAGCTGAAATTGAGGAGGACAATGAGGATAAAATGGCCCGTTTTTATGGTGGTTTAAGACGTGAAATTCAGGATATCATTGATTATAAATAATACAATACTATCACTCGTCTTTTCCACCTTGCTATGCTTGCAGAAAAAGAATTGCAGGGTCGCCAACAACCACAACGCAGCATGAGGACCAACATTGGTGGTGCTACTTCACGCTCAAGTGGGCAGCAGCAACGACCACCCCCACCCCCTTCTCGACCGGCGGCTACATCAGCACCTTCTACATCTACAGCCCAGGTTGAGAGTTCCAAGACTGCAGCATCCAAGGCGCCAGCCAAGCCCACCTCCTCGGTGGCCTCCACTGCACGTTCTGCAGCGATCCAGTGTCACAGATGCAAAGGATTTGTCCATGTGATGAAAGACTGCCCTAGTCAGCGGGCTTATATTGCTACGGAAGACGGTGGCTATGTAAGTGCTAGTGATGTTGAAGATGAATATGCACTTGCTGCTAACATTGCAGGAGATGATGATACATTCGACGATGACGCTGTTATTGCGTCGGATGCCACTGCCGACCTTGAAGCACTTATTGTACAACGCGTCTTGAGCACTCACATGGAGCAGGACGACAGGGCACAACGGAACAATCTGTTTCAGACCTTCTTCGGCGTCAATAACCGTCGTGTACGTGTCATCATCGACAGCGGTAGTTGCAACAATTTGGTGAGCCACGACATGGTAACGAAGCTTCAACTTCCCACACGCGCGCATCCACACCCTTACCATGTGCAATGGTTCAACAGTAGCGGTAAGGTCAAGGTAACACAAACTGCTCACATCAAATTTTCCATTGGTACATACTTCGGAGCTGCTGATTTTGATGTAGTACCAATGCAAGCATGTTCTCTGTTACTTGGTAGACCTTGGGAGTATGATACTGATGCTACACACCATGGTAGGAGCAATACGTACACATTTATGTATAAAGGAAAGAAAGTTACATTGCTTCCTATGACTCCTGCTGAAATTGTAAAATTTGAACAAGAAAAACATGCTAGGGATGCACAAAAGAGCAAACAACCTTCTGAAAATCAGCAAGTAGCTAAGACGCTTTTGAGGCAACAGAAAGATAAAATTGCTTATCCTTCTTCATCACAAGTTATAAATCTGAAAGGGCGTGTCATGCTTGCAACTAAAACTGACCTTGCTGAAATTTGTGATGATACCCCCTTGCTATATGGCTTGATTTGCACAAACGTGTTGTTTTCACTTGCGAACATTCCTAGCTCAGTTCCTGTTGCAGTCACTGACCTTTTGCAGGAGTTTAAAGATGTTTTTCCTGCTGAGATACCACCCGGGCTGCCACCGATACGCGGCATCGAGCACCAAATTGATTTGGTCCCGGGAGCATCTCTTCCTAATCGTGCAGCGTACCGTACCAATCCAGAGGAGACAAAAGAAATTGAGCGCCAAGTACAGGACCTTCTTGATCGTGGGTACGTCCGTGAAAGCCTTAGTCCTTGTGCAGTACCCGTTCTTTTGGTACCTAAGAAAGATGGTAGTTGGCGCATGTGTGTTGATTGTCGTGCTATTAATAATATCACCATTCGATATCGACACCCTATTCCTAGATTGGATGACATGCTTGATGAGCTTAGTGGTGCCATTATCTTTTCTAAGATCGATCTCCGTAGTGGCTACCACCAAATTCGCATGAAACTAGGTGATGAATGGAAAACTGCTTTTAAAACAAAGTTTGGATTATATGAGTGGCTTGTCATGCCTTTTGGACTTACTAATGCACCTAGTACCTTCATGCGCTTGATGAATGAAGTCCTACGGCACTTTATAGGACGCTTTGTGGTTGTATACTTTGATGATATCTTGGTTTATAGCAAGTCTCTCGCTGAACATGTTGAACACCTACGTGCTGTTTTTTTTGCCCTCCGTGAAGCTAGAATGTTTGGTAACCTTGAGAAGTGCACGTTTTGCACGGATCGAGTTGTGTTTCTTGGCTATGTTGTCACTTCACAGGGTATTGAGGTCGACGCGGCAAAGGTAGAAGCAATCAACAGCTGGCCGCAACCCCAAACTATCACACAGGTACGTAGTTTTCTTGGTCTTGCAGGTTTCTACCGGCGTTTTGTGAAAGATTTCAGCACCATAGCCGGTCCTTTGCATGAGTTGACCAAGAAGGGAATTACTTTTGCGTGGGAGCCAGCACATGAACAAGCTTTTGCCACACTCAAAGATCGTCTTACACATGCACCTCTACTTCAGCTACCCGACTTCAGTAAGCCTTTTGAGTTAGAATGTGATGCTAGTGGGTTTGGATTAGGAGGTGTGCTGCTGCAAGGAGGTAAACCCGTGGCCTATTTTAGTGAGAAATTACATGGCCCACAGTTGAACTATTCTACCTATGATAAGGAATTATATGCCTTAGTGCGTGTGCTTGAAACTTGGCAACATTACCTTTTGCCTAAGGAGTTTATTATTCATTCGGATCATGAAGCATTGAAGCATATACGTAGTCAAGCAAATCTGAATAAACGACATGCTAAATGGGTAGAATTTATTGAGACTTTTCCATATATCATTAAGCATAAGAAAGGGAAAGATAATGTGATTGCTGATGCTTTATCTAGACGATATACATTGCTTTCTCAACTTGATTATAAGATCTTTGGTTTAGAAACATTGAAGGACATGTATGCTACTGATTTGGACTTCAAAGATGCTTTTGCAAATTGTACAAATGACCGTGCTTGGAACAAATATGTGCTGAATCATGGATATCTTTTTCGTGCTAACAAGTTATGCGTTCCGGCTAGCTCTCTTCGCTTGTTGTTATTGCAGGAAGCACACGGTGGTGGTTTGATGGGTCATTTTGGATCCAAGAAAACCGAAGATGTGCTGTCCACACATTTCTATTGGCCTAGGATGAGACGAGATGTTGAGCGCTATGTGGCACGATGCACTACTTGCAATAAAGCTAAGTCCCGTCTAAACCCACATGGTCTTTATATGCCTCTGCCCGTTCCTAGTATACCTTGGGAGGATATTTCTATGGATTTTGTGTTAGGATTACCTAGAACTAGGAGGGGGAGAGATAGTATTTTTGTGGTGGTAGATCGTTTCTCTAAAATGGCGCATTTTATACCTTGTCACAAGAGCGACGATGCTACAAATGTTGCTGATTTTTTTTCAGAGAGGTCGTACGCTTGCATGGAGTTCCCAATACCATCGTTTCAGATCGTGATGCCAAATTCTTAAGTCATTTTTGGAGGACGTTGTGGCATAAGTTGGGGACGAAGCTGCTGTTTTCTACTACTTGTCACCCCCAAACGGATGGACAAACGGAGGTCGTCAACCGCACATTGTCCACCATGTTGAGGGCTGTTTTGAAGACCAACTTGAAGCTCTGGGAAGAGTGTCTACCTCATATTGAGTTTGCATATAATAGGTCAGTACACTCCACTACTAAGGTAAGTCCGTTTCAAGTGGTCTATGGCTTTAATCCGCGTGCTCCTATTGATTTGCTACCATTACCACCATCTGAAAACTTGAATTTTGATGCTACTACACGTGCTGAATTATTACTTAAGATGCATGAAACTACTAAAGCAAACATAGAGAAAATGAATGAGAAATAGCGTGCTTATGGTAGTAAGGGTAGAAAAGAGATAACATTTGAACCGGGTGATCTTGTTTGGTTGCACTTGCGCAAGGATCGTTTTCCTGATTTACGAAAGTCTAAATTGACGCCCCGTGCTGATGGTCCTTTCCGTGTGCTTGAGAAGATAAATGACAATGCATATAAGCTTGAGTTGCCTGCAGCTTTTGGGGTTAGTCCCACATTTAATATTTCAGATTTAAAGCCCTATTTGGGAGATGATGATGAGCTTGAGTCGAGGACGACTCCAATTCAAGAGGGGGAGGATGATGAGGACATCACTTCACATGATACACACATGGAACCTCCACCTACAATTCAGCTACAAGGACCAATCACACGCGCCCGTGCCCGTCGCTTGAACCATGAGGTTAATTCTTTCCTTAGCAATTTTGATTATATTTGTTTGGACGGGATGCTACTGAATTCTAGTGATATTTTGTTGCTTAGGAACATGGGAGATGGAATAGAAGAGTTGGAGTTGAAGACGGAGCCGCACAGATGATTTGAAGTCAAGAATTCGCTGGTTCGGACTACATCGACCACCATTCACCAAAATGGGCATAACTTCCTCATACGAAGTCCGATTGGCACGTTCTTGGACTTTTTGGAAAGCTGAGGAGAAGACGGATCGTTTGCCGTTGGTTTCACCTCAATTGGAGTCTCGAGTCGTCCTGTGTATTTAAAACAGTCCTGTGTGACAGAACTGGGCCGTGTTGGCCCATAGTCTGAGTCTGTTCACCTTCTAGCCCACAGCCTTGTCTGTTCGCCTTCCACAGGCTTCCCACCCTTTATATTCTCACGCCAGCCACCTCTACGGTTAGGTTTTGCTTTGTTGCATCTACACTGTTGTGTTTAGATCCCGCCTCTTGCACCGGACCGATTGGCTGCTGCATTGGCGTTTGTGAAACCTCACCTTATCCTCGTTTGTCTTTGATTTGGCATTCGATTTGTATCCTTCCTGTTCTTGCTTGTGTTCTTGGGTTCGCTTGCAGGAATTAGCCTTCGTGGCGAGGTCAATCGCGTTCTGCGTGGTTGATAACCAACGGAGACAGTGGTGTAACGATTGCAAGGTTTTGATCCGCCGGACCGGAGCCTTGGATCGCCAACGTCGAGATTCTCCACCAACCCAAGTTTATCCCTTACCTAGCGGAAGATCGGGACCACTCCCCCATCAGGTGGCCCGATCTTTCGATGAGAGGATAGGTCGATTGGTAGAAGGAGAAGACGTTCATGATCTGACTACAACCATCCAGGGACGTTGTGCCTTAGCAATCGCTACACCAACTCCAAGGCTGTTCATGATCTTTACGGAACATGATCAACCAAACCGCGAGGGTTCTTGTTCCTACAAGAAATCGAGAACTAGCAAGAATAAGATGAACAAGTGTGCACTCACACTAAATTCGCAGGGATACAAGGGGTGAGTTGTGGAATAGGAAAACGGCGATCTAACCGACCACGGCTTTAGCTGGCAATGTAGCGTAGCTAAACTTTGTATTCAACCAAAACCGGTTCACAACAGAAGTCTCTAGGGTATTTATAGCCCTAGGAATGTTCCCAATGTTTGGAAACTTATTATATATGGAAACTACTAAATTATTCCCTAAACAGATTATCTAGAAAAAGGAAACAGGTTGACTAGAAGAAGGAAAGCAGTGATTCTCCTTCTTTCGTTCGGATATCTCAGTTGAGTAAATATATTATCTTCCAAGGAGACTTTCTCAGCTTTCGAAATAGTACTAAAACATTCCATTTGATGAAGGGATTCCAAAGTTATGATGCTTTTAATGCATTCTATCTACATGTTGACGTGGCAGATTTTCCCAGCACGAAGTAGCTCAATTTTCTTCTTCTTTTCCTTCATTCCTAAGCAAAATAATAGCATCACACGAATTTAGTAGTTCTCCATTCAATTGTGTATGTGTATACAATACAAGAAATGATTTCACCTGATAGTTTAATTCTCGCGCATGGGCTCGAGTGATTGGACCTTGTATTTCTGTTGGAGCTGGTTCTAATATATGAGTCTTGGGTTTAACCATGTCGGAGATGCCCTCATCACAGGTCATCTTCAACCTTGGGCGCCTGAGATCCCTAACCACCACCTTCACTCCCGAGCGCCCCCTTCAAGGTACACCATGTTTATCACCGAATTCAAGCTCGTCGGAGTTACACCCCCTTCGTCAATCACAGCACCCCAAGCCTATCCACTCGCTGTCGACACACTATATAAACCCCTCAGGGTACACCGCATCCAATACACCTTTCAATCACCACTGGCCTCTAGTCGCCGTCGACCACTCCATCGTGACCGTCGTAGCCTCCCTGACCACGGCAATGACTCCGCCCGAGCTCTTCGCCACCGGAGCACCATCGCCGGCAAGGACCTGAAGATTCACCGCCACCTCACACATCGCCGGCCATGTTTAGTCGACCCCGAGCCTCACCAATGGTAACAACGTGACCCCTCAATATTCTCGTCGCGTTTCTGGTCTTAGAATCGGCCTTAGGCTGCTATCGCCATCGCTAGCCTCCTCGCCGTCCTCGGCCGACACCGGAGAAGATGACCGGCATAGTTCTATTACTGTGCCATGTCGGATCTCATCCTAGCTGTCCGATCTCAATCCAACGATAGAGATTGTAACGTTATGAGATTTAATCCTGACCATCCATCGAAGTGAAGGGGTATCGACTAATCTCGACCGTTGATCTCTATTTAAAATCCCCGCGCGTTCTGTGATCTGTACTCCGGCTCATGGCACAGTGCGCAGGTTCATGGTGAACCAAGTCCACTGTGGACCGAAGACCGAATTAAAATTTGAAATAAATTCCAGAAAATAATTTAAACTTAGAAATTTATAACTTTCTCAAATTAACTCCAAATTTGACCATTAAAATTTCAGAAAATTTATCTCTTTATTTTCTTCATGTTTATACAATAAAATTTATATTTTTTATTCTGGACATTTTATATTATTTAATTAGGATTAAAATAAAACTTTAAGAAATAATTTATTAACTTCAAAAATTCATAACTTCATTAGATTAACTCTAAAAATTACCATTTTAATTTTAGAAGCTTTATATCTTTATTGTCTTCAACTTAGACAAATAAAATCCATATGTTTGTATTGTGATTTTATATTGTGTTAATTGAATGCTATTTCTCATTTTATGTACCGAGAAGATTACGATGCCGTAGAGGAGCAGGAGTATTTCCCCGAAGTTTCCCCTACCACCTTTGCTGATCAAGGCAAGTCACCAACGCCATTTTTAGCATATTGAGCCCAGTTTTCAATTAAATATCGCAAAAACTCATAGGTTATATTTGCATTAGTCAAATGAATAATCCTACATTATAATTACTGAATCCCCGACCTTGATGTGCAAACCAAAGCCATGCTATCGAGCCTAAATTCCTTGTCACCAGTAAGCTTATTAATATTAGAAGTGTCCAATATATCGACACAACTGCTATAGGCTTAAAAACGAGTCGTAGGTACTTGGATTCTGATATATGGTCCCCTATGTCTCTCACCCCTGGTATTCTGTTGGTATTGGAATTGGTTTGATATGTTAGCATGGTGGGTTCTGGGTGCAAGCAAGGGCATTGGTTAGTCACACCAAGGGCACTATAAGGACCTGTCTGAGGGATCAATCGCAAAGCAAATCCGTACCAAACATAAGTCTAGTGGTTAAGTCTTAACTAGTGGTATGGGTCATTCCAACCCGATGCACTATGTGGAGAGGGGCAAGCAGCACCAGCGGGTGGCTTGGGCCATGTGGCACAAAAGGGGGCGCGACGTTGGTCCAGTGCGCCAGCACGCCGGCAAAACCTATAGTATGTGTCATTGAGTTGGAGCGGTTCATGCTAAAGGTTTCGGCATAAATTCCTATGACTTGGGTCATTTGACATACTGCGGTTTGTGGGAATGAGTGCCTTGTGGGTACAGTGGTACACCTCTGATCAGAGTTAAATCTTTTTGAAAAGCCAAGCCCACGGTGAAGGGCAAGTGGAGTGAGATCCCACAGTTAGTCTATGTTGGAGAAGTGTTGCATGATTGATTGGGCATGAAAGGACTGTTGAGTGAGGAGGGCCAACTGTACTCCTCGAGTTATAGGATGTTGCATCATCCATGATTTAAATACTTTGTATGAATAAACTTGACTCACATTAAAGGCTGCAAGATAAAAATGTACTTTTCCGCACATTAACCCATTACCTCCATTTGTTATTACCTTGCATTATTATTGCATTTTCTTGGTGGCTTGTTGAGTACGTTTGTATTCACCCGTTGGAAAAACCACTTCTGAGGCGTACTACAATGAGGATGGTCTGGAGTAGCGATCTAGTCAAGGAAGTGACCCTAGAGAAGATGTTCATCGAGTTTATGTTTTCCTAGTTTCTTTTATTTTAAAATTTATGTAATAATGTGATCTACGAGACACGAATGTTTGATGTATGTGTGTCGTCGTGTGATGAACATCTTGGGATTATTGATTTTCTATGGAATTTCAATAAAGTCTATGTTTTATTAAATCCGGGCGCTATAGTTTCCTCTTGCTTCAAGCCTTTCCTGCTATTTTGCTAATTTTATCTTATTGTTGCCTTCCTCGTGACTAAAATCGGCTTTGGATGTAGCCGATGCAAGGTACTATGGACCCGCCTGCCCCTAGTGCAGTTTTTAAGAGGAAGGTTTTCATATCCCTCTAGTGACTACAGTGGAGGATGATGCCACCGTCTCTTCTGCCAATGATGTTTCACAATTGGGTGACTCTACGGGGCATGTTAACGTAAGTGCTCTTGCACCTATTATCATACTTTGGTGAGCTTTTCTTTGACTTGTTTATTTCCTTTTAGTCCTTTGCCCAACAATTTTCCTTTGACGTCCGACCATACATGGAGGGTGACGCTACCGATGCTTCCTCGTCGGCCGTGATTCAACTATCCCCGATAGTGAAGGAAGTGCTGTCGAACTTGATTTTCTCCAGGAGACTCTAGTGGAGGTCCTAGTCAATGACTCGGGATCGATACGAGGTCGCTTCAATGACGTCTTGGTTCATCTCTCAATAGAATTGGCTGATGCCCTTACACTGGCCACATATTTGGAGTTCCATCGCCCGACAATGCAGTGGGCCATTAGGTGGATAGCCGATTGAGCTAGTCGTGCGCTATTGCTAGAAGCGATGAAGACTCACAAGGAGGTGGTCGTGACCGAGGGTACCCTTTTGAATCATATTGAAGCTGAGTCATTGTCCACATTGTGGAACTCGATCAGCAGAGGGCGGTAGAATCCGTCCTATTGACGAGGTTGGAGGGGACTCGGGCAAAGATCGTTGAGCAAGAGAGGGTTCTTTTGTCTTTCCCGACTCAGGTCAATGCCCAGAAGCAGCGGCTTGCTGGTGCCATTTGCCAGGTGCAGCATCATCATTGCTTCCTACAAGACTTCTCGGGTTCGGATGCAGGAGACCAGGCCATTCTTCGGAGCATCGACGCTATTCGAAAATGGGTTATTGAGGGTGTTCGCCAAGCATTCCTTTGACCTTATGTAACATTAGTAGTCTTGTAATAGAATGTCTATCCCTTCTAGTAATTTATTGATTCCTTTATCTTGAACTTGCGGTTCTTTGTGTCTAAGGGCGATGCCTTCACATCGGTCGTCTAAAGGTGATATCGCTAGTATCGGCCTGTATTTTTGTGTAGATCTTTAGGTGTTTTTCGTCCGAAAGATCAAGCTCTTCTCATCTGAACTCCCTTGACGTCTTTGATGCGGCCTGACCTATCCATCTTCTGTTTCATTGGGGGGTCTAGGTACTTACGAAGGTTAGGCCCGGTTTGTCACTAGGTCTGATGCCTACCTTTCATTGTTCATCGGTTGTAGTGAAGCCCTGACGAGTCCATCATTCACTCTATCGACGACTTCACAGGGTGAGCTTGGGTAGTTCTTCGCTAACGGGATTTACCCCATCATCCGGTACTTCAAGAAAATTTCCCTCCCAAGACTTTCCTGATAGGCAGACGACTCCTTCTGCCTCCCACACTAACAAATCGGTCATTGCTATGTTGACCGATTTATCCGCGGGAATAACTTCCACTTGTTCGCCGACCCACTGAACCAGGCTCTATTGCATTGTCGAGGGGACGCAGCAATTCACGTGTATCCAGTCAGGCCCCAACAACAAGCTGTAAGATCCTTTTCCTTCTTTAACAAAGAAGGTAGTCAGCATCATCTTGCTTCCAATCGTCAGTTTTGCATTTAGTACTCCCATCGTATCTGACGAGTTGTTTTTGAAATACCTCAAGACCATATTAGTTCTGATGAGGTCTTCCGACGTTTTTCCCATCTTATGGAAAGTCACATAGGGCATTCGGTTGAAAGCCACCATCCATCTATCATCATCTTAAATATCGGCTTCCTGTTAACTAGGCCTTTGATGTACAAAGGTCTTAGGTGCCGATGCCTAGGGTTTTCTAGTTTGTCAAACACTATTGGCTGTGGATCCAACACTAGTTGAGACATCCCTGCATCTCTTTTGTCATCGTGATCGGCCTTATCTTTCACTCTCCATTCACTTGTGATCCTTGGGGGCTAATCATCTCCCTTGTCACACCTTTGTTCCTTTAGTTCTCTCTGTCATAGACGTTGTACCCTTCTCTTTTGGTTCCTTGTGAAAATCCTAGTGGGGCACCATTGTGGCTCTTCTGGTTTATTTTTGTCATCGTCGACTGTCTGGCTGATTTCTTTGGGACTAATGAGGCCGAGCCTCTCAAGCGCGGATACCCTTGGTGGTGATCGCCTTCAGTGAACGTCTTCTTGACTAGGCATCCTAAGCTTGATGTTGTGTGGCCGATTGTCACCTCATGCTCTATCGTCGCCACACCCTAGGAAGTTGTCCATTGATGGCAGTTGTAGCCTCTCGTTCCAGCACAACCTGAAGAACTCGTAATTCTAATGGCGGTTGAAATGTGAGTAGCCATAGCTATCCTTGTTGTTCACTCTCCCCTTTGGCTTCCTTAGGTACTTCCTGGTGAGATCTCAAGAAGTGACATTGTTGCTAGTTTGTCTGCTCTTCTTTGTAAGCCGATTGTCCGCATGGTGCGCGTGCACCATATTGTTTGGGAATAGATGACCATCGATATTCATCGGCTTCTTCCCTTCATCGAACTTAATCGAGCCTTGCTCCACGGTCGACTGGATATGCTATTTGAATACTTTGCATTCATTAGTGTGATGCGATGGGGAATTGTGAAACTTACAATATTTTCTTTTCTTTAGTTCATCGGTAGTTGGTATCACATGGTTAGGTAGCAAGTGGATTTGCTTCTTCTTAAGTAATAGATCAAATATCTTATTGGCCTTGTTGATATCAAAGTCATACTTTTCCTCTTTATGGGCCGGTTTCACCAAAGGGCATGCAATCTGTTTATTGTTTTTGGACAATTCGGCCAACCCGACCTCTACATTAGAGTCACTGTCTTTGTCGATGCACGAATAATAGACCTGAGTGTATGCTACCTTTTTCTGATACCTATCATTTCTTGCTTCTTGGAATTGGTTCTTGTTTGCTGACACTCATTATACCAGTTGAGAGAGGCTCTCGAACTCATGTGATGAAAATATTTCCTTAATTGGGTTCAGGAGTCCTTGGAACGCTAACTCTATCAACTGGGTGTCACCGAGGCTCAAGCTATAACACCTATTCCATATGTCCCAAAATCTCTGGACATAATCTTGTACCGACTTGTCCAACCTATGCCTCATATATGTCAAGTCAGTGAGCTTCATCTCGTGAATGCCAGTGAAGAAATATTTATGGAACTTCTTCTCTAAATCTGCCCATCCTCTAATGGAATATGTGGGCAACGAAGAAAACCACATGAAGGCCGATCTCGATAGCGAAAGCAGGAAGAATCGGACACTTAGCGCTTCATAGGTCGATGCCTCCCTACACTAGGCGAGGAAACAACTAATATGCTTGATCGTGGAGGCCGAGTCTTGTCCTAAGAACTTGGTGAAGTTAGGTACCTTGTATCGGCCTAGTAGTGGTACTCGATCAAACTATTCTAGATCCGGCCGCTGGTACATGTACCTTTGCTCATTGGGCTTCAACCCAAATTGGCCTTTAATAACCTTCGTTATCCAATTCACCCAGTTATCTTTCTGCTGTCCCGACATAGGGTGATGATCAGGTATTAGGGCTTGCTGATATTGGTCTGGTCGAACAACATTATGCCTATATTGTCCTCTATCATTATACGATGGTGCCCCATAGTATGTTGTCCGATGGTACCCTGGATGAATATCGTCGGGTGCCCCCCTTGGTGGCATGAGGTCTGGCATTACGTTCGTTGTGAAGCCATACATCACCTGAGGCATCTCTTATCTTGGCAACCTTGGGTCAGATGCTGGAAGTAGCGTCGGTACACCTCTTTCGAGGCCATGTGGCATGCTCTATAGGGAACCCTGTACTAGCGCCAGCGGCTGGGTTGTTTTGTTTCCTTCATGTCCGAAAGGGGAACCTGACTGCTCTAGCCTCATCGGCCCTTGCGACTATGACATCGGCTAAGAGTGTTGTGTATTTTGCAGTAGTCTTGTCTGACTATCAGGGAAATACGTTCGTCCTTATAGTGGCTCATGGGCTACGGTGCCATCAATAGTCTTTTTGATCAACCCATGGAGGGTGTTGACCATTGTCCCAGATTGATTCACCAGCGCATGATTAATTACCTGATCAATGATTTCTAGGAGACTATCATGATGGCTTTCTATTAGGTGATTAGTTCATATGGCTAGAGCCGGTCTTGGTAGCGGGTTCCTCTGGATAGGACCCGACCGAGTCATTCTGTAGGCCTATAGGCACAACTTCTGGAAATCGTCAACCTACCTCTGCACCTCTGCCCTTTGTTCTTCATTCAGCGTGTCCAGAGTGACTAGGATGATGTTTTCATCGTTGATCTCGCCCGCCATTATCGAGTTACTGAAAAGGTCCCACCAGGCATGCCAAAAAGCGTGTTGATGTCTTTTTTGGTCATACTTTGACACACGCGTGGCCTGGGAGATCTTCTTAACTCCAGTGCATGTCCTACAATCTTAGAAAAATGGTTCAAAGTGTGCCAATCAGTTTGACCCTGCAACTGATAAGGCAACCGAGGAAATATCATTAGTCAGCCAATGGTTGTCATAAGGATATAATAATCATGAATGAATAACGCCAATCTACCACAAGGCTGATGACCAAGGTGGAGCGATCGGGATGAATGCACCATTGGCCGATGAGATAGATGATTTGTGCATGTTGGCCGATGAGCATCCCCCGATAGCGGATAGAATATGACTATGAATTGAAGATAACCTATCGGCTTCTACTCTAATAGAAATAAATAAAACATGCTAGATAACATGTCTGTATTGTAAAAATCATCACGATAACAAAATTGGATCTAACCATGACAATATCTAGTCACAATGAACTTAATAATACTTCAAAGTATTGGGCACACTTTATTTAGATGAATGGTATACAACATGAAAAAAAGTACAATAGAAAGAGATGTCAGATTCAATCGATGAATCCTCAAACTACCACACCTAAATCGCATCAATCTAAGTGATCAAGATAATGCAGCCTTAGACCTAACCAATACACCTATATATGTTGGGGAATAGGGGAGCTACGCTGGCTGGCAAATTCAAAATTTACGCCCAAAGCCCAAGAATCATGTGCATGCGAGATCATGGATCTGTACCTTCTAGCACGAGACGCGCTAGGTGCAGCAAAAGAAGATGTTAAAGTAGTGCGTAAAGCCTATCCTCACTTCATCCTTGCTATCCTTCACCGATCCGATCGATGAAGATGACGTAATCATTCACATGTAGATATCCACAAGCATCACTATTAGAGCAACGCCTCCACGGAGTCCACACGTATAGGGATGGAGAACCTCCCACGGTAGCGTGCTAGCACCGCATGTGAGAGATTGGGATCCTTGATCTCAATGATTGAGATCAAGAAAGGAAGTAGAGTAGTCTTTGGTGGCTAGGTCTAATCTAGGCTTATTCCATTGTTCCAAGACGTCCTCCTCCTCTCCTTTTATAGGGCTGAGAGCCCCCTGGTCGTGCTCATCTCGAAACCCTCAAAACCGTAATTGATCCAATTTGTTCACCCATGTCAGAACTTCAAATCCTGGATCAGAACTTCCAATAGGATATTTTAGGTCTCTTGATATAGTACGATACGCAACAGATCCAATCTGTTATCGCCCACCTTGGAACTTCCGATATCATATCGGAACTTCCAATCATTACAAAATTCCCCAATTTTGAATAGGAACTTCTGGCTCATCGGAACTTCCGAAGCAACATTTTCTCTCCGTATCGAGACCAGATAATAATCAAAACTTCCAATACTATCTATCGGAACTTCCGATCCACAGAATTTTCTTGGGCATATCCATAAATCTCCCACTTGCACAAGAACCAATTCTTTGCAAGTTTCTTAATCCATCCCCTTGTCACCCGATAGGTTCATACACTAACGGCTGGTCATCGGAAACCATTTCCATCTCACTGATCAATAACGGTACCTAGCAGCACATATTGACTCCCGAAAGCGTACAAAATCAAATTTTCATGAACCTTGATGTATGCAAGCACCAGTCCATTTACCACATGCCGTCAGTCAAGCTCAAGGCGAGATATGTGCCACCCCTGTTGGTTAGCTCGACATTTTCATTAGATCAAGCATCAGATTCAAATCATGACAAACTCCTTAGTCATAGTGGCATGGCCATGCACTTTTCTAATTCAATACCTCGAGGGGCCTAGAGATGACTCTCCTATTATTAGGAGGGGTAAATTTTATATTGACCGCTCACGTACCAAGACATGTTTCACAACACACCTAAAAAACCCTTATTACTACCCTGTTACGGAATAGCATTAGGAAGCATCTAAGTGTGTCACTACGCATTCTAGAATCAAATGACGGTCTCAGGTCCAAGGACTCTGCAGGTACACCACTTGACATGACAACTGTTGGCACATTACAATGACAATCCTAGCAGTATCTCAAGTGGGTCTATCCAACACCATGTTCACCAACATGTGTCCACATCACTGATAACAATCATCAATAAGTCGGATGTGCTAATCCATGTATCATTATTGTCCCTCATAATGACAAGATTAGGGACTGTTGGAACAATTGCGTTAGTTCCAGCAGGTTTTTGTGTGGTGGAGTGTGATGTGGAGAATGAGCCTCGAAGGACTCTAACAGAGGGAGGAAAAGGTTTATACTGGTTCGGTCCTCTCCGGGGAGATAATAACCCTACGTCCAGTTGTGGTGGATTTGGCATGGTATGCCCTGGTATGGAGCAATAGTTCCAGGGTCTCTTGGCCCCCTGGAGCGTGTCCCCTGCTACAAGGGCTTGGGCCTGCTTTTATAGGCACGCAGGTCTTAAGGAAAAGACTAAGGTACCCTCTACAAGCCCCTAGGCTTATAGGGGTAGACAGGGAAAGAGAGCTAGCTATTGTACAAAAGTACCAGACAACTTTACAACTTTACAGACGTGTCAGGCTATGCTAGGCTTTGACCAGCTAAAAGACACACCGAAGACGGAGGCTGGGGGAAGGCTTCGAAGTGTACCCCGGAGTGGGGCTTCGAAGCATGCTCCGGAAGGCGGCCTCCGAACTGGGCTTCCGGAGGGTGGCCTCTGGACTTGGCTCCCGGAGGGTGGCCTCCGGACTTGGCTTCCGGAGGGTGGCCTCCGGACTTGGCTCCCGGAGGGTGGCCTCCGGACTTGGCTCCCGGAGGGTGGCCTCCGAACTTGGTTCCGGAGGGCGGCCTCCGGCATCCTGCGCCAGGGCCCGAACTGGGGGCTCCGAGCCGGACCTCCCGATCTGAGGGCTCCGAAGCTACAGGCCCCGAAAGGCACCTTGGGACCTGAAAACAACACTTAGAGAGAAAATAGGCTCCGACAGTGCTGGGCTCTAGGCCGAAGGCTGTCGGAGGCTGACGTCATTTGGCCCCTGTTCAAGGGAAATATATTCCCCCAACAGTAGCCCCTCGCGTGTAGGCCTTCGGGACGAAGGGGTGCCCGCGCCCTTAGGACAAATGACCTGAAAACACAACTTCAGAGAAAACATACCTTCGGAGCCTGTACCGAAGGTGACCTCGATACCCGGGGGTAATAAATGCCCGCGCTAGTTGCCAGAACGGCCTCGGGGAGCCCGAACGGCTCCGCAACGGTCAAAAAAGTTACCGTTACCTTGCTCTAGGCCGATTTGCCTTCGCTGGAGGCCCACCTGGCGGTGGGTTCGGCCCACGGCGGTTGAAATTCTTACCGCGCCTATAAATAGGGGCTTACCGCGTGCGGCTTCGGCACACCTTCATTTGCTTCCTTCTCGCCGCCTTACAGCCTTCGCTCTCCTCTTCCTTCTAGCTTCGCGCAGAGCCCCCTCGCTAGTTTTAGCCCCTCGCGGCGAAGTCCCATCAACATGCCGAAGAAGGCGGTGGCGAAGCCTCTGGCTTTGGGCTCGAGCTCGGGCTCCGCCCAGGTGCAGGCAGCGGCGGCTGCGGCGGCGAAGACTGCGCCTAGGCGGCTGGGGCCGAGGGACCTTCGGACGCCCTCTGACAAGTTTGAGCAGACCTTGGAGATGAGGGCCTCGATCTCCACGGAGGAGTCGGTCCGGAGGGCCTGCGAAGGGAAGATTGCGGCGAAGATCCAGCTTCGGGTCCCAGAGAAGTCGGAGGCTGAGCCGAGGCCTCGTGCTGACGAGGTGGTGGTGTTCGAGGCATTCTTCGAAGCCGGCCTCAGACTGCCTGCAGTGGGGATGCTGAGCGAAGTCCTCAAGGCTTACAACCTCGAGCTCCCTCAGCTTTCGCCCAACGCAGTGGCGAGGTTAGCTGTCTTTGAGTGGGGATGTCTTCGTCGCCCTCCATGACGCCAACTGCCAACTGAAGCCGGGGGAGGGGACGGACCGCGTCAAGAGGGCGCTGGCCTTCGGCAGTGCCAACTTCTAGCTCCGGAAGGAGTACCAAGACGCCTTCCTGGCGAGGGCCGTAAACAACAAATGGTACTCGAGGTGGGATCAGGAGTGGTTCTACGCCTCCGTCGGCGCGAACTCCCCCCTTCGGAGTACTAACGCCCACATCTTGTACCGACACGAAGGGGTGGTGAAGACCAGCGAAGACGTCCTTTGCTCGAGGATCTTGCTGCTCCGGAGAGTGGCGGCGAAGATGAGCATGAGGGACCTCGCGGAGGAGTTCATCACCCTCCGGCTCAGTCCCCTCACTCGCTCCTGGCTGGGGGGCTCTTTCAGGCTTCGGGTCGAGGTGAACTTAGCGAGTTGGCCTTCGACCTCTTCTGTAAGGCTTCGCAATTTCTTTGCTTTTAATACTTCGTAGATTTTCACTTCTAACTCAAACTTTTCATGAAGCTGACCTCGAAATGAGGACCCCGGAGGAGGCCATCGCGGCGGCGGATCGAGTCGTCGGGACTCCAACCCCCGAGGAGCAGACCCAGCGCCTCGCACTGGTGGGGTCCTGGGAGCGCTGGAACAGAGTATGGACCGCGCTTGACCTCGGAGGGCTCCCTGCTCTACCGGACTTCGCCCACCTGGCTACCTCGTCGGCCGGAGCCAAGAGGAAGAGGGGGGACGAGGATGAGGCGGATGCTTCGGGACCTCGGCTAGAGGTCCCCGTGGCCGAAGTTTCTAATTCGGGGGAGGTTGCGGTGAAGCCCGCAACTACTCCGACCTCCAAGAAGGCGGCGAGGCCTTCGGCGGCGAAGGCCGACGCGCACACTCCGGCCGCCAAGGAGGCCACAGATGCCCCGGCGGAACCAACCTCGGGCGTGGAGGTAGATGCGCCAGCTTCGCAGCGAAGGAGTTGGAGGGCACACTTAGCCCCATCCTCCTTTCAAGAGATCTCCGACGATGGTAAACCCTTTTTTCTTTTGCATGCTTCTCTTCAATATGCAGATTTTGACTTGGCTCCCTGCAGAGGACGAAGACAATGCGAGGCCCACTGTGGCGAAGCCGGCAGGCGAAGGTGGGTCGAAGCCTGCCGAAGCGAAGCCCACGAAAGCTTCGAGCAGCAACGGCAGTGATTCGGACCCCGAGAGTGCTTCGTCCGACGACGAAGGCAGTGGAGGCCGCGAGGCCCCTGGAGGTGAAGAAGAAGTGGACGTGGTGGGCCTGAGCCCCGCCTTGCCGGAGCCCGCGGAGGCGACCGTGGCCGTGATTCACCCTTTCAAGCCAAGGGGGGCGTGACGGTGGCGGGGATCCACGGTTTCCACCAGGCTTGTGCTTCTGCGGAGGAGGGGGACTTGGTGGCCCAGCTTAGCCACCGAGACCCCACGGACCTCTTTGTCAGCTCGAGCGAAGTCCTCATGCGGGTGAGCGAAGCTCCTTGCAGCTTCGAACTATATGTTAGCCTTTCGTTGGTACTTATGACTTCTTGAATTTCTGCAGGCCTTCGCACCGAACGCAGCCGCTTCGACTGCTGCCGATAGGCGGATGGAGCGCCTCGCAGAGGAGAGGGAGGCCCTTCACCGCGAGGTCTCGGAGGAAGCCGAGAAGCGGAGGCGGGCCGAGGCTTTGGCTGCTGAGGCGAAGGAAGCCTTGGCTTCGGAGATGGCTCGGCTCCGCGCGGAGCTCCAGGCTTCGAAGGATGCCGAGGCCCGACAGGCGAAGGAGAACGAGGAGCTCTGCCAACGGGCTCAGGATCTTCAGAGCTTCGTCGTGGCCAATCTTGGCGAGGCCACCCAGAGCCTGACCGAGGTCCTTGAGAAAATAGGGACCGAGTGCCGGGCTCCGGAATTTGGCGATCAGGACCCGATTGGGGACCGCACCGATTTCTTGAAGACTGCGGCTTTGATAGCGGACGAAGCGCTGACGGGCTTCGCTCTTATGGCTGGTCGCGTCGCGGGCCAAGGGGTGTTGCAGATGCTCCATGCCGCGGGGTGTGACCACCTTCGGGCGGCAACCTCCGTGACCCGAGTGGCCTTCGGGGGTCCGCACTTGGTGACGCCTCCGGCCGAAGTTCGCGGAGCCTGGCGGCGGCTGCAGGACCCCTGGAAGGAGCAAGGCTGTGAAGCCGTCCTCGACCTCCAGAAGGCCCTTCGACAACACCGAGCCAAAGCGCCTGCTGCGCCTGATCAGCCTTCGATTTCGGCACCTCCGCCTCCGAAGGTGTAGATCTCCTTAGGCCTTTTGTGACACTTAGATGCAGGCTTGTAAAAACTCTATCAGCTTATTAATATGAATGCGGGGGTTTTTTATACCTGCCCAGGCTCAGACTTCGAGCGTAGACCTCGAAGTCCTCGAGGACTCCGAAGAGCTTCAACAGCTGTGGGCGATCCTCGAAGTAGCTAGGTCCGAAGGCCCTCCTCGGTTTAAGCTTCCGAGGGGGCCTAGCGGCGAAGCCATCTCCGAAGTAGCTCAGGATTTACTAGCCGCTGTGAAGACGGAGTCCCTTCAGGGCCTTTTGTCTTTGCCTTCGCGAACGGCCTTAGCAGGCGACGAAGCCCTAGACTTTTCTGCCTTCGATACGGTACCGCCTGCTTCGCTAACTTGGAGCGACCTGCAAAGTGGAAGACGGAGCTTACGGGCTTCGGAGCCCGGACGGGCTGGTCGAGGGAGAGCGGGCTCCAACGAGGCAACGTCCAGCCGAGGTGGCCCTGGCCGAAAAAGAGGCAAGCGAGGGTTGGGGCCTCGCACGCGGTTCTTCTTAGGCTTAGATACAGATTATACGTAGTTTTGCTTTCGAAGTATGTTTGTAGCACACTTCTCAATATACAATGAATGGAGTTTGTTATATTTGCATACTTCGTCTGTATGTTTTGTATTGTTTGGCTTCGATCATTTTAGCTTGTCATGCTCGTATTGCGTATTACATTCGCACACCTCGCACACATGCTTCCCCCCTTTGCTCGCGGCAGATAGGGACTTAGTCGTTGCTGGTGCGGGCAAGAAATAAGAGATGCGAAGGGTGCGTTTTTTGGCGGCTTCGACGCATGAAATTTTATTTAAGCGAAGGCCTCTTTTGGGCTCCGAGCACTTTAATTTGGTGCGAAGCAAGGCTTCAGTTGTTCGGAATTTCACTGAGCGAAGGCCTCTTTTGGGCTTCGAACGTTCTAACTTGGTGCGAAGCAAGGCTTCGGCACAACCAAGCTTAGCGAGGCATGCTTCGGCATGCTAGGATTTGGATGCTGTGCGTGAGAGAGGCTCTGAAGCGCACTTAGATTTTGGCGAAGTATGACTTCGAGACGCTTAGGCGTATAGCATATGAGCACGCGAAGCCAGGCTTCGGAGCGTGTTTGGATAATGAAGCAAGGCTTCGGAACTTGGTCCTGTAATGAGAAGGATATTTGGTGTGGATTCACCGAACCTGTGATAGTGTGAGCCACCTTCGACTCGGAGCCACCTTCGACTCTGGGTCACCTTCGACCCTGGGATGCATCAGGCCGGAGCCTGGAATCCCGGACTTGCCGAGCCGTCGCTCGGAAGTCTCAAAGCCCACTGCTACGGGCCCGGAGGCGCTGTGTAGCCTTCGGAGGGGTGCTCCGGATTTTTTAAAGCGAAGCAAGGCTTCGGTTTTAAATAAGGCGAAGCATGGCTTCGGTTTTAAATAAGGCGAAGCATGGCTTCAGTTTTAAATAAGGCGAAGCATGGCTTCGGTTTTTCAATAAGACGAAGCATTGCTTCGGTTTTTCAACAGGAGGGAGCAAAAGTTTGCATTCAAGGGCGAAGCAGGGCTTCGGTTTTTCAATAAGACGAAGCATTGCTTCGGTTTTTCAACAGGAACTAAGGTGAAGCAGGACTTCGGCCTTAAGGCGAAGCAGGACTTCGGCCTTAAGGCGAAGCAGGGCTTCGAGCTTATATTAATGTAATTGCAGATTGGTATATCGAAGTAGGGCTTCAGATTGTACATACCTTGTAGCCCTTGGGGCTTCGATGGCCTTCGACACGTGGAACGGAGCCCCTTGCCGGAGGGTGAGCTCCGGTGTGTGAAGTAGGAAGATGAAGATGGTCTTCGGGCTGCACCCGAAGCCCATTGCCGGAGGGTGCGCGAAGCAAGAAGGCTTCGAAGCTCCCTCCTCAGGCGTACTTGTAGCTCTTGGGGCTTCGACGACCGCCGACACGTGGAGCGGAGCCCCTTGTCGGAGAGTGAGCTCCGGTATGTGAAGGATGGAGGAAGGCGAAGGTGGCCTTCGAGCTGCACCCGAAGCCCCTTGCCGGAGGGTACGCGAAGCAAGAAAGCCTCGAAGCTCCCCCCTCAGGTGCACTTCGGGTTGCAGGCAGTGGTAGAGAACTTAGCTTCTAGGACTAAGATCCCCACGGACGGCGCCAACTGTTGGAACAATTGCGTTAGTTCCAGCAGGTTTTTGTGTGGTGGAGTGTGATGTGGAGAATGAGCCTCGAAGGACTCTAACAGAGGGAGGAAACGGTTTATACTAGTTCGGGCCTCTCCGGGGAGATAATAACCCTACGTCCAGTTGTGGTGGATTTGGCATGGTATGCCCTGATTTGGAGCAATAGTTCCAGGGTCTCTTGGCCCCCTGGAGCGTGTCCCCTGCTACAAGGGCTTGGGCATGCTTTTATAGGCACGCAGGTCTTAAGGAAATGACTAAGGTACCCTCTACAAGCCCCTAGGCTTATAGGGGTAGACAGGGAAAGAGAGCTAGCTATTGTACAAAAGTACCAGACAACTTTACAGCTTTACAGACGTGTCAGGCTATGCCAGGCTTTGACCAGCTAAAAGACACACCGAAGACAGAGGCTGGGGGGAAGGCTTCGAAGTGTACCCCGGAGTGGGGCTTCGAAGCATGCTCCGGAAGGTGGCCTTCGAACTGGGCTTCCGGAGGGTGGCCTCCGGACTTGGCTCCCGGAGGGTGGCCTCCGGACTTGGCTCCCAGAGGGTGGCCTCCGAACTTGGTTCCGGAGGGCGGCCTCCGGCGTCCTGCGCCAGGGCCCGAACTGGGGGCTCTGAGCCGGACCTCCCGATCCGAGGGCTCCGAAGCTACAGGCCCCGAAAGGCACCCTGGGACCTGAAAACATCACTTAGAGAGAAAACAGGCTCCGACAGTGCTGGGCTCTGGGCCGAAGGCTGTCGGAGGCTGACGTCATTTGGCCCCTGTTCAAGGGAAATATATTCCCCCAACAGGGACCCCTTTTGAACAACATCGTCATAAAGCATATAGTTTCACATAACAAGTCATACTCATTAATTAAATGCAAATGATATTTATTCAAGGAACAAGATAACAATTATCCTCACACATTGGCATATACGCTACTAGCATCTTCCACATACACATGATTCACTCACGCAAATATTTAATACCCATGGAGTTCAGGTGTGCCTCATGCTTGGGCTGTGGAAGAGGCTTCGTCAACGGATCCGCAATGTTCAAATCCATGTGCACGTTGCAAATATTCACATCACCACTCTCAATGATCTCACGGATCAGGTGATATCGCTGAAGTATATGTTTGGATTTCTGGTGTGATCTAGGCTCCTTGGCTTGCACAATGGCACCACTATTATCACAATAGAGGTCCACTGGACTGGACTGGACATACTAGGAACAAGACCCAGCTCAGAAAAAATTTGATCCAAATGGCCTCCTTCGCAGCTTCTGAAGTGGCGATATACTCACCTTCTGTTGTAGAATCGTCCACCGTCTCTTGATTGGAACTCTTCCAACTCACCGTGCCTCCATTGAGGCAGAACACAAAGCCAGATTACGATTGAGAAAGCACTTAAAATGAGCTCCTCTTCACCACCGTATAATAGGAATATTTCCTTAGTCCTTCTCAAGTACTTGATGATTCTCTTTACTATAGCCTAGTGACTTTCACCATAGTTCGATTGGTACCTACTCGTAACACGTAGAGCATATGACACATTTGGACGTGTACATAGCATGCCATACATGATGGATCCAATTGCGGAGGCATATGAGATCGCACTCATCTTCTCTAGCTCATTAGGTATCGCAGCACACTAAGTCTTACTAAGATAAATACCATGTGACAATGGCAGAAAACTCTTCTAGGAATTCTGCATTTTGATCCATTTCAAATCCTTACCAATGTACATACTCTAGCTTAATCCAATTAACCGTTTTGATCTATCTCTATAGATCTTTATGCCCAAAATGTATGCTTCCTCTCCAAGATCTTTCATCGAAAAATTGTTTTTCAACGAAGTCTTGACAGCATTCAACAAATGAATATCATTTCCGATCAACAATATTTCATCCACATATAGGACCATAAATACAAGTTAGCTCCGACTAGCCTTCTTGTAAAAACAAGGTTCTTCTTTGTTCTTGATGAAGCCAAACCCTTTGAATACCTCATCAAAGCGAAGATTCCAACTCTAAGAAGCTTTCTTCAATCCATAAATGGACTTTAGCAACTTGCAAACTTTCCCAGCATTTCCCGGACCGTCAAGACCTTCAGGCTATGTCATGTACACATCCTCACTTAGGTTTCCATTTAGGAAAGTCGTCTTGACATCCATTTGCCATATCTCATAATCATAAAATGTGGCAATAGCTATGATGATCCGAATCGACTTAAGCATAGCTACGATGAAAACGTTTCATCATAATCAATACCTTGAATCTGTCTCAAACCTTTCGCCACAAATTGTGTCTTATAGATGTGAACATTTCCATCAATGTCTATCTTTTTATAGAAGATCCATTTACACTCAATGGTTTTACACCACCGTGGGATCAACCAAGTTCCAAACATGGTGTTGGGGGAGATAATCCCGATGACAGTGGGGAGCGTGAAGAGTCGTACGGTTCGGAGGGAAGGCTACGGCCGGAACACCCAAAGCCCTACGCCGAAGGCGCCCGAGCCTCCGAACGAGGATACTAGAGGCCTCCGGGGTCTTCGGGACGTGTCGGAGAGGCTCTCGCGGGAATCGACCGGCTGTATGCCGGAGGCCAGCCTCCGGCAAAACAGAGGCTTCGGGGGTAACCGTACGGAGGAGGACCCAGTCAAGGCCGCCAGGGGACAAGATCGTGATCGCCTGTGCCATGTTGGGCAGCCGTTGCAACGCCCGACACGGCCGATACGCTGTCAGAATCGCACCGTCTTGTTTGTACTATGTAACACCTATTCTTGTTTGTACTACTGGCTAATGTGAGACCGAGTAGTAGTAGGGGGTTTGGAGGTACCTAGCCTTTCAGGGCGGGTCACCCTATAAATACCCCCCAACTACAGTTGTAATAGACACACGATCCAATAATACAGTTTGCGCACAACATTCCATTACTCCCATCCACTAAGAAAACCTGCTGGTTCGATCCGTCGTTCCAACAGTTGGCGCCGTCCGTGGGGATCCTAGTTCGAGAAGCTAGCGTCCTCTACATCCAGTCACAGAGACATGTCGGGTCAGAAGGGTGCGAGCACAGTTCCTCTATGGCGGTCAGCCCGCACCATCGGAGTTGAGCCCACCCCAGTCGCCATTCCAGACCAACCGGTCGTCGCATCCGTCGGGGCGCCTGCCGTGGAGCCAACCCAGGCCCCTGAGGGGACGCCGGAGGTTCGGGGTCCCGCTGGCGTTACGGAGTCGGCCTCCGCCAATCCCACGGGGCTCCAAGAGGGGCCTTCAGAGGTGCACCCTCCGAACGGGCCCGTGGCGGTGGCCCTCTGGACTGACTACATCCTCTCACAAGACCCTGAGACCGCCTCCAGAGGAAGCAGGAGTCAGGCTGACACCCTGGCTACCGAGAATGCCAAGCTGAAGGCGGAGCTGGCTCAATGGCATCAGGAGGCGTCGCTCCGCCCCCCGTAGCCCTCCCGCGCCACGAGGGTCGCAGCCGTAGCCCTGAGCGACGACGAAGATCAAGTGGAGGAAGAGAATGCGTCATACGACGAGGAATCTCCCCTGCACCCCGACCTCCAGAGGGTGTGCTTCGGCTCGAAGTTTCGCGCCGCCAAGCTTCCTAAGTACTCCGGGGACTCCAACCCCGGAGAGTTCTCCCGCTCGTACGCTCTAGCAATAGAAGCATCTGGGGGGGTCGTGACAACATGGCCAAGTGCTTCCCTTTGGCACTTGAGGGGATCGCTCTCCGGTGGTTCTGGTCGCTTCGGCCCGGGACTATCCATTCATGGGACCAGCTGAGGAAGAAGTTCGTCAACAACTTCCAGGGAACCTTCGTGGCCTCTATGTCCACTGGAAGTCTCTTCCAAGTAAAGCAGCAGCCCGGGGAGACGCTGCTACAATACTCCCAGCGCTTCGTGCACACCAAGGCCTAGATCAAGAGACTTTCAGCATCCTCGGTCATCGACGCTGCCCGAGAGGGCGTCACCCACCCAGGTGAGGAGCCATGCTGAATAGCGTGGGCCTCATGGCTGCAGAAGTGATGAGTCATTGTCAACGATAGTCAAAGAGGACAGAAGAAGAAGAGATATGTTGTTTCATGGGCCGCGTGTGACTCAGGTACACGGGCAGCGAGCGACTGTCGGGCAGAGGAGGCTGCGAAGTCGGGCTGGCCCAATCCGGGTACATGGGCCAGAAGCAGTAGAAGACCCACTGGACTGTTGACCAGGATTGACTCAGGTACACGGGCGGTGAGTGATTGCCGGGCTGAGAGAGCTGCGGAATCGGGCCGGCCCAATCCGGTTAGCTGGTGCAAAGCCGGTGGAGGCTTTGTCAGTTTCGGTGCAAAACTGACAACCGTTGATCTTGTATCCGACTGTCCAGAAGAGAAGCCGTAGTCGCTACAAAAACTTAGCTTCCGGATAAGTCATCTGTATCTCTAGGCCCACAGTCAGTCAGTTGTGTCTGTAAAAATACCTAAGGGCAGTAGAGTCTTTTCCTTTATTCTTGCATCTGTAAAAACCCTAAGGGGCTGGTGGAATATTCCTAGTGTTGGGCAGCCTATAAATAGGGCCCCAATCCCTAGGGTTTGGACAGCCCTTTGCTGAAATCAATACTGCTCCTTTGGTTCATTTTGTCTCTTGCTTTGCCTCTCTCCTCTCCTGTTCATTCTTGCACAGCCATGAATTTTTGCCCCTGTTTTGTTGCCTTGCATTCATTGTTGCAGTGAAGTTTCTATTCTCAAATCGTGTGCAGCATATGCAAAGTTTTTAATGACTTCATTTCACTCGCACAACATGTTTTTCCATGGATTTTGAGGCTTTGGAAGCTTCTGTTGCGTGTGTTCTTCACGCAAGTAGTACTAGTTCTTGCTGTTGCAAGTAGTACAACTACACTGTAGCAACAGTACACTAGTGCCAGCTTTTTACTTTTCTGCGCAGCTTTTTGATCGAAGTTGACAGGGCTGAGTACCTTTTCTAACTGTTTCATGGCGAAGCCACCCTCTCTGTTCGAAGCCCCTCAGCTCCGTGAGGCAGGCTTCGATCTAACATCTTTGAAGGCTTCGCTTGAACTTTGGCTTCATTTTTGTGCTGTGTCTCTAGCTTCGCAGAACACTTTGCACTCTGTCAGCTTCACATACTTCGATAGTCGTTGCGAAGGTGTTCTCAGTCACGAGCTGTTCGAAGTCGATACTTCGTCAGGCTTCGAAGTTAGCTTCGAAGCTAATCTTACTGATACACTTTGTTTTGGTTTCTCTGTCGTGTGTCAGCCTTCGCTTCTCTTTTCGAAGCTCGCTCTTTTCGAAGGTAGAGTGTGGGCTTCGAATTTGTTTTCTGTCGTGTGAGAGGCTTCGCTTCTTTGTTCGAAGGTTGTCCGTCTGTTGTGTTCGAAGTTTTCTGTTCGAAGGTTTGGCTTCGAAGCACTCGGTTCGAAGCTGTGTTCGATGCCTTGCCTTCGAAGTACACACTTCGAAGCAGGCTCCGACCTTGTTATACTTTGCTTCGAAGCATACTTCGCTCCCTGCCACTTCGAACTAGGCTAGACCAAAACACCTTCGGCATTTTCACAACAGCCTTCGACAGGCTTCGCAACTAACCTCCGAAGCAGGCTTCGACCACTGAAGTAGACCTCGACGGGCGAAGCAGGCTTCGCCTAGTTCCGAACAGGAGACAAATCTGAACAATAACTTCTCATCTTACTTTATATATAATTAGATCATTTCATTGAGAAGTTTGGCCTGTCATGTCTAGTATACTTTGTTTATCTGCCTAGTTGCACTGCTTTGGTAATTCTCTGTTTTACATCTGTTTCTTCTAGGCAAGATACTTTTAGACTTAGGCTATCTGTTCATTCCCAGCTGCTAAGGCTTTTGAGGTGCGTTGGGTGTTGGGAATAGGCCATATATTCGAAAGAATTTTTAAGGCGCCCATTCACCCCCCCTCTGGTCGCTACTTTCGGTCCTACAAGTGGTATCAGAGCAAGGTTAGGGTTTTTCCATACCTTAACCGGTTCTAAATCCCAGTAGTGACTATGACGTCTCCTGGCAAGGTCCCGTCCTTGGAAGCTTATGGCTATAACTATTGGAAGACTCGCATGCGAGCCTATCTCATGAGCCAGGGTTCGGACATTTGGGACATTTGCGTTCACACCACGTTTGAAATATTGCCAGTCACTGAGCAGGGTACTGCTGGTATCATTGCTCAGCATCTCAGCAACAGTAAGGCTGTGAACATTCTTTTCTCTTGTTTAGGTCCTACTGAGTTTGAGCGTGTGAGCCATCTCTCCACTGCGAGAGAGATCTGGGCTACCCTCAAGGCACACCACGAGGGAACAGCTCAGGTCAAGGCTCGGCTCTATCAGACCTACCGGCGTGAGTACAAGAACTTCACACAAAAGCCGGGTGAATGTGTTGAAGCTTTGTTTGGTCGTTTTCAATCGATCATTAACAAGCTTCGGGACAACAAGGCTGAGGGTGCTCAGTTAGTCTCAGATCATGAGCAGGCGCTCAAGGTTCTCCATACCTTGGACCCAAAGATCTGGGAGATCAAGGTATCCTCTATCGTTGAGAGCACTTCTTACGATACCTTGACCATTTCTGAGTTATTTAGCAAGCTGAAGGCCACTGAAGTAGATATCCAGTTGAGATCAAATCTCACTGGTTCTGGATCAAAGTCCCTGGCCCTTGCTACACCTTCTGTTGATCCTTCTGCTGTGAGCTGTGTTGGGTTCTCCTTGATGTCTATCACTGAGGATGAGCTTGAGTCCTTGGGAGATGATGATTTGTGTCTCTTTAACAACCGGGTGCGTCGTGTCTATGACAAGAGAATGTTCAAAAGACACGGCACAAAATCCGGATGCTTTGAGTGTGGTGATCCAGGACACTTCATCGCCGACTGCCCCAAGCGCAATGGACACAAGAAGGGCACCGGCGGCAGCTTCCATGACTCCGGCAAGCATGAGAGCTCATCCTTCAACAAGGGCAAGCCGAAGACTCGATTCTTCAAGAAGTCCCTGAAGGACTACCGGCGAGAGAACAAGAAGCGCGACAAGGCCTTCTTTGTCGAGATGGAGAAGAGCTACTCCAAGCGGTCCACGTCTTCTTCCTCTTCATCGAGCTCAAGCGATGAGGAGATCACCATCAGGAAGGGGAAGGACAAGGACGATCCGGCGGGTCTCTGCTTCATGGCCTTCGGAGACAAGCCGAAGAGCCGCTCACACTAGCGCCGAAGATCCCGCAAGAGCTTTTGTTCAATGGCTCTTGGGTATAAGGAAGAAAAGAGCTCCTCCGACGACTCCGACGACGACGACAACAAGGTATCATCCTACGAGCGCGAAATCGTTGATTTACTTGAGAGTAATCGTCAGGAGTTGAAATATCGGGAAAAACTGCTTAGGGGGGCTAAGAAGAGGATATATGAGTTAGAGAGTGAGCTTGCCATGGCCAACGGCAGAATTGAGAGTCTATCTTCTTCCCCTTGCTTGGGTGATAGCAGTGAGTGCCCGAAGTGTGAAGTGCTTCTGTGTGACCTGTCGACTCTGAAGTCCAGGTACACAGAAAGGGTTGATGAGAGGGACACTTTGGCCACTGAGCTTGAAAGCGCTCAGCTGGAGCTGAAAGATTCTCAAGCCACTGTCGTCGTACCCTGTGTTGATTGACCATCTCATCTAGCTGCCTTAGCTGAGCTGAAATCCAAGGGCGATGAACATTTGGGTGATTTCGAGAGGTTGAGAGCTGAGCTTGCGCAGACTAGGCTAGAGCTTGAGACATTGTCAGTTCCACCCACTGTCTGTGAGAACTGTCTGTCTCTTAGAATGGAATTGATTAAGCTGAAAGCCGAGAAGTCTGTTCAAGTAGAGAGTAAGTGTGAGACCTGCTTGTCTCAGGTGGAGGTTTTAGCTTTCTTGAGAGAGGAGCTAGCAGATTCTCAGAATGAGAACTTTTACCTCTGTTCCATCCTGAGTTGGATCAGTGCCAGAGAGCCTCAGCTCGGCATGATGATCCAGCAGTTCAAGAGGCAGGATGGGTTTGGAGTAGATTATACCTCCACCAAGGCTGACTTTGAGAGTGCCATTAGTCGGGCAGTGGAGTGGAGTAAAATGACTCCAGAGCAGAGGTATCCCAAGACTCACTCCACTGAGTCCTCCCAGGCTTGTCAGCCAAAGGATGGAGTGATTCATGAACCACCAAAAGCTCCACCCAAGAAGCCTATCTGGGTTCCTAAGCCCAAACACCTCCACTCTTCTCTAGACTCTCTTCCTGGACCTTCTCAACCCAAGAAGATTATACCTAACACCACCAAGCCCAAACATCCCAAGCCTCAACCACACCCCAAGAAGCCCACCTATCATTGTGAGTACTGTCAGAGAGACGGGCATCTTGCGGAGTTTTGCTTCAGGAGGAAGCGGGTTGAGAGAGCAGAGAGAGCTCGTGGTGATCAGGAGCAGTTCTACCAGCAGGGTGGTAGACTGCGTGTTTCTCGATGCGGGGAGAGGCTGGAGGCCAGGCTGCGTCGTGTAGGTGGTGGTAGAGGAGACGGCTTTCTTGCTCGTGCTCCAGTTGGTGGTGTTCGTTCCGGTAGAGTTCCAGACTGTGTTGGCTACGGTCCTGGACCTCGTGGCCGCAGGTTTAGGCAGAACCAAGGACCGCGCTTTGAGCCGTGTTTTGGTCCAAACTCTTTTGATGTTTTTCGCTTTCCATCTTTTGAGCAGATGGCTCGACACTGGTTTAGCTCTTTTGCTAAACCTGGTGCCAGACCATTTGCTCCCACTTACAGCCACTGATTGTGCAGGATCGGGGACTAGAGGACGTTTGGATTATGGACTCAGGATGTTCTCGCCACATGACGGGACATCGAAAATGGTTCTCCAGTCTCACTCCCCCGAGCTCCAAAGAGTACATCACTTTCGGGAACAGTGGTCAAGGGAAGGTAAGTGGCATAGGCTCTATTCGCATTTCAGATCATTTCTCTTTGAAGAATGTTGCTTTGGTTAAGAATTTGAACTTCAATCTGATTTCTGTTTCGCAACTTCTTGAGGATGGTTTGGAAGTGCTGTTTAAGAAGGGCAATTCTTCTGTGTTTGATTCTAGAGGGTCTTTGATTTGCCATATTTTACCATTTGGTAAAGTTTTTCGAATTGACTTCTCTAGTTCTTTTGGCCCTTCTTGCTGTTTGATTGCTGGATCCTCCTCTGAGCTCTGGAAGTGGCATAGGAGGTTAGGTCATTTGAGTTTTGATCTGCTAGTCAAGTTGAGCTCTATGGACCTCATCCGAGGATTGCCCAAGCTTAAGATGGAGAAGGATCTAGTTTGCCATCCCTGTCGTCATGGGAAAATGGTTGTCGCTTCTCACTCACCTATGACTCAGGTGATGACTTCGTATCCAGGCGAGCTTTTACATTGGGACACTGTTGGTCCAGCTCGGGTACATTCAGTCGGTGGGAAGTGGTATGCACTTGTGATTGTTGACGACTTCTCACGATTCTCGTGGGTTTTCTTTTTCGAGTCTAAGGACGAAACTTTTCAATTTGTTCATGACTTGATTTTGAAGCTGAAGAATGAGAACAATAGTCGGATGCGAGCAATTCGCTCCGACAACGGCTCTGAGTTCAAGAACTCTCAGTTCGTCAGCTTATGTAGTGATCAAGGTCTGGACCATCAGTTTTATTCTCCTTACACTCCCCCACAGAACGGCGTTGTGGAACGAAAGAACCGCACGCTAGTCGAGATGGCCAGGACGATGCTCGATGAGCACAGGACTCCTAGGCGTTTTTGGGCTCAAGCCATGAACACGGCTTGCTATCTGGCCAACCGCATCATTCTTAGAGCTTACCCTGGTAAGACATCATATGAACTGCGGTTTGGCAGACAGCCCAAGGTAAGCCACTTGCGAGCCTTTGGCTGCAAGTGCTTTGTGCTCAAGAAGGGAGGGCATTTGGACAAGTTTGAGTCTCGTTGCTCGGATGGTGTTTTTCTTGGTTATGCATTGCATTCTCGAGGCTTCCATGTGAGAAACCATGTTGAAGAATATGGTTTTGATATTCTAGATGTGATGAGTGATTGTCAACGGAAGTCAAAGAGGAAGAGAAAGGAAGACTTGCCGAGTCTGAGGCGCATGTGACTCAGGTACACGGGCAGTGAGCGACGGCCGGGCAGAGGAGCTGCGGAGTCGGGCTGGCCCAATCCGGGTACATGGCTAGGAGCGGCTGATGATCCACTAGTCTATTGACTGGGTTTGACTCAAGTACACGGGCGGCGAGCGATTGCCGGGCTGAGGGAGCTGCGGGGTCGGGTCGGCCCAATCTGGGTACTCGGTGCGAAGACGGTGGACGCTTTGTCAGTTTCGGCGTAAAACTGACAATCTATGTTTAATTCATTTTTAGGATATTAATATTTAGTTTTTAAGTTTAGAACATTTTTATTTAAGTCAGGTGATTTTTCTAAGAATATTTTAGTAATTTTCGAAATTTATTTTAGAGTCAATTTATTTTTACCCGAGGGTAAAGTAGTCTTTTCATGTATTAGGATTTGCCTATAAATAGGCCCCTATCACTTTGAGGATGGTTGACTGTTTTTATTAGATCAATCTACAAATCTACAGTCCACAAATTTTTCCATCTTCGTCGTACGTCTTCATCTCTGACATTGTTCTTCTTCGGCGGGTGTGGCTAGCAGCAACGCAGGTAACACAATTTTCATCATCCGATGGCAGCCATCCGACGCTTAGCTACGCGCTGGCCTTTTTTTTATACCGCGTGCTGTGATCGGCGGGCCCCACGGCGTGGTGTTCATTAGGATTTCCGTCGCACGTATGAAAGCTAGCAGCAACACATACTGCCGCATAGCGCAAAAAGCAATTTTGATGTTGTTTTCCATCGCGGGCCCCACTGCATGCGGCTGCAGCCTTTGGATGCAAATTTGCTTGGCCGTTCATTTCATGCGGCAACGATTTCCTGGCGCACGCTGCCGGCGATAGCATTGCAGCCAGCAGCACCAGAGAAACAGGACACCGGCGTGAGCAACAACAACAGCTTTTTCGGTGAACAGTGCAGATTGGTTTCTCCACGACGGATTTGGTCAAAGGCAGGTAAAGTTTGTTTTTTAGCTGGTTAGTTAAATCAATATTTATCCATAGTTTGAATTAGCCAAAAATAATAATCTCGTTCATATAACAGGAAAATTAATTAATCAGAGGAATATATTTATTCTAGACTTCCCCGAAATATTTTAGGTTTATTCCTGAATTAATTTCTGGATGATCCATGTTTTTATTTAGTTGATCAATATTTTATTTTTAGACCATTGTTTGAACAATCTATCAATATATTTAGGTATCTTGCTTACGTTATTAAATTTTGCCAGTACCAATTTTGTTTACTGCAGTATTTCTATTTAGTTTAGCTTTAATATCAGTTTAATTGGTACACCAGTTATTTTTTAGTCTAGACAATTTTAATTTAGTCACCAGTTATTTTTAAGCTAGACAACTTTAATTCCTAAAATTTGCTTTGCAATTATTATTTGTCTGGTTAAGTTCTTTTGGGTGGTGAGTTTAAAATATAGTTTACCAAGAAATTTTTAGGCGCCCATTCACCCCCCTCTGGTCGCTACTTTCGGTCCTACAAGTGGTATCAGAGCGAGGTTAGGTTTTTTTTAATATCTTAACCGATTCAAAACCTAGGTAGTGACCATGACGTCTTCTGGTAAAATCTCATCCCTAGAAGCTTTTGGCTACACTTATTGGAAGACTCGCATGCGAGCATACCTTATGAGCTAGAGCTCGGACATATGGGAGATTTGTGTTCATCCTAGTTTCACCATTACGACTATTGCTGCGGATACTGTTGAAAATATAATTACCCAGCATCAAAATAATAGTAAGGCGGTGAACATTTTATTTTCTGGTCTAGGTCCTAGTGAGTTCGAGCGTGTTAGCCATCTCACCACTGCTAGAGAGATCTGGGCTACCCTCAAGGCACATCATGAGGGGACAGCTCAGGTCAAGGCTAGACTATATCAGACCTACCAGCGTGAGTATGAAAATTTCTCACAGAAGCCGGGTGAGACTGTTGAGGCTTTGTTTGGTCGTTTTCAATCGATCATTAACAAGCTTCGTGTTAACAAGGCCGAGGGTGATCAGCTGGTCTCGGATCATGAACAGGCGCTTAAGGTACTCCATACCTTGGACCCTAAGATCTGGGAGATCAAGGTCTCTTTTATTGTTGAGAGCACATCATATGATACCTTGACCATCGCAGAGCTTTTTAGTAAGCTCAAGGCCTCAGAGGTCGATATCCAGTTGAGATCAAATCTCACTGGTTCTTGATCAAAGACTCTGGCGCTGGCGACACCATCTGCTGATCCTAATGCCATGAGTTGTACTGCTTTTTCCTTGATGTCTATCTCCGAGGAACAACTTGATACTCTAGGAGATGATGATTTGTGCCTGTTTAACAACCGGGTGCGACGTGTTTATGATAAGTGAATGTTTAAGAGACACGACACAAAATCCGGATGCTTTGAGTGTGGTGACCCAGGTCATTTCATCGCCGACTGCCCCAAATAGAAGAATTACAAGAAGGGCACCGACGGGAACTCCTACAACTCCAGCAAGTATGAAAACTCCACAAAGGGCAAGCCCAAGACAAGATTTTTCGAAAGGCTCTAAAGGATTACAGGCGTGAGAACAAGAAGCGAGACAAGAACTTCTTCGCCGAGATGGAGAAAAGATACTCCAAGAGATCCTCGTCTTCCTCCTCATCTTCAAGTTCAAGTGATGAAGAGGTCATGATCAGGAAAGGGAAGGACAGGGACAATCCGGCGGGCCTCTATTTCATGGGCTTCAAGGACAAGCCGAAGAGTCGCTCACGTCATAGCCGAAGACCGCACAAGAGCTTCTGCTCAATGGCTCTTGGGGAGAAGAAAGAGAAGGACTCCTTCGATGACTCCGACAACGACGACAACGAGAAGGCATCTTCCTATGAACAAGAAGTTGTTAATTTACTAGAACAGAATAGTCAGGAGTTGAAGTATAGGGAGAAACTGCTTAGAGGGGCTAAGAAGAGGATAGATGAGCTTGAGAGTGAGCTTGCCACAACAAATGGCAAGATTGAGAGGCTGTCTTCTTCCCCTCGCTTGGGTGATAGTGGTGAGTGTCCTAACTGTGAGGTGTTGTTGTGTGACCTGACTACTCTTAAGTCCAGGTATACAGAGAGAGTAGATGAGAGAGACGCATTGGCCACTGAGCTTGAGAGCGCTCAGCAGGAGCTAAAAGATGCTCATGCCACTATCGTCACACCTTATGTAGACTGCCCATCTCATTTAGCTAGTATAGCTGAGTTGAGAGCCAAGAGTGATGAGCAGTTGAGCGAGTTAGCTGGAGTGAGAGGTGAGTTGGAGCAGACTAAGCTAGAGCTTGAGACCTTGTCAGTTCCATCCACTGTTTGTGAGAACTGCTTGTCCATTAGAATGGAGTTGATCAAGCTAAAAACTGAGAAGTCTGTCGAAGCTGATAAAGAGTGTGAGATCTGCTTGTCTCAGGTGGAGGTGTTAGCTTCTTTGAGAGAGGAGCTAGCTGATGTTCAGAACAAGAACTTTTACCTCCGTCAGATCCTGAGTTGGATTAGTGCTAGAGAGCCACAGCTCGGCATGATGATCCAGCAGTTCAAGAGACAGGATGGTTTTGGAGTAGGTTACACATATACCAAGGCTGATTTTGAGAGCGCCATTAACCATGCAGTGGAGTGGAGTAAGATGACTCCCAAACAGAGACACCCCAAGACTCACTCCACTGAGTCCTTTAAGGATAGTCAGCCCAAGGATGGAGTATTCCAAGAACAACCTAAAGCTCCAACTAAGAAGCAGATCTAGGTCCCAAAGCCTAAAACTCTTCACACTTTTCCTGATATTTTACCTAGACCCTCTCACACCAAAGATGATTCACCAAACACCACCAAGCCTAAGAATCCCAAGCCTCAACCACATATCAAGAAGGCTACCTATCACTGTGAGTTTTGTCAGAGAGACGGGCATCTTGAGGAGTTTTGCTTCAGGAGGAAGCGGGTTGAGCAAGCAGAGAAAGCTCGAGGTGGGCAGGAGCAGTTCTACCAGCAGGGTGGTAGACAGAGAGTCCCTCGACGTGGAGAGAGGCTAGAGGCCAGGCCACGTCGTGTAGGTGGTGGTAGAGGAGACGGTTTTCACTACCGTGCTCCGGATGGTGGTTTCCGTTCCGGCAGAGTTCCAGATCGTCATGGATACGTTGTTGGATCTCGCGACCGTGATTTTAGGAAGAACAGAGGACCACGCTTTGATTCGCGCTTCAGTCCAAACTCATGATTCCTTTTGTTTTCCTACATACGCACAGATGGCTCGACACTTGTTCAACACTTTTACTAAACCTGGCATTGGATCGTTTGGTCCCACTCATGATTATTGATCGTGTTTTGGGAGCTGTGTATCTTTTTTAGGATATTTTGAGTCAGCTTTTCTCGGTATCAGTTTTTTATTTTCTTCTTTATTTTTTATTGAGTCTTTTTGTGTGCGTTCATATCATGCATAATCATCTATCACATTTTGAGCTTGCTTCTGTTATATGATTAATCTGTTTTACTTTCTCTAGCTAGTATATGCTTTTGATTACTTGTCGATGATCATGTTCTGGTTCAGTTCACATGATATATCTGATATTTGTCATATGCATGGCTTTTATGTTTTAAAATTTAAAATGATCACCATTGCTTCTGGTAACTAGCATGTGTAGGCTGAATGCTTTCGCTATCTGTTACATGCCTTGTAGCTAGATCCTTACTTAGATGCAGATATGCAACTTGGACATTTATATGCTTTAAATATGCAAAATGTGCTTTAAAATGATAAAAATTCAGAAAAATGGAAATGTATGCATTTTTATGATTATTAGAAAAGATCCAGGTGGGTTTGCTTTGTCGCATTGCATTGTTCTGGACTGCTTACCATAGCACTTTGGTATGAACTAGGACGGTGTAATGTATGCCAAGACCAATGTCTTAAGCTTCTGATGGTCAAGTTCTGGCCTAGGCTTGACTTGGTCGGTTAGCATAAGGTTTGACATGCAAATAACCCCTGGCAGAAATGAAAAAGAAATAATCTAAAAATTTTAAAAAGATGACAAGTTTGCTGAAGCACTTTGTTTTTTGGACAATGCTTATCTTGGTAGATATCAGTTAGCTTTTGCATCTCATGTTTTACCTTGCTTGTCAACTAGAAAATGTGGTGATGCTTTTGTTTGAAAAAATCGAAAAAAATGCGTGCTAATGACTTTCTTTAGATATCATCTGTTGCACTGATCATGTCATGTATCTTAGACAGTATATCTTGTGCTATACTTGTTAGACGTTGTTATTGCAGTTAATCATATCTAAGAAGCATGCTTTTCATACTCCACTTGCATCCCATCTGCATTCATGGCATATTTTGAGGGGGAGCTGCATTTCAGGGGGAGTTTGTGTTTATGTCTCTTTAAAGTGCATTTAGTCTCACTTGATGAGTCCAATTGTCAACAAGGGGGAGAAATTTTGGATATTTTTTTTAGCTTTCTCTCGGATTTATTTCAGGGGGAGTTCTTTGTTGGTAATTCTGATTTGCACTTGTTTTTGAGGCTTTATTTTTTGGTTAACCATAATGACCGTTTTTCTTGCTTCTGTTTGGCTTTTGGTCATTAGGGTTAAACTTTAATTTTCTTTCTTCTATTTTCTTTTGTCTTTGTTTTTCTGTTTCCACATGTTTTGCAGGTTCTGGAGATGAGCTGAAAAGGGTGTTGACAATGCACTCATCAAGGGGGAGATTGAGAAACCATGTTGAAGAATATGGTTTTGATATTCCAGATGTGATGAGTGATTGTCAACGGAAGTCAAAGAGGAAGAGAAAGGAAGACCTGCCGAGTCTGAGGCGCATGTGACTCAGGTACACGGGCAGTGAGCGACGGCCGGGCAGAGGAGCTGCGGAGTCGGGCTGGCCCAATCCGGGTACATGGCTAGGAGCGGCAGATGATCCACTGGTCTGTTGACTGGGTTTGACTCAGGTACACGGGTGGCGAGCGATTGCCGGGCTGAGGGAGCTGCGGGGTCGGGTCGGCCCAATCCGGGTACTCGGTGCGAAGACAGTGGACGCTTTGTCACTTTCGGCGTAAAACTGACAATCTATGTTTAATTCATTTTTAGGATATTAATATTTAGTTTTAAGTTTAGAACATTTTTATTTAAGTCAGGTGATTTTTCTAAGAATATTTTAGTAATTTTCGAAATTTATTTTAGAGTCAATTTATTTTACCCGAGGGTAAAGTAGTCTTTTCATGTATTAGGATTTGCCTATAAATAGGCCCCTATCCCTTTGAGGATGGTTGACTATTTTTATTAGATCAATCTACAAATCTACAGTCCACAAATTTTTCCATCTCCGTCGTACGTCTTCATCTCTGACATTGTTCTTCTCTGGCGGGTGTGGCTAGCAGCAACGCAGGTAACACAATTTTCATCATCCGGCGGCAGCCATCCGGCGCTTAGCTACGCGCTGGCCTTTTTTTATACCGCGTGCTGTGATCGGCGGGCCCCACGGCGTGGTGTTCATCAGGATTTCCGTCGCACGTATGAAAGCTAGCAGCAACGCATACTGCCGCATAGCGCAAAAAGCAATTTTGTTGTTGTTTTCCATCGCGGGCCCCACTGCATGCGGCTGCAGCCTTTGGATGCAAATTTGCTTGGCCGTTCATTTCATGCGGCAACGATTTCTTGGCGCACGCTGCCGGCGATAGCATTGCAGCCAGCAGCACCGGAGAAACAGGACACCGGCGTGAGCAACAACAACAGCTTTTTCGGTGAACAGTGCAGATTGGTTTCTCCACGACGGATTTGGTCAAAGGCAGGTAAAGTTTGTTTTATAGCTGGTTAGTTAAATCAATATTTATCCATAGTTTGAATTAGCAAAAAAATAATAATCTCGTTCATATAACAAGAAAATTAATTAATCAGAGGAATATATTTATTCTAGACTTCCCCGAAATATTTTAGGTTTATTCCTGAATTAATTTCTGGATGATCCATGTTTTTATTTAGTTGATCAATATTTTATTTTTAGACCATTGTTTGAACAATCTATCAATATATTTAGGTATCTTGCTTACGTTATTAAATTTTGCTAGTACCAATTTTGTTTACTGCAGTATTTCTATTTAGTTTAGCTTTAATATCAGTTTAATTGGTACAACAGTTATTTTTTAGTCTAGACAATTTTAATTTAGTCACCGGTCATTTTTAAGCTAGACAACTTTAATTCCTAAAATTTGCTTTGCAATTATTATTTGTCTGGTTAAGTTCTTTTGGGTGGTGAGTTTAAAATATAGTTTACCAAGAAATTTTTAGGCGCCCATTCACCCCCCTCTGGTCGCTACTTTCGGTCCTACACCGTGTTTGGAACCTCGAATCCCAGCTGCTTGTCGAGACTTGTGAGGTTTCATTTGATGAGTCCTTGCCTTCTTTGACTCCTTCTTTTGAGCCTTATGATGGTGAGCTTGGAGAGTCCATCTTCGAGGAAGATGAGGATACTCCAGCCGCTAATGAGGGTGGGCCTTCTGCACCCCCTGCAGAGCCCACACCTTCTGAGACTTCGACTGATGACGAGGGCAAACCTCTGATCACTTCTTCCACTATGATCGAGCCCCCTCAGTCGAGTCCAGAGGTGCCTGCTGCTGATTCCGGTGAGGTGACTTTTGATCTCCAGGGAACCCGAGCAATTCAGCATGATCACCCCTCAGAGCTCATCATAGGTGATTTGACTGAGAGAACTTTCCGTTCTTCTACCTCTCTTGCTGTGTTTGCTGAATCTGCGTTTGTTGCATCTTTTGAGCCCAGAGATGTTTCTCATGCTCTTTCTGATTCTAATTGGATTAATGGTATGTAAGAAGAGCTTGAGAACTTTGTCCGCAATCGGGTTTGGACACTAGTTGAGCCGCCATCAGGATGCAGCCCCATAGGCACCAAGTGGGTATTCAAGAACAAACAAGGTGAAGATGGGGTTGTGGTGCGCAACAAAGCTCGACTAGTTGCCTAGGGTTTTTGCCAAAAAGAGGGTATTGATTTTGAAGAAACTTTCGCCCCTGTTGCCCGTCTTGAGTCCATTTGCATTCTCTTAGCTTTTGCCGCTTCGAAGGTGTTGGCGTAAAAGATTATGCTAACATGTTTCTGTAGATTAGAAACTAACAAACGAAGTGTTTGCGAAGTGAACTGTTCTAAGCCTCCGAAAGGATAATAACTTAGAATAGTTCGAATGTGTGTATTGAATAACTTGTATTCGGTCCCTATTACAGGGTGAAATGGGGGGTATTTATAGGCCCAAATATTAAGGAAAAAACCTATTTACCCCTCTATTACAACCGACATAGTGGAAACTATTCGGTACCCTTGATAGGGTTAAAATGATAAAAGACTAATCTAATAATATAAAAGATAAATCTTCCATCTTAGCTGGCAATAAAGATCTCAAAAAGCCTTAGTTCGAAGATATACTCTGAACCAATGCCTATCTTCGTACTTCGAGCTTGACTCAGGGTATCCCCGAAGATGGACGTTTGGAAACCTTCGAATCCATTATCTGCTTTTGTACTGTTACGGCAATAACCCCGAAGATGGGATATTTTCCCCCAACAGAAGGGTTTTAAGCTTTTTCAAATGGACGTTAAGTGTGCTTTTCTGAACGGGTTCATAGAGGAGGAAGTTTATGTTAGGCAGCCCCCTGGTTTTGAGAACCCTAAGTTTCCTCGACATGTTTTTTAAGTTGCACAAAGCTTTATATGGGTTGAAGCAAGCCCCCAAGGCTTGGTATGACCGGTTAAAGCAATTTTTGTTGGGGAAGGGGTTTGTGATGGGTTCTGTGGACAAAACTCTTTTCTTGCTCAGAGATGCTTCAGATTTCTTAGTCGCTCAGATTTATGTGGACGATATTATCTTTGGCGGTACTACTGATTCTCTTGTGTCTAAGTTTTCTGAGCAGATGCACAACGAGTTTGAGATGAGCCTCATGGGTGAGCTCAAGTACTTCTTAGGGCTCCAGATCAAGCAGACCAAGGACGGCACCTTCATCCACCAAGGTAAGTACACTCGTGATATGTTTAAGAAATTTGACTTTGGTGGTGAATTGAAGCCGCAGATGACCCCGATGGGCACATCTAGGGGTCTGGACAAGGACGAGAGCGGCATCAAGGTCAACGAGAGGGAGTTTCGAGGGATGATCGGTTCGCTGTTGTACTTGACGGCGACCAGACCGGACATTCAGTTCGCCGTGGGACTGTGCGCGCGCTTCCAGTCTTCACCACGCGCGTCTCACCGGCAGGCTGTCAAGCACATCTTCAGGTATCTCACTTATGCACCTGATCTTGGTCTTTTCTATTCAGCATCATCTTCTCTCGATTTATCTGGCTTTTTGGATGCCGACTTTGGTGGGTGCCGGTTGGATCGCAAGTCGACTTCCGGTATTTGCCAGTTTCTTGGTTCTTCTCTTGTCTCTTGGTCTTCTCGAAAGCAATCCGGAGTTGCTCTTTCGACCACAGAGGCTGAGTACGTAGCTGCTGCTAGCTACTGCTCACAGTTGGTTTGGATGATTTCCACTCTGCGAGATTTTGGGTTGTTCTTTCCTACCAGGGTTCCATTGTTTTGCGACAGCACAAGTGCTATTAGTGTAGGGAAAAACCCTTGTCTCCATTCAAAAACCAAACACATTGATGTGCGCTTTCACTTCTTGCGGGATCAATATGAGAAAGGTGTCATTGACCTTGTTCATGTGGATACCCATCATCAGTTGGCTGACATTTTCACCAAACCCCTAGATCAGTCTACAATTGAGCGTTTACGAGGGGATTTGGGTGTTGTGTATCCTTTTTAGGATATTTTGCGTCAGTTTTTTCTTTCTTCTTTACTATTTTCTTGAGTCCTTTTGTGTGTGTTCATATCCTGTATATTCACATATCACACTTCAGACCTGCTTCTGTTATATGATTGTACTGCTTTACTTATTCTAGCTAGTACATGCTTTTGATTACTTGTTGATGATCATGTTTTGCTTCAGTTCACTTGATATGTTTGATATCTGTCATAAGCATGGCTTTTACGCTTTAAACTTGAAAAATGATCACCATTGCTTCTGGTAACTAGCATGTGTAGGCTAAGTGCTCTTGCTATCTGTTACATGCCTTGTAGCTAGTTCCTGACTTAGATGCACACATGCAACTTGGACATCCTTCTGTTTTCAAACATGGATATGTGCTATAAAAATGATGAAAAATCTAGAAAAATGAAATTTCCATGTCTTTTTATGCATAAACTTGAAAAGATCCAGGTGGGTTTGTTTTTGTCGCGTTGCATTGTTCTGGACTGCGTATCATAGCACTTTGGTACGAACTAGGACAATGTAGTGTATGCCAAGACCAATGTCTTAAGCTTCTAATGGTCCAGTTCTGGCCTAGGCTTGACTAGGTTGGTCAGCATAAGGTTTGACACGCAAATAACCACTGGCATAAATGAAAAAGCAAAAAGAAAAAAAACTTGAACATTGAAATGATAACAAGTTTGCTGAAGCACTTTGTTTTGGACAATGCTTATCTTGGTTAATTTCAGTTAGCTTTTGCATCTTATGCTTTACCTCGCTTGTTTACTCGAAAATGTGGTGATGCTTTTGTCTGCAAAAACTGAAAAATGCGTGCTAATGACTTTCCTTAGATATCATCTGTTGCACTGATCATGCCATGTGTCCTAGACAGTATGTCTTTTGCTATACTTGTTAGATGTTGTAATTGCAGTCAATCATATTTGAGAAGCATGCTTTCTACACTCCACATGCACTCCAGTTGAATTTACTGCATATTTTGAGGGGGAGTTGCATTTCAGGGGGAGTCTGTGTCTCTTTTGGGTGCTTGATGAGTTCACTTGTCAACAAGGGGGAGAAAACTTGGGATCAAAGTTTAAGGGGAAGTTCTTACTCTGTTGATATCCTTGTTCCTTGTTGTTCTGAGATAGCACTCATTTTGAGCTTTTACGTTTTGGTTAACCATAATGACCACTTCTTGCTTCTGTTCGGCTTTTGGTCATTAGGGTTAAACTTTTTTACCTTATTTTTCTTCTTCTTTGTTTTCTTGTGCTTTGTTTTCGTGTTTCCACATTTGTTCGCAGGTGCTGAAGAGCTGAAAGATAGGAGTGTTGACAATGCACTCATCAAGGGGGAGATTGAGGAGTCATGCTGAATAGCGTGGGCCTCATGGCTCCAGAAGTGATGAGTCATTGTCAACGATAGTCAAAGAGGACAGAAGAAGAAGAGATCTGTTGTTTCATGGGCCGCGTGTGACTCAGGTACACGGGCAGCGAGCGACTTTCGAGCAGAGGAGGCTGCGAAGTCGGGCTGGCCCAATCCGGGTACATGGGCCAGAAGCAGTAGAAGACCCACTGGACTGTTGACCAGGATTGACTCAGGTACACGGGCGGTGAGTGATTGCCGGGCTGAGAGAGCTACGGAATCGGGCCGGCCCAATCCGGGTACCTGGTGCAAAGCCGGTGGAGGCTTTGTCAGTTTCGGCGCAAAACTGACAACCGTTGATCTTGTATCCGACTGTCCAGAAGAGAAGCCGTAGTCGCTACAAAAACTTAGCTTCCAGATAAGTCATCTGTATCTCTAGGCCCACAGTCAGTGAGTTGTGTCTGTAAAAATACCTAAGGGCAGTAAAGTCTTTTCCTTTATTCTTGCGTCTGTAAAAACCCTAAGGGGCTGGTGGAATATTCCTAGTGTTGGGCAGCCTATAAATAGGGCCCTAATCCCTAAGGTTTGGACACCCTTTTGCTGAAATCAATACTACTCCTTTGGGTCATTTTGTCTCTTTCTTTGCCTGTCTCCTCTCCTGTTCATTCTTGCGCAGCCAGGAATTTTTGCCCCTGTTTTATTGCCTTGCATTCATTGTTGCAGTGAAGTTTCTATTCTCAAATCATGTGCAGCATATGCAAAGTTTTTAATGACTTCATTTCACTCGCACAACATGTTTTTCCATGTATTTTGAGGCTTCCGAAGCTTCTGTTGCATGTGTTCTTCATGCAAGTAGTACTAGTTCTTGCTGTTGCAAGTAGTACAACTACACTGTAGCAACAGTACACTAGTGCCAGCTTTTTACTTTTCTTCGCAGCTTTTTGATCAAAGTTGACAGGGCTGAGTACCTTTTCTGACTGTTTCCTGGCGAAGCCACCCTCTCTGTTCGAAGCCCCTCAGCTCCGTGAGGCAGGCTTCGATCTAACATCTTTGAAGGCTTCACTTGAACTTTGGCGATCTAACATCTTTGAAGGCTTCACTTGAACTCCGAAGAAGGCCAGCTGCGCTGACAGGCGATGATTGTCCCCGTCCGAGCCACGAACGGTAGGGCGTGTGAAGTCTCACTGGACCTCGACCGCGGAGTCCGCCCCGCTCCGGACCTCCGCCGCCAAGACTCTGGCCGACAAGACCCCGCTCACCGAGACTCTCGGCGAGGTCGGAAGCATCTTCGGGGGGAAGTCCTCAACATCACACCTAGGGGCCCCGCCAAGCACCAGCACACATCCGGCGGAGACCGCTCCACCGGAGCAAGGGCTCCGTCACGGGCGTTCTCTAGAGGGGCTGTGCTTTACTGCAGCGTCATGGCAAAAACCGGAGCCATGACAACGACTCCTGCCAGACCATCCTTGCCCTCCGGAATGACTACCTCGAGCGAAACTCCGGCCGTGGCTCCACTGACAAAGAAGTCCCTGCACCCCGCCCAGAAGCAGTTCAGATAGTCTGGCACCAAGACGTGCCGGAAGTCCTAGGACTAGCCCCGGAGCTCGGCAGGGTCCAGGCTCCCAAGCTCAAAGATGCACCGGACCGGGGGAAACGAGTGGTCCTCCCCATATCTGGAGGAGGGGCTCTGGGAGCCATGTCCAAGCGCCAGCGGCGAGATTATGTCCGGGAGGTCGGGTACATCGGCACATCAAGCTCCTCCCGCTCCCCGAATGGTCCCATGTCCCCATCTCCTTCACCACCGAGGATGCCGCCGGCGTCATGTTTCCGCATGCCGACCCCCTCGTCATCTTGGCAGACATCACAGGAGTTGAGGTGCGTCGCATCCTGGTCGATGGCGGAAGTTCTGCTGACATCATCTTCTTGTAGGGTTTCGACCAGCTGTGTCTTTCTCAAAAGCACTTACTGCCAGCTTCCCAGCTACTCCAGGGCTTCGCGGGTCCACCGCTCGATGCCCTTGGCTAGATCAGGTTGGAGGTGACCTTCGGAAACTCCCCCCTCTGGCGCAGCGAGGAGATCATCTTCGACGTCGTCGACGCCCTGTACGCCTGCAACGCCATCTTTGGGAGGGGGATGCTCAACCGCTTCGGGGCCATCGCCCACCACAACTACCTGTGCCTTAAGATGCCAACTCCAGGATTGTTGTTGTCGGTCCTGGGGGACCAGGCCATGGCCCGCCGGGTCGAATATGGCCACTCGGCGCCGCTGGAGCCACGCCAGATCCACAACGTCCGCGAAGGCTTGGAAGAAATCAGCTTGCTAGGCGTCGGAGACACCGTGCCGAAGGGGCGCCCAGCCAAGCCATTCCCGGAGGGGGAAATCGTCACGAAGATCCTGGTCCGGGACGGGAAGGAGTGCCCGATCCGATTCAGAGGGGGCCTAGAGCCGAAGGTGTCAGAGCAACTCGAGGAAGTCATCCGCAACAACCTGGACATCTTCGCATGGTCCGACGAAGACATCCTAGGTGTCAACCGCTCAATTATCAAGCATTCTCTGGCGGTCGACCCGAAAACTCACCCGATGCACCAGGGGCTCCAAAAGCTGTCCGTCGAACGAGCTAAGCTCGCCAAGGCCGAGACTGAGAAGTTGCTTCGAGCAGGGGTCATTCGAGAAGTGAGTCACACTGAGTGGTTGTCTAATCCAGTATTTGTCCAGAAGAAAACATCTGGCTAATGGTGTATGTGTATCGACTTCACTTCTCTGAAAAAAGCTTGCCCTCGTGACCCCTACCCCATGCCTCGCATTGATCAATTAGTTCAACCCACTACCGGTGTCGAGCTCCTCATCTTGCTCGACGCTTATTCAGGGTATCACCAGATCCGGATGAAGCCAGAAGATCAGGTCAAAACAAGTTTTGTTACCCCCTCGGGAGTGTTCAGCTATGTTCGGATGCCCTTCGGCCTCAGCAATGCCGGAGCCACCTTTACAAGACTGATATCTATGGCTCTTGGCCACCAGATTGGCCGCAACGTCGAAGCATATATGGATGATATTGTCATTAAGAGTACGGTCAAGGATCGCCATGGTGCGGACAGAGCTGAAACCTTCGATAGCCTCCGGTGGTGTGGAATCCGCCTTAATCCGGAGAAGTGCGTCTTCGGAGCACGCGCTGGGAAGCTACTGGGGTATCTGGTCTCCAGCCGAGGTATCGAAGCCAGTCCAACGCAAGTCAGCGCACTACAAAACATATCTCCTGGGAATTTGAAGGAAGCATAGAAGCTAGCTGGGTGCCTGGCCGCTCTTAGCCGCTTTTTGGCAAGATCGGACAAAAAAAGCTTGACCATTTTTAAGGCGCTTCGGGGCTCCAAAGATTTTGAGTGGACCCCCGAATGTCAAGACTGCTTCGATCAAATGAAGGAATACCTCTACGGCCTCGTGGCCCTCGCCACACCTCGGGCCAGCAATCCTCTTCTGGTCTACCTCGCTGCCTCCGGCAGGGCGACAAGTGTGGCCCTGATTCAAGAAGAAGACCTTGGCGGGAAGCTGGTGCAACAGCCCGTATACTTCGTATCCGAAGCCTTCTCCAGAGCAAAAACTCGGTATTCTGAGCTCGAAAAGGTGGCATACGCTCTTGTCATGGCATCCCGGAAACTTCGGCATTACTTCCTGGCTCATGATATCATTATTCCAACTGCATACCCACTGGGTGACATGTTCCGAAACAAGGATGCCACCGGACGCATCGGAAAGTGGGCGGTAGAGCTTGCCCCATTCAAGATCTCATTCGTGGCCCAGACTGCTGTCAAATCTCAAATCCTCGCCGACTTCATTGCTGAATGGACATCTGCAGCTGATCACGCCAGTGTCAAAGCAGGCGAGGGGGTCTGGACCATCTATTCAAACGGTGCCTACCATGCTTCAGGAGCCGGAGCAGTCATTGTCTCCCCCTCCGGCCAGCAGGCTTCATATTCCACTCGGCTGAACTTCAAGGCTATCAACAATATCGCCGAGTACGAAGGAGTGTTGCTGGGTCTTCGCAAGGCGCATGCGCTCGGAGCTGCCCGCGTTGTAGTCAAGACCAATTCTCAGGTCGTCGCCGGGCATATAGACAAGAGCTTCCAGGCTCGACACCCCGACCTCGCCACCTACCTCGAGGCCATTCGGAAATTCGAAGCATCCTTCAAGGGGATATCCATCCAAAGCATCCCAAGAAGCGAGAACTGCCAAGCCGACGCCCTCGCTAAAGCTGGGGCTGGCGGCCAAGCCTTGCCACCGGGCAACTTCTTCGAAGAGATCATCAAACCTTCGGCGCCCCTCCGCGACGAGGTACCAACCTCCGTACCGGCCAAGTCCCCAGCGTCGCCTCGGCCAGCCACGATTCTCTGCATGGTCAGCAACGATTGGCGGGAGCCCATTTTACGAGCACTCGGCAGCGATTTGGACGACCGGCCTAGTCCGGATCAAGCGCGGCTTCAACTCTGCGCCAGATCTTTCCAAGTCATTGATGGCATCTTGTACAAGTCAGGGGTATGTTCCCCGCTGCTTCGGTGCATCTCTCGCTCGGACGGGAAAACAATGCTCCGAGAAATCCACGAGGGGCTGTGCGGCAGCCATTTAGCCCCTGGGCACTCGCCGGGAAGGCCCTCCGGCAGGGCGTGTACTGGCCCACAATCGTCGCCGACGCCGAAGACTTAGTGCGTACCTGTCAAGGATGCCAATGGATGGGGCGACGGAGCCACAGGCCCCCGGTCAGCCTGCAGCTCAACCTACCTGTGTGGCCTCTAGCTCGCTGGGGGATGGACCTCATTGGACCGTTCCTTAGAGCAAGAGGCAACCTACGCTTCGTCGTTGTCATTGTTGAGTATTTCTCCAAGTGGGTCGAAGCCGAGCCACTGACTTCCATCACCTCTCGAAGTGTCCAGAAATTCTTTTGGCAGAGCATAGTCTGCCGCTTCGGAGTTCCCAAGCAGCTCACGCTGGACAATGGCATTCAGTTCGATGCTGGGGCTTTCAAAGCATTTTGCGAAGAATTGGGAGTCTAGCTCTATTTCGCAGCAATGCGACATTCTCAATCAAATGGGGCGGTTGAGCGGGCTAATGGGCATATACTTTCCGGCCTTAACAAGTGCATCGTGGGCTTAGCTAAGGGATTGTGCCCTGAAGAGCTCCCGAAGATTTTGTGGTCCATTCGGACCACCCCTTCCCACACAACCGGTTTCACCCCGACGGAAGAAATGACCCCGATGGAAATCCGGACCGGCTCGATGCGAGTCACAACGCCCGAAAGCGATCAAGAGCGCACCGTTTCCCTCGATATTATGGAGGAGACGCGACTCCGAGCCGTTGTCAACCTCTCGCAGTACCAGAAGCAGACAAAGGAATGGTACGACCCCAAGGTCAAGCGCAACGAGTTCCAGCCTGGGCACCTCGTCCTGCGCGGTGGCCACCCCGACGAAGCTAGGCAACAAATGGGAAGGCCCGTACATTGTGACCGGCTCTGGGTGGCCCAGGTCCTACCGACTGGCTACCTTAGAAGGCGAGGACCTGAAGCACACTTGGCACGCCGAGCACTTGAAGCGCTATTTTGCATAATTCCATAAGTGTCTCCAGGCGATGGCCGATGTTGGCCGCTGTTGTACCCAATTTCCAATCCAATAATAATATCGGACGAACGTTTCAGCCAAAGGGGACGCCCTTTGGTATCTAAGCGTCGTTTTTCACCAGACAATCGGGTTCCGAGCTTCGGCTTGACGCACCGTCGATTCGGGTTCTGAGCTCTGGCTCGACGCACCCTACAATCGGGTTCCGAGCTCTGGCTCGACGCACCCTACAATCGGGTTCCGAGCTCTGGCTCGACGCACCCTCGATTCGGGTACGCACCCTACAATTGGGTTCCGAGCAACGGCTCAACGCACCCTACAATTGGGTTCCGAGCTTCGGCTCGACACACCCTACAATCGGGTTCCGAGCTCTAGCTCGACGCACCCTACAATCGGGTTCTGAGCTCTGGCTCGATGCACCCTACAATCGGGTTCCGAGCTCCGGCTCGACACACCCTCGATTCAGGTTCCGAGCTCCGGCTCGACGCACCCTACAATCGGGTTCCGAGCTCCAGCTTGACGCACCCTACAATCGGGTTCCGAGCTCCAGCTCGACGCACCCTCGATTCGGGTTCCGAGCTCTGGCTCGACGCACCCTCGATTCGGGTTCCGAGCTTCGGCTCGATGCACCCTCGATTCGGGTTCCGATCTCCCGCTCGACGCGCCCTCAACTCGGATTCCAGTATTCGGATCGATACAACCCTAGTTCTTCCGCCTTCGTTGCTGCTATTCACGCCCAGTCGACAAGTCGTCTGCCCACGAAAGAGGGGGGGAAGGAGCAGAGAAGAAAGGGGAAGGAGCAGAGAAGAAAGGCTTTGATTATTTGCATCATCAATACAACGTACAACGTACAATGTTTGTTGTGAATTAAAAGCAAGGAAAGGTTAAGTGAAGTCTTCGTCCAAGCCAAGAAGGAACCAGAATCCTCTTCGGTCCGGACAGTCACCCGGGCCGGAGCCTGCCCTCGTCTGAGACTCCAACGCTGCGCGTTTAGACTTCTCTTTCCTCTTCTACCTCTTCTCTTCTTTCCTTTGGGCGCCAAAGGTCCTCTAATCTTCCTGCAATTCAGCCCAACTACGCAAACCTTCGCCCCCGGACGATGCTTCGTTCGGACCAGGTTCCGCGTCGGACCAATCCACTGGTTCAGGCGACGAAGACGGAGCTCGGAGCTCTTTCTCTTCTTCCTTAATTAGGCTTAGAACATCTTGAAGAACTTCTGGATCTGCATACTCGTCGCTACCTCGGGGAAGGACGAAACACGTGGGCCGATTAGCTCTAAGGGCTTCGAGAATAGCCCATCGGTGCCGAAGGGCTCCATCAGGCTCGAGTACCTCAATGTCGCAACCGCGAGCGGAGCGAACACCCTGAATAGTCCCCGAAAAGCAATTGCCCTTTATTAATACATTGATAAGTTTCTAAACTATTACAGAAGTTGCAGCACGAAGACCCTAAGAAGACTACACCATCGGGTCTGGTTGGTGCACCGTGGCCGGAGGCTTCGAAGGGGGTGGAGGTTCGCTCGAACGGAGGGCCTCGTCCAGTCAGGCGTTAACCGCGTTGGGGCCCTCGGCTTGCCAAGTCGCCTGGAGGACTCTCCAGGACTGAGCTACCGCCGTACTCGGTGATAGAAGGTGGCTCCCCCCGAAGGCGATGGGGTGAGAGCTTGAAGCCGAAGGAAGGGGGCTGCCGGACGCCTCAAGGTGTCGGAGGATCCCGAGCGTAGTTACCCGGGCCGATACCTCACCGTACTTTGACACGGTGAGGCCTATCTACTGGACGGTGGCCTGGATGAACTTTAGCCGGCGGCTAAGGGGCTCCCGGGCGACGTCGAAGGCCATGCACCCGGTGCCATAGCACGCCAGCACCTTCCGGAGGGACACTATGGTGTCGGCCGTCGTCTTCTCTGCATGGGCTAGAGCTTTGGTCACTTCTTCATTCCGAGCTAGGATGTCTGCCATGGTCCGCTCGAGCTGGACACTTAGGCTTTGAGGGCCTCGACGCTGGCTACTGCCTCCCGGAGTTTGTCCATGTCCAAGACCTGAGCCTGAAGCACGAAGACTTCTCCTTCGAGTCGCTCCGCATCCTCGGCTCAGGATCGAAGCCTCTCCACCTCGGCGGCCTGGGCCCGAAAGGCATTGACCTCCGCCTCAAGCTCGTCCGCCTGAGTGGCCCGCGCTTGGAGCCCATCCAGTTCAGCGACTCGGGCCTTGAGGGAGTCGACTTCCGCCATTTGGGCCTCGAGCGCCTCGACTCTGGCGGCTCGAGAGTGAAGGCCTTCGATCTCGGCCGCCTGCTCGCGGACCAACCTCTCGGCAGCGTCCGCTCGACCGGAAAGTTCCGAAGTGCTGCTCTCGCGGTGACGGCGTTCGGAGAGCAGCGAGCCCTGCGCTAGCACGACTACCTGCACACGAAACAGCGAGTCAGGAAAGGGGGCTAGGGGCTCGCTAAGGGGCGCTCCGAGGATATACCTGGCCCGCGGCGTTCTCGATGGCCCGGTTGAGCTCGAGGCTGTCCGATAGGCTGAGCTCGTCTATTACCCGAGCCTCCCGCAAGCGCAGGTAGGAGTCGTGGACCGGGGCCACACTCGACGTGAAGTCTTCGCCCTCCTCCAGGAAGGGGCACAGGAGGGGCACACTGGAGCGTGCACCCCTCGAGCTGGAGGGTGGTCGGGGCCGGATCCTGGTCTCTCGGTCAGCCCCCTCGAAGGCTTCTTCGGGGGCCTCTTCCGACTCCGCCCCGTCACCTGGCTCCGGGGCTCCCGCCGCGTTGGCAGGGACTTTGGACCCTGCGTTGGCGCCATCCTCGGAAGGAATCGGGGCCGGATCTAAGGCCCGGATCTTGTGGGTTGAGGGTGCTGTCGGGTCGAGGCAGACCATATGGAAGGTTTTGGCATGAGTTCCCGTGGTATGGGTCATCTTGTTACACTTTGGTGTATGGGATGAGTGCGTGCCTTGTGGGTATAGTGGTACACCTCTGATCAGAGTATTTAAATCTTTTCGAAAAGCCAAGCCCACGGTCAAGGGTGGGTTGTGTGACTACTCGCAGTTAGTTTACAATTGTTTGACTGGATGAGTTATTCATGGCATGTAAGGACTGTTGAGCGAGGTGGGGCTGACTGTACCCCTCGAGTTAGAAGATGATGATGCATACACATGTTTACATTTCAGTACTAATAACTGGATCACATTTAAATGCTTTACAATTATGCTTTTCCGTGAAAATTAGCCACTATATCCCTTGTTATTACTCTGCATTATATTTGCATTCGGTGGCTTGCTGAGTACGATTGTACTCACCCCCGTTGACTTACACCACTAGAGCCCGTCTACTACGAGGAGGATGAAGGTCTGGAGTAGCGACCTAGTCAAGGCGAGACTGGTAGGAGGCGTTCATCTAGGACCCTTGTTTTATTAGTTTCTCTTCACTTTATTCACTTTTGTACTAATACGGTCTACGAATCGTGAATGCTTGTCGTATTGTACGTGGTCGTGTGATGAACGTCTTGATTTATTGATTTTCTATGGAATTTCAATAAAGGTCCGGATTTATTAAATCTGGGCGTGACAAGATGGTATCAGAGCCGACTTGACTGTAGGAAGCCAAACAGACCTAATCCTAGGACTTATAATAACCATATTTTCTTACAAAAATTACTTACCCTCTCATCTTCTGGAGTTTCACAAAAAAATTCTCTCTTTTGTAGATGCCGGTCCATACCATGAGCAGGACTCTTCGTGATGAGGTCGGATTCATCCGCGAGCTTCGCATGCTCATTGACTTCCTTGGATTCGTCCATGAGCCCGCGTTCCACGAAATCTTTCCCGATGCAAGAGACAGCTACTGCGAGGTCACGGTCGTCATCCGCTCGTCCTCCACGCAGCCTCCCTTCTACACTCATGGAGTCGGAGGACCTTCGTTCGTGGTGGCCAGCCAGCGCGCCGCACTTCAGGCCCTCGCCGAGCTTCGACTGGTTTACGACTGCCACCTCCGCGACACCGTCTACCGCTTCATGCCCATGTGCACACCAGGGAGTCACCGCAGCATCTACATCGGTCCCCTCACTCAGAGCAACTCCGCCATCACCCGCACTATGAGACTTTTGGAGGCCATGGACAATCTCCACACGGAGGCTGTCCTCGACGCAGATAGCCAGCACGACACCATCAATTTCTACCACCATACCTCGGAGAATCTGAACCGCTAGAATGCTGAGCTTCGTCGACAGGTCCAGCAGAACCCTCAGTTGACCCTCGAGGTAGAGGAGTTGAGGCGTCAGAACGAGCTTCTATGCCAGGGCGCCATCGTCACCACACAACTTCGCCATCAGCTTAAGGAGTTGAAGAAGGATCTCGAGGAGGTCGCACCTCTTCCGCCCTGCAAGTGGAAATCACTTCAGATCCCCACAGTGAGGCCTAAGAGGATTTACCGTAGCGCACCTCCCGCTGGACCCTCTAGCTCCACGACCCCGACCGTCTCCGTCGAGCCCGTGGTCGAGTCATCCCCCGAGCTGCCTTAGACGTGGACTTTACAATTGATTGTTTTCTTTTTTAAAATGTTTTGGATTGTATTACCAGTCATGTCAAATATAAGGCATGCGTGAAGATTAAATAAAAGACATAAATGTAATCGTAAGGGTAACACAATTTTTTGAAATAAAGCTTAGTCTCATTTCCCCTCAGAGAGTGTTGTCTGTTTTGGAAACTTCAGGATGACTAACACTCAAGGCTTCGATGCTCCCCAAAATGGACGGGACAACGGTAACCTGCCCCAATGGGGAGCGACTTGGAAGAGGCAAGCCCCAATCGCCAACCACCCCACGTTGGCCGAGATGATGGCCAGCCAGAATCAGCTGGTGGCCGCACTGCTGAATCAAATGCAACAGCAGCAGCAGATGCAAGAGCAGCAGGCTCAGTTCTTCCGCCTCCACCAGCAGCAGCCAGAGATACCTCGCCCTGCCACCCCCGCTCCGGCACCTGCATCCCAGCTCTCGAAATTCCTCCGAGTCTGCCCTCCCATGTTCTCAAGCACCACCAACCCCATGGAGGCTGGTGATTGGTTGAGGACAATTGGGAAAAAGTTGGACCTCCTGACTTGTACTGAGCAAGAGAGGGTAGCCTTCGCTGCCCACCAACTCCAGGGTCCTGCCGCGGAATGGTGGGACAACTTGCGCGAGACTCTTCCCGAGGGACACGTCAACACGTCAACACGGCATCATCTCCCAGAAGCAATAAGAATTTAGGGACCTGCAGCAAGGAAGCAAGTCCATCACCGAATATCTGCATGAGTTCAACCGGCTGGCCCGATATGCGCCTGAGGAAGTCCGTACTGATACGGCCAGGCAGTCAAAGTTCCTCCGGGGGCTGAAGGACGAGCCTTCTCTTCAGCTTATCTCTGGAGATTACGCCAACTTTTAAAAGTTGGTGAATAAAGCTATCATTCAGGAGACCGAACAGAACAAGGTCGACCTGAAGAAAAAGAGGATGATCGCTTTCCGCCAGAACCAAGGGATGGCACAGAGGCCCCGCTATGTACCTCCCCCACCGACGCCCCAATATCATCCGCACCCGGTGTACCGTCCAGCGCCACCCGCCGCCAATCCCGGAGCAGGACATCCTCACCCGCTCCCGCCGCACCGACCACTCCACCCGCCCCTGCCAAGAAAGCAGAGGTTCTGCGTGACAAGCATGGCAAGCCCGTGATATGCTTCAACTGCCGCCAAGAGGGGCATTATTCCCACCAGTGTCCCCACCCCAAGCGCGCACAAGGAGACATGACCAACCCTGTGTAGGACCGAAAGTAGCGACCAGAGGGGGGTGAATGGGCGCCTGAAAATTCTTTCGAATCAATGGCCTTCTCCCAACACCCAACGCACCTCAAAAGACTAAGCAGCAGAGTGTGAACAGAAAGCCTAAGTCTAAAAGTATCTAACCTAGAAACAACAGGTGTCAAAATCAAAGAAACACCAATGCAGTGCTATTAGGCAGATAAACAAAATATTCAAGACATGGCAGGTCAAAAACTTCTCAATGGATGATCTAAGTGAATATAAAGTGAGATGAGAAGTTACTGTTCAAATTTGTCTCCTGTTCGAAACTTGGCGAAGCCTGCTTCACTGTGTCGAAGCCTGCTTCGGAGGTCAGTGTCGAAGTCTGGTGAAGGCTGTTGTGAAAGTGCCGAAGGTTTGTTATGTCTAGCCTAGTTAGAGTGTAGCAGTGAGCGAAGTATGCTCCGAAGCGAAGTATGATCATATTGAAGTTTGCTTCGAACAGTATACTTCGAAGACACAGACTTCGATCAGAACGCTTCGAACATATTTCACAGAAAAAACTACCTTCGAAAGATAGGCGAAGCCAAACACACGGCAGCAAGATGAAATTGAAGCGTACACTCAACCTTCGAAGCTAGCTTGGTCGAGGTATGACAACCGAAGTTGAGACCTTCGGTCTGAGGGTTAACTTCGAAAGACAAGCTCCGAACATACACACTGTAACCTTCGAAAATGACAGCAAGAAGGAACTCACGTCGAGCGAAGTCTACCAGAGAGACAAGCTTCGAAGCTAACTTCGAAGCCTGTCGAAGTATTGACTTTGAACAGCTCGAGACAGAGATCACCTTCGCAAAGACCTTCAAAGTATGTCAAGCTGACAGACAGCACAAAACGTACTTCGAAGCTAGAAACACAGTACACAAAGTGAAGTCGAAGTTCAAGTGAAGCCTTCGAGGATGTCTGATCGAAGCCTGCCTCACGGAGCTGAGGGGCTTCGAACAGAGAAGGGGGCTTCGCCAGAAAACAGCCAGAAAAGGCATTCAGCCCTGTCTACTTCGATCAAAAAGCTACGCAGAAAAGGCAAGCTAGAGTACTAGTGTACTGTTGCTACAGAGAAGTAGTACTACTTGCAACCAGCAAGAACTAGTACTCCTCACGTGAAGAATAGAAGCAACAGAGACACATTTTCTCAAGAAAAATAGCTGTCCATGTGAGACGAAGCCATAAAAATTGCTGCAGATTTGCTGCACACGAACAGAGAATAGAAACTCACTGCATCAAGAAGAACCGAATAAATGAAAGGCAAAATGCTATGAGCAGAAACCTTGCGGCGCACAAACATAAGAGAGAAAAATGCAGGGAACAAAGAGGAATGACCCAAGGAATTGATTGAAAAGTGATTTCAGCAAAAGGGTGTGCTAACCCTAGGGATTGGGGCCCTATTTATAGGCTGCCCAACACTTAGGAATATTCCACCAGCCCCTTAGGGTTTTTACAGACGCTGAAATAAAGGAAAAGACTAAACTGCCCTTAGGATTTTTTACAGACTCGACTGACTGACTATGCGCCTAGGGACAAAATAGAAAACTCCTATTTACAGATGACTTATCCGGAAGCTAAGCTTTCGTAGCGACCACGGCTTCACTTCTGGACAGTCCGATACACGATCAGCGGTCGTCAGTTTTGCGCCGAAACTGACAAAGCCTCCACCGACTTTGCACCAGCTACCCGAATTGGGCCGGCCCGATTCCGTAGCTCTCTCAGCCTAGCAATCACTCACCGCCCGTGTACTTGAGTCAATCCTGGTCAACATCCCAGTGGGTCTTCTGCTGCTTCTGGCCCATGTACCCGGATTGGGCTAGCCCGACTTCGCATCTCACTCAGCCCGATAGTCACTCGCTGCCCGTGTACCTGAGTCACACGTGGGCCATAAACCAGCAGATATCCTCTCTTCTTCTGTCCTCTTTGACTATCATTGACAATGACACATCACCTTTGGAGCCATGAGGCCCACGCTATTCAGCATGGCTCCTCAATCTCCCCCTTGATGAGTGCATTGTCAACACTTCATTTCTTCAACTCTTCAGTGTCTGCGAACACATGTGGAAACATGAAAACAAAGCACAAGAAAGACAAAGAAGAAGAAGAGATATTAAAAAGTTTAACCCTAATGACCAAAAGCCGAACAAAAGCAAGAAGCAGTCATTATGGTTAACCAATGGTAAAAGCTCAAAATGAGTGTGATCTCAGAAACATCAACAAGGATATCAAAAGAGTAAGGACAAACAGGACAAAAACTCCCCCTTAAACTCATATCCCAAGATTTCTCCCCCTTGTTGACAAGTGAACTCATCAAGCACTCAAAAGAGACACAGACTCCCCCTGAAATGCAACCCCCCCTCAAAATATGCAATGAATGCAACTGGGGTGCATGTGGAGTGAGTAAAGCATATTTTCAGGTTGACAAGCAAGGTAAAACATGAGATGTAGAAGCTAACTGATATCTACCAAGATAGGCATTGTCCAAAACAAAGTGCTTCAGCAAACTTGGTATCATTTCAATTTTCAGGCTTGTTTTTTTTCCTTTTCCATTTTTGCCAGGGGTTATTTGCATGTCAAACCTTATGCTGACCGACCAAGTCAAGCCTAGGCTAGAACTGGACCATGAGAAGCTTAAGACATTGGTCTTGGCATACACTACACTGTCCAAGTTCATACCAAAGTGCTATGGTACGCAGTCCAGAACAATGTAATGCGACAAAGCAAACCCACCTGGATCTTTTCAAGTTATGCATAAAACGGCATGGAATTTTCATTTTTCTTAATTTTTCATCATTTTATAGCACATGTCCATGTTTTAAAGCAGAAAGATGTCCAAGTTGCATGTTTGCATCTTAGTCAGGAACTAGCTACGAGGAATGTAACAGATAGGAAGAACATTTAGCCTACGCATGCTAGTTACCAGAAGCAATGGTGATCATGTTTTCAAGTTTAAAGCATAAAAGCCATGCATATGACAGATATCAGACATATCAAGTGGACTGAACCAAAGCATCATCATTGACAAGTATTAAAAAGCATGTAGCAGTTAGAATTAGTAAAGCAGTTCAGTCATAAAACAGAAGCAGCTCAAACGTGTGATATGCAAGATATGAACACACACAAAAAGACTCAAGAAAAGAGTAAAGAAGAAGGAAAACTGACTCAAAATATCCTAAAAAGGATACACAACACCCAAATCCCCTCGTAGACGCTCAAAAGTAGACTGATCTAGGGGTTTGGTGAAAATGTCAGCCAACTGATGATGGGTATCAACATGAACAAGGTCAATGACACCTTTCTCATATTGATCCCACAGAAAGTGAAAACGCACATCAATATGTTTGGTTTTTTAATGGAGACAAGGGTTTTTCCCTACACTAATTGCACTGGTGCTGTCGCAAAACAAAGGAACTCTGGTAGGAAAGAACAACCCAAAATCTCGCAGAGTGGAAATCATCCAAACCAACTATGAGCAGCAGCTACATACTCAGCCTCAGTGGTCGAAAGAGCAACTCCAGATTGCTTTCGAGAAGACCAAGAGACAAGAGAAGAACCAAGAAACTGACAGGTACCAGAAGTCGACTTGCGATCCAACCGGCACCCACCAAAATCGGCATCTGAAAAGCCAGATAAATCCAGAGATGATGATGCTGAATAGTAAAGACCAAAATCAGGCGCATAAGTGAGATACCTGAAGATGCGCTTGACAGCCTGCTGATGAGACACGCGTGGAGAAGACTGGAAACGCGCGCAAAGTCCCATGGTGAACAGAATGTCCGGTCTTGTCGCTGTTAAGTACAATAGCGAACCAATCATCCCTCGAAACTCCTTCTCGTTGACCTTGACGCCGCTCTCGTCCTTGTCCAGGCCCCCAGACGTACCCATTGGGGTCATCTGAGGCTTTAGCTCTCCACCAAAGTCGACCTTCTTCATCATGTCTCTAGTATACTTACCCTGGTGGATGAAGGTGTCGTCCTTGGTCTGCTTGATCTGGAGCCCTAAGAAGTACTTGAGCTCACCCATGAGGCTCATCTCAAACTCGCTGTGCATCTGCTCAGAAAACTTGGACACAAGAGAATCAGTAGTACCGCCAAAAATAATGTCGTCCACGTAAATATGAGCAACTAAGAAATGTGAAGCAACTCTAAGAAAGAAGAGAGTCTTATCCACAGAACCCATCACAAAGCCCTTCCCCAACTAAAATTGCTTCAACCGGTCATACCAAGCCCTGGGGGCTTGCTTCAACCCGTATAAAGCTTTCTGCAGCTTAAAGACATGTCGAGGAAACTTAGGGTTCTCAAAACCGGGGGGCTGCCTAACATAGACTTCCTCCTCTATGAACCCATTCAGAAAAGCACTCTTGAATTCCATTTGAAAAAGCTTAAAACCCTTCGAAGCGGCAAAAGCTAAAAGAATGTGAATGGACTCAAGACGGGCAACAGGAGCGAAGGTTTCTTCAAAGTCAATACCTTCCTTCTGGCAAAAACCCTGGGCAATTAGTCGAGCTTTGTTTCGCACCACAACCCCATCTTCACCTTGTTTGTTCTTGAACACCCACTTGGTGCCTATGGGGTTGCATCCTGGTGGCGGCTCAACTAGTGTCCAAACCCGATTTTGGACAAAATTCTCAAGCTCTTCTTGCATAGCATTAATCCAATTAGAATCAGAAAGAGCATGAGAAACATCTCTGGGCTCAAAAGATGCAACAAAAGCAGATTCAGCAAACACAGCAAGAGAGGTACCAGATGAACTCAATCTGACTAGCAGATCAAAACTCAAATGACCTAACCTCCTATGCCACTTCCAGAGCTCAAAGGAGGATCCAGCAATCAAACAGCGAGAAGGGCCAAAAGAACTAGAGAAGTCAATTCGAAAAACTTTACCGAATGGTAAAATCTGGCAAATCAAATACCCTCTAGAATCAAACACAGAAGAATTACCCTTCTTAAAACGCACTTCCAATCCAGCCTCAAGAAGTTGCGAAACAGAAATCAAATTTAGTTCAAATTCTTAACCAAGGCATCAATCTTCAAAGAGAAATGATCTGAAATGCGAATTGAGCCAATGTCGTGTACTTTCCCTTGACCACTGTTCCCAAAAGTGATGTACTCTTTGGAGCTCGAGGTAATGAGACTGGAGAACCATCTGTGATGTCCCGTCATGTGGCGAGAGCATCCTGAGTCCATGATCCAAACGTCCTCCAGTCCCCGATCCTGCACAATCAGTGGTCATAAGGAGGAGCAAATAGTCCGGCACCAGGTTTAGCAAAAGAGCTAAACCAATGTCGAGCCATCTGGTCAAAAGATGGAAAGAGAAAACCATCAAACGAATTTGGACCAAAACGCGGCTCAAAGCGTGGTCCATGGTTCTCCCTAGAACCTCGGCCACGAGGTCTAGGACCATAGCCAAAATGGCCTGGAGCTCTGCCGGAACGACCACCACCAATTAGAGCACAGTCAAGAAAGCCGTCTCCTCTATCACCACCTACACGACGTGACCTAGCCACCAGCCTCTCTCCGCGTTGAGGAACACACAGTCTACCACCCTGCTGGTAGAACTGCTCCTGACTACCACGAGCTCTCTCTGCTCTCTCAACCCGCTTCCTCCTGAAGCAAAACTCCGCAAGATGCCCGTCTCTCTGACAGTACTCACAATGATAGGTGGGCTTCTTGGGATGTGGTTGAGGCTTGGGATTCTTGGGCTTGGTGGTGTTAGGTGTGGTCTTCTTGGGTTGAGAGGGTCCAGGAAGAGAGTCAAGAGAATTGCGGAGGTGTTTGGGCTTTGGAACTCAGATAGGCTTCTTCGGTGGAGCTTTGGGAAGTTCATGGATCACTCCATCCTTGGGCTGACTAGCCAGGGAAGTCTCAGTGGAGTGAGTCTTGGGATATCTCTGCTCAGGAGTCATTTTACTCCACTCCACTGCCCGACTAATGGCACTCTCAAAGTCAGCCTTGGTGTAGGTGTAACCTACCCCAAACCCATCCTGCCTCTTGAACTGCTGGATCATCATGCCGAGCTGTGGCTCTCGGGCACTGATCCAACTCAGGATAGAACGGAGGTAAAAGTTCTCATTCTGAGAATCAGCTAGCTCCTCTCTCAAGGAAGCTAGTACCTCCACCTGAGACAAGCAGGTCTCACACTCGCTATCTACCTGGACAGACTTCTCGGCTTTCAGCTTAATCAACTCCATTCTAAGAGACAGACAGTTCTCATAGACAGTGGGTGGAACTGACAGTGTCTCAAGCTCTAGCCTAGTCTGCGCCAGCTCAGCTCTCACTCTCTCCAAATCCCCCAACTGCTCATTGCCCTTGGCCTTCAGCTCAGCTAAGATAGCTAGATGAGATGGGCAGTCAGCACAGGGCACGACGACATTGGCTTGAGCATCTTTCAGCTCCAGCTGAGCACTCTCAAGCTCAGTGGCCAAAGCGTCCCTCTCATCAACCCTGTCTGTGTACTTGGACTTTAGAGTCGACAAGTCACACAGAAGCACCTCACACTTTGGGCACTCACTGCTATCACCCAAGCAGGGGGAAGAAGATAGACTCTCAATTCTGCCGTTGGCTACGACAAGCTCACTTTCTAACTCATCTATCCTCTTCTTGGCCCCCCTAAGTAGTTTTTCCTGATATTTTAACTCCTGACGATTGCTTTCAAGTAAATCAACAATTTCGCGCTCATAAGATGATACCTTTTCGTTGTCGTCGTCGTCAGAGTCATCGGAGGAGCTCTTCTCTTCCTTATCCCCAAGAGCCATTGAGCAGAAGCTCTTGCGGGATCTTCGGCCCTGGTGTGAGCGGCTCTTCATTCTGTCCCCGAAAGCCATGAAGCAAAGACCTGCCGGATCGTCCTTTTCCTTCCCCTTCCTAATGACAATCTCCTCATCGCTTGAGCTCGATGAAGAGGAAGAAGACGTGGGCCGCTTGGAGTAGCTCTTCTCCATCTCATCGAAGAAGGCCTTGTCGTGCTTCTTGTTCTCACGCTGGTAGTCCTTCAGGGCCTTTCTGAAGAATCTAGTCTTTGGCTTGCCCTTGTTGACAGAGGAGCTCTCGTGCTTGCCGGAGTCGTGGAAGCCACCACCGGTGCACTCTTGTGGCCATTGCGCTTGGGGCAGTCGGCGATGAAGTGTCCTAGATCACCACACTCAAAGCACCCGGATTTTGTGCCATGTCTTTTGAACATCCTTTTATCATAGACACGACGCGCCCGGTTGTTAAAGAGACATAGGTCATCATCTCCCAAAGACTCAAGCTGGTCCTCAGTGATAGACATCAAAGAGAACCCAGCACAGCTCACAGAAGAGGAATCAATAGAAGGTGTAGCAAGGGCCAAGGACTTTGATCCAGAGCTAGTGAGATTTGATCTCAGCTGGATATCAACCTCAGTGGCCTTCAGCTTGCTAAAAAACTCAGAAATGGTCAAGGTATCGTAAGAAGTACTCTCAACGATAGAGGATACCTTGATCTCCCAGATCTTTGGGTCCAAGGTATGGATAACCTTGAGCGCATGCTCGTGATCTGAGACTAACTGAGCACCCTCAGCCTTGTTGTCCCGAAGCTTGTTTATGATCGATTGAAAATGACCAAACAACGCTTCAACAGATTCACCCGCCTTTTGTGTGAAGTTCTCATATTCACGCCGGTAGGTCTGATAGAGCCGAGCCTTGACCTGGGCTGTCCCCTCATGGTGTGCCTTGAGGGTAGCCCGGATCTCTCCCACAGTGGAAAGATGGCTCACACGCTCAAACTCAGTGGGACCTAAACCAGAAAACAGAATGTTAACAACTTTACTATTTCTCAGATGCTGGGCAATGATACCAGGAGTGCCATGCTCAGCAACTGGCAATATAACAAACGTATCGTGAATGCAAATGTCCCAGATGTCCGAGCCTTGGCTCATAAGATAGGCTCGCATGCGAGTCTTCCAATAGTTATAGCCATAAGCTTCCAAGGACGGGACCTTGCCAGGAGACGTCATGATCACTACTGGGTTTAGAACCGGTTAAGGTATGGAAAAACCCTAACTAGGCTCTGATACCACTTGTAGGACCTAAAGTAGCGACCAGAGGGGGGGTGAATGGGCGCCTAAAAATTCTTTCGAATCAATGGCCTGCTCCCAACACCCAACGCACCTCAAAAGACTAAGCAGCAGAGTGTGAACAGAAAGCCTAAGTCTAATAGTATCTAGCCTAGAAACAAGAGGTGTCAAAATCAAAGAAACACCAATGCAGTGCTATTAGGCAGATAAACAAAATATTCAAGACATGGCAGGTCAAAAACTTCTCAATGGATGATCTAAGTGAATATAAAGTGAGATGAGAAGTTACTGTTCAAATTTGTCTCCTGTTCAAAACTTGGCGAGGCCTACTTCGCTGTGTCGAAGCCTGCCTCGCAGTGTCGAAGTCTGCTTCGCAGTGTCGAAGCCTGCTTCGGAGGTCAGTGTCAAAGTCTGGCGAAGGCTGTTGTGAAAGTGCCGAAGGTTTGTTATGTCTAGCCTAGTTAGAGTGTAGCAATGAGCGAAGTATGCTCCGAAGAGAAGTATGATCGTATTGAAGTTTGCTTCGAACAGTATACTTCGAAGACACAAACTTCGATCAGAACGCTTCGAACATAGTTCAAAGAAAAAACTACCTTCGAAAGATAGGCGAAGCCAAACACACGGCAGCAAAACGAAATTGAAGCCTACACTCAACCTTCGAAGCTAGCTTGGTCGAGGTATGACAACCGAAGTTGAGACCTTCGATCCGAGGGTTAACTTTGAAAGACAAGCTCCGAACTTACACACTGTAACCTTCGAAAATGACAACAAGAAGGAACTCACGTCGAGCGAAGTCTACCAGGGAGACAAGCTTCGAAGCTAACTTCGAAGCCTGTCGAAGTATTGACTTTGAACAGCTCGAGACAGAGATCACCTTCGCAAAGACCTTCGAAGTATGTCAAGCTAGCTGACAGACAACACAAAACGTACTTCGAAGGTAGAAACACAGTATACAAACTGAAGTCAAAGTTCAAGTGAAGCCTTCGAGGATGTCAGATCGAAGCCTGCCTCACGGAGCTGAGGGGCTTCGAACAGAGAAGGGGGCTTCGCCAGAAAACAACCAGAAAAGGCATTCAGCCCTGTCTACTTCGATCAAAAAGCTACATAGAAAAGGCAAGCTAGAGTACTAGTGTACTGTTGCTACAGAGAAGTAGTACTACTTGCAACCAGCAAGAACTAGTTGTGCAACAGAGACACATCTTCTCAAGAAAAATAGTTGTGCACGTGAGACAAAGCCATAAAAATTGCTGCAGATTTGCTGCACACGAACAGAGAATAAAAACTCACTGCATCAAGAAGAACCGAATAAATGCAAGGCAAAATGCCATGAGCAAAAACCTTGCGGTGCACAAACAGAGGAGAGAAAAATGCAGGGAACAAAGAGGAATGACCCAAGGAATTGATTGAAAAGTGATTTCAGCAAAAGGGTGTGCTAACCCTAGGGATTGGGGCCCTATTTATAGGTTGCCCAAAACTTAGGAATATTTCACCAGCCCCTTAGGGTTTTTACAGACGCTGAAATAAAGGAAAAGACTAAACTGCCCTTAGGATTTTTTATAGACTCGACTGACTGACTGTGGGCCTAGGGACAAAATAGAAAACTCGTATTTACAGATGACTTATTCGGAAGCTAAGCTTTCGTAGCGACTACGGCTTCACTTCTGGACAGTCCGATACACGATCAGCGGTCGTCAGTTTTGTGCCGAAACAGACAAAGCCTCCACCGACTTTGCACCAGGTACCCGGATTGGGCCGGCCCGATTCCGCAGCTCTCTCAGCCCGGCAATCACTCACCACCCGTGTACCTGAGTGAATCCTGGTCAACAGCCCAGTGGGTCTTCTGCTGCTTCTGGCCCATGTACCTGGATTGGGCCAGCCCGACTTCGCAGCTCTCTCAGCCCGACAGTCACTCGCTGCCCGTGTACCTGAGTCACACGCGGCCCATAAAACAGCAGATCTCCTCTCTTCTTCTGGCCTCTTTTACTATCGTTGACAATGACTCATCACCTCTGGAGCCATGAGGCCCACGCTATTCAGCATGGCTCCTCACCTTGCCATCCGCGCCCGTGTCAACCAGGTCTCCGCCGAGGAAGCTTAGGCCGCACCCGAGATCATCATGGGTAAGTTCACAGTACACTCGGCCCTTGCAGTGGTTTTATTTGATACTAGAGCTACGCACTCCTTCATATCAACAACTTTTGTGGAGAAGAATAATCTGAACGTATGTAAATTATCAAGACCCGTATTAATAGCCACCCCTGGCAAACAAACTGCAGCCCTTTCCTATAGTCCAAGGGTATGGGTAGATATCCAAGGCACAATATTCTGGGTCGACCCCATCCTAATAGAATGCCAAGGTTTGGATCTCATCCTTGGAATGGATTGGGTCAATAAACACCAAGGTGTGATAAGATGTGCCTGGAGGCAAGTAACTGTGACTAGTGCAGAAGGGACTATTGTCACATTCCAAATGCCAAGCCTAAAGACCGGAAGACCCCGGCTACACCAAATTACTTTGGAGGAGATACCAGTGGTTTGCGAGTACCCGGACGTATTTCTGGAGGATTTACCAGGGATGCCACCTAAGAGAGATATCGAGTACCAGATTGATCTAGTACCCGGAACCACTCCCATCTACAAGCGACCATATCGGATGGCCGCCAATGAGCTAGCTGAGATGAAGCAGCAACTGGAGGACCTTGAGAAGAAAGGCTACATCAGACCTAGCACATCAACGTGGGGAGCCCCTGTCATCTTCGTTGAGAAGAAAGAGGACAAGGCTAAGCGTATGTGTGTGGATTATCGAGCCTTGAATGAGGTAACCATCAAAAATAAGTACCCATTACCCAGGATCGATGATCTATTTGATCAGCTGAAAGGAGCCACGGTGTTCTCCAAGATCGACCTGTGTTCTGGTTATCATCAGCTGAGGATTCGAGAGGAGGACATACCCAAGACGGCTTTTACCTCTCGCTATGGGCTATATGAGTGCACGGTCATGTCCTTTGGTTTGACCAACACCCTGGCTTTCTTCATGAATATGATGAATAAGGTATTCATGGAATATTTGGACAAGTTCATTGTGGTATTCATAGATGACATCCTCATTTATTCCAAGGACAAAGAAGAGCATGAGACTCTGAGGAGCCATGCTGAATAGCGTGGGCCTCATGGCTCCAGATTTGATGAGTCATTGTCAACAATAGTCAAAGAGGACAAAAGAAAAGAGGAGATCTGCTGCTTCATTGGCCTCGTGTGACTCAGGTACACGGGCAGCGAGTGACTGTCGGGCTGGCCCAATCCGGGTACATGGGCTAGGAGCAGCAGAAGACCCACTGGGCTGTTGACCAGGATTGACTTAGGTACACGGGCGGTGAGTGATTGCCGGGCTGAGAGAGCTGCGGAATCGGGCCAGCCCAATCCGGGAACCTGGTGCAATGTCGGTGGAGGCTTTGTCAGTTTCGGCACAAAACTGATGACCGCTGATCTTATATCAGACTATCCAGAATAGAAGTCGTAGTCGCTATGAAAGCTTAGCTTCCGGATAAGTCATCTGTAAATAGGAGTTTTCTACTTTGTCCCTAGGCCCACAGTCAGTCAGTCGAGTCTGTAAAAAATCCTAAGGGCAGTTTAGTCTTTTCCTTTATTTCAGCGTCTGTAAAAACCCTAAGGGGCTGGTGGAATATTCCTGAGTGTTGGGCAGCCTATAAATAGGGCCCCAATCCCTAGGGTTAGACAACCCTTTCAAGAAATCACTTTTTAACCAAGGATTGGGTCATTTTTCTTGCGTTTCTCTCTCCTGTTCCCTGCTGTGCGCCGCCAGGTTCCATTCCTGTGTACTGTTTGTTCTTCACATCATTTGTGAGTTTTGATTCTCTGTTGTTCTGCGTACCGCATGTTTCAGAGTTTGTGTCTACATCGATCTGCATGCGAAAGGTTTTTACTCCTGAGTATTTGAATCCTCTCTGAATGCTTCTGTTCTTCACGTGAATACTAGTTCATGTGGCTGATAGCAAGTAGTACTACTTTCCTGTAGCTATAGTGTACTATTTTTCCTAGCCTTGCTTTTTCCTCATAGCCTTTTTTGATCGAACAGATAGTGTCTAGTTTCTTCTCTAGCTGTTTCTGCCGAAGCCCCTTTTCTTGTGTGAAGTCCAACTCTGTGAAGCAGGCTTCGAATCTGCAGGCTTCGAATCTGAAAGCTTTGACTCTGCAGGCTTCGAATCTATAGGCTTCGAATCTGCAGGCTTTGAAGCTGCAGGCTTCGAATCAGCAGGCTTCGAATCTGCAGGCTTCGAATCCGCAGGCTTCGAATCCACAGGCTTCGAATCAGCAGGCTTCGAATCTGCAGGCTTCGAATCTGCGGGCATCGAATCTGTAGGCTTTGAATCCGCAGGCTTCGAATCTGCAGGCTTCAAATCTGTAGGCTTCGACTCTGCAGGCTTCGACACTGCAGTCTTCGAAGCAGGCTTCGATACTACAGGCTTCGACACTGCAGGCTTCACCAAGTAACTTACTGGAGACAACTTTGAACAGTAATCCCTCAATCGATTGCTGTGATTTATTTCTATGAAGTTTTGATCTTCCATGATTTGAATGCTTTGATTATTATGCCTATTAGCACTGTGTTGGTGTTTCTTTGTTTAGAACACCAGTCGTTTCTAGGCTACATACTTTTAGGCTTTGGCGATCTGTTTACGTTTTGCTGCTAAGTCTTTTGAGGTGCGTTGGGTGTTGGCAGCAGGCCATTGATTCGAAAGAATTTTTAGGCGCCCATTCACCCCCCCTCTGGTCGCTACTTTCGGTCCTCCAAGTGGTATCAGAGCCTGGTTAGGGTTTTTTCATACCCTAACCGGTTATAAACCCAGTAGTGATCATGACGTCTCCTGGCAAAGTCCCGTCCTTAGAAGCTTATGGCTATCACTATTGGAAGACTCGTATGCGAGCCTATCTCATGAGCCAGGGCTCGGACATCTGGGACATTTGCGTTCACGATACGTTTGTTATATTTCCAGTTGCTTAGCATGGTACTCCTGGTATCACTGCCCAGCATCTGAGCAATAGTAAAGCTGTGAACATTATGTTTTCTGGTTTAGGTCCCACTGAGTTTGAGCGTGTGAGCCATCTTTCCCTAGTGAGTGAGATCTGGGCTACCCTCAAGGCAGATCATGAGGGGATAGCCCAGGTGAAGGCTCGGCTCTATCAGACCTACCGGCGTGAATATGAGAACTTCACACAAAAGCCGGGTGAATCTGTTGAAGCGTTGTTTGGTCGTTTTCAGTCGATCATAAACAAGCTTCGGGACAACAAGGCTGAGGGTGCTCAGTTAGTGTCACATCACGAGCAGGCGCTCAAGGTTCTTCATACCTTGGACCCAAAGATCTGGGAGATCAAGGTATCCTCTATCGTTGAGAGCACTTCTTATGATACCTTGACCATTTTTGAGTTGTTTAGCAAGCTGAAGGCCACTGAGGTTGATATCCAGCTGAGATCAAATCTCCCTGGCCCTTGCTACAGCTTCTGTTGATCCTTCTTTTGTGAGCTGTGCTGGGTTCTCTTTGATGTCTATCACTGAGGACCAGCTTGAGTCTTTGGGAGATGATGACCTGTGTCTTTTTAATAACCGGGTGCGTCGTGTTTATGACAAAAGGATGTTCAAGAGACACGGCACAAAATCCGGGTGCTTTGAGTGTGGTGACCCAGGACACTTCATCGCCGACTGCCCCAAGCGCAATGGACACAAGAAGGGCACCGGTGGTGGCTTCCACGACTCCGGCAAGCACGACAGCTCCTCCTTCAACAAGGGCAAGCCAAAAACAAGGTTCTTCAAAAAGGCCCTGAAGGATTACCGGCGTGAGAACAAGAAGTGCGACAAGGCCTTCTTCGCCGAGATGGAGAAGAGTTACTCCAAGCAGTCCACTTCTTCTTCCTCTTCATCGAGCTCAAGCGATGAGGAGATCGTCATCAGAAAGGGGAAGGACAAGGACGATCCAGCGGGCCTCTACTTCATGGCTTTCGGGGATAGACCGAAGAGCCGCTCACACCAGCGCCGAAGATCCCGCAAGAGCTTCTGGTCAATGGCTCTTGGGGATAAGGAAGAGAAGAGCTCCTCCGATGACGCCGCCGATGACGACAACAAAAAGGTATCATCTTATGAGCGCGAAATTGTTGATTTACTTGAAAGCAATCGTCAGGAGTTAAAATATTAGGAAAAACTGCTTAGGGGGACCAAGAAGAGGATAGATGAGTTAGAGAGTGAGCTTGCCATAGCCAACGGCAGAATTGAGAGTCTATCTTCTTCCCCCTGCTTGGGTGATAGCAGTGAGTGCCCAAAGTGTGAGGTGCTTCTATGTGACTTGTCGACTCTGAAGTCCAAGTACACAGAAAGGGTTGATGAGAGTCACGCTTTGGCCACTGAGCTTGAGAGTGCTCAGCTGGAGCTGAAAGATGCTCAAGCCAATGTCGTCGTGCCCTGTGCTGATTGCCCATCTCATCTAGGTGTCTTAGCTGAGCTGAAGGCCAAGGGCGATGAGCATTTGGGGGATTTGGAGAGAGTGAGAGCTGAGCTGGCGCATACTAGGCTAGAGCTTGAGACACTATCAGTTCCACTCACTGTCTGTGAGAACTGTCTGTCTCTTAGAATGGAGTTGATTAAGCTGAAAGCCGAGAAGTCTGTCCAGGTAGATAGCGAGTGTGAAACCTGCTTGTCTTTGGTGGAGGTACTAGCTTCCTTGAGAGAGGAGCTAGCTGATTCTTAGAATGAGAACTTTTACCTCTGTTCTATCCTGAGTTGGATCAGTGCCCGAGAGCCACAGCTCGGCATGATGATCCAGTAGTTCAAGAGGCAGGATGGGTTTGGGGTAGGTTACACCTACGCCAAGGCTGACTTTGAGAGTGCCATTAGCCGGGTAGTGGAGTGGAGTAAAATGACTCCTGAGCAGAGATATCCCAAGACTCACTCCACTGAGTCTTCCTTGGCTAGTCAGCCCAAGGATGGATTGATCCATGAACAGCCCAAAGCTCCACCCAAGAAGCCCATCTGGGTTCCAAAGCCCAAACATCTCCAAACTTCTCTTGACTCTCTTCCAGGACCCTCTCAACCCAAGAAGACTACACCAAACACCACTAAGCCTAAGAATACCAAGCCTCAACCACATCCCAAGAAGCCCACCTATCATTCTGAATATTGTCAGAGAGACGGGCATCTTGCAGAGTTTTGCTTCAAGAGGAAGCGGGTTGAGAGAGAAGAAAGAGCTCGTGGTGGTCAGCAGCAGTTCTACCAGCAGGGTGGTAGACTGCGTGTTCCTCGATGCAGGGAGAGGCTGGAGGCCAAGCCGCATCGTGTAGGTGGTGGTAGAGGAGATGACTTTCATGCCCGTGCTCCAGTTGGTGGTGTTCGTTCCGGCAGAGCTCCAGGACGTTTTGGCTACGGTCATGGACCTCGTGGCCGAAGTTTTAGGCAAAACAGAGGACCGCGTATTGAGCCGCGCTTTGGTCCAAATTCTTCTGATGGTTTTTGCTTTCCGTCTTTTGAGTAGATGGCTCGACACTGGTTTAGTTCTTTTGCTAAACCTGGTGCCGGACCATTTGCTCCCCCTTACAACCACTGATTGTGCAGAATCGGGGACTGGAGGATGCTTGGATCATGGACTCAGGATGCTCCCGGCACATGACGGGACATCGCAGATGGTTCTCCAGTCTCACTCCCCCGAGCTCCAAAGAATACATCACATTCAAGAACAGTGGTCAAGAGAAGGTAAGTGGCATAGGCTCAATTCGCATTTCAGACCATTTCTCTTTGAACAATGTTGCCTTGGTTAAAAATTTGAACTTTAACTTCATATCTGTTTCGCAACTTCTTGAGGATGGTTTCGAAGTGCGTTTTAAGAAGGGCAATTCTTCTGTGTTTGATTCTAGAGGGTCTTTGATTTGCCAGATCTTACCATTCGGTAAAGTTTTTCGAATTGACTTCTCTAGTTCTTTTGGCCCTTCTCGCTGTTTGATTGCTGGATCTTCTTCTGAGCTCTAGAAGTGGCATAGGAGGTTAGGTCATTTGAGTTTTGATCTGCTAGTCAGGTTAAGCTCTATGGACCTCATCCCTGGATTGCCCAAGCTTAAAATGGAGAAAGATCTAGTTTGTCATCCCTGGCATCATGGGAAAATGTTTGCCGCGTCCCACTCACCTGTGACTCAGGTGATGACTTCGTATCCGGGCGAGCTGTTACATTTGGACACTATAGGTCCATCTCGGGTACGCTCAGTCGGTGGGAAGTGGTATGCGCTTGTGATTGTTGATGACTTTTCTCGATTCTCGTGGGTTTTCTTTTTGGAGTCTAAGGATGAGACTTTTCATTTTGTTCATGACCTGATTTTGAAGCTGAAGAATGAGAACAATGGTCGGATGTGAGCAATTAGCTCCAACAATGGCTCTGAGTTCAAGAATTCTCAGTTCCTCAGCTTCTGTAGTGATCAGGGTCTTGACCATCAGTTTTCTGCTCCTTACACTCCCCCACAGAACGGCGTTGTGGAACGAAAGAACCGCACGCTAGTCGAGATGGCTAGGATGATGCTCGATGAGCACAGGACTCCTAGGCGTTTTTGGGCTGAAGCCATGAACACGGCTTGCTATCTGGCCAACCACATTTTTCTTAGAGCTTACCTAGGTAAGACTTCGTATGAGTTGCGGTTTGGTAGACAGCCCAAGGTGAGCCACTTGCGAGCATTTCGCTGCAAGTGCTTCATGCTCAAGAAGGGAGGGTATTTGGACAAGTTTGAGTCTCGTTGCTGGGATGGTGTTTTTCTTGGTTACGCTTTGCATTCTCGAGGCTTCCGAGTTTGGAACCTCGACTCCCAGCAGCTTGTAGAGACTTGTGAGGTTTCGTTTGATGAGTCCTTGCCTTCTTTGACTCCTTCTTTTGACCTTTCTGGTGATGATGAGCTCGGAGAGTACATCTTTGAGGAAGATGAGGATACTCCAGCTGCTGATGAGGGTGGGCCTTCTGCACCTCCTGCAGAGCTCACACCTTCTGAGACTTTGACTGAGGACGAGGGTGGACCTCTGATCACTTCTTCCACTTCGAACGAGCCCCCTCAGTCGAGTCCAGAGGTGCCAACTGTTGACTCCGGTGAGGTGACTTCAGATCACCAGGGATCCCGAGCAGTTCAGCGTGATCACCCCTTAGAGCTCATCATCGGTGATTTGACTGAAAGAACTTTGCGTTCATCTGGTACCTCTCTTGTTGTGTTTGCTAAATCTGCTTTTATTGCATCTTTTGAGCCCAGAGATGTTTCTCATGCTCTTTCTGATTCTAATTGGATTAATGCTATGCAAGAAGAGCTTGAGAATTTTGTCCGTAATCGGGTTTGGACACTAGTTGAGCCACCACTAGGATCCAACCCCATAGGCACCAAATGGGTGTTCAAGAACAAACAAGGTGAAGATGGGGTTGTGGTGCGCAACAAAGCTCGACTAGTTGCCTAGCATTTTTGCCAGAAGGAGGGTATTGATTTTGAAGAAACTTTTGCCCCTGTTGCCTGTCTTGAGTCCATTCGCATTCTCTTAGCTTTTGCCGCTTCGAAGGGTTTTGAGCTTTTTCAAATGGACGTCAAGAGTGCTTTTCTTAACGGGTATATAGAGGAGGAAGTGTATGTTAGGCAGCCCCCCGGTTTTGAGAACCCCAAGTTTCCTCGACATGTTTTTAAATTGCAGAAACGGTTGAAGCAGTTTTTGTTGGGGAAGGGCTTTATGATGGGTTCATTGCATAAGACTCTCTTTTTGCTTAGAGTTGCTTCAGATTTTTTAGTTGCTCAGATTTACGTGGACGATATTATTTTTGGCGGTACTACTGATTCTCTTGTGTCCAAGTTTTCTGAGCAAATGCACAACGAGTTTGAGATGAGCCTCATGGACGAGCTGAAGTATTTCTTAGGACTCCAGATCAAGCAGACCAAGGACGGCAGCTTCATCCACCAAGGTAAGTATACCCGAGACATGCTGAAGAAGTTTGACTTTGGTGGTGAGTTGAAGCCGCAGATGACCCCGATGGGCACATCTGGAGGACTGGACAAGGACGAGAGCGGTGTCCAGGTCAATGAGAGAGAGTTTCAAGGGATGATCAGTTCGCTGTTGTACTTGACGGCGACAAGACCGGACATACAGTTCGCCGTGGGACATTGCGCGCATTTCTAGTCTTCACCACGCACGTCTCATCGGCAGGCTGTCAAGCGCATCTTCAGGTATCTCACTTATGCGCCTGATCTCGGTCTTTACTATTCAACATCATCATCTCTTGATTTATCTGGTTTTTCGGACGCCGACTTTGGTGGATGCCGGTTGGATCGCAAGTCGACTTCCGGTACTTGCCAGTTTCTTGGTTCTTCTCTTGTCTCTTGGTCTTCTCGAAAGCAATCTGGAGTTGCTCTTTCGACCACTGAGGCTGAGTATGTAGCTGCTGCTAGCTGCTGCTCACAGTTGGTTTGGATGATTTCCACTCTACGAGATTTTGTGTTGTTCTTTCCTACCAGGGTTACATTGTTTTGCGACAGCACCAGTGCTATTAGTGTAGGGAAAAACCCTTGTCTCCATTCAAAAACCAAACATATTGATGTGCGCTTTCATTTTCTGCGGGATCAATATGAGAAAGGTGTCATTGCCCTTGTTCATGTTAATACCCATCATCAGTTGGCTGACATTTTCACCAAACCTCTAGATCAGCCTACCTTTGAGCATTTGTGAGGGGATTTGGGTGTTATGTATCCTTTTTAGGATATTTTTGCGTCAGTTTTCATTCTTCTTTACTCTCTTCTTGAGTCGTTTTGTGTGTGTTCATATCTTGCATATTCACATATCACACTTTTGAGCTGCTTCTGTTATATGATTGAACTGCTTTACTTATTCTAGCTGGTACATGCTTTTGAATACTTGTCAATGATTATGCTTTGGTTCAGTTCACTTGATATGTCTGATATCTGTCATATGCATGGCTTTTATGCTTTAAACTTGAAAACATGATCACCATTGCTTCTGATAACTAGCATGCGTAGGCTGAATGTTCTTGCTATCTGTTACATGCCTTGTAGCTAGTTCCCGACTTAGATGCAAACATGCAACTTGGACATCTTTCTGCTTTAAAACATGGACATGTGCTATAAAAATGATGAAAAATCAAGAAAAATGAAAATTCCATGCCTTTTTATGCATAACTTGAAAAGATCCAGGTGAGTTTGCTTTTGTCGCATTGCATTGTTCTAGACTGCGTACCATAGCATTTTGTATGAACTGAACTAGGACAGTGTAGTGTATGCCAAGACCAATGTCTTAAGCTTCTGATGGTCCAGTTCTGGCCTAGGCTTGACTTGGTTGGTCAGCATAAGGTTTGACACGCAAATAACCCCTGGCGAAAATGAAAAAGGAAAAAGAAAAAGCCTGAAAATTGAATTAATAACAAGTTTGCTGAAGCACTTTGTTTTGGATAATGCTTATCTTGGTAGATATCAGTTAAATTCTACATCTCATGCTTTACCTTTCTTGTTAACTGGAAAATGTGGTGATGCTTTTGTTTGCAAAAATTGAAAATGCGTGCTAATGACTTTCTTTAGATATCATCTGTTGCACTGATCATGCCATGTATCTTAGACAGTATGTCTTTTGCTGTATCTGTTAGATGTTGTAATTGCAGTCAATCATATCTGAGAAGCATGCTTTATTCACTCCACCTGCACCCAGTTGCAGTCATTGCATATTTTGAGGGGGAGTTGTGTTTCAGGGGGAGTCTTTGTCTTTTTCGAGTGCTTGATGAGTTCACTTGTCAACAAGGGGGGGAAATTTTGGGATCAGAGTTTAAGGGGGAGTTTTTGTCTCGTTTGTTCTTACTCGGTTGATATCCTTGTTGTTCTGAAATCACACTCATTTTGAGCTTTTACATTTTGGTTAACCAAAATGACCGCCTCTTGCTTTTGTTCGGCTTTTGGTCATTAGGGTTAAACTTTTACTTCATTTTCTTCTTCCTTGTTTTCTTGTGCCTTGTTTTCGTGTTTCCACATGAGTTCGCAGGTACTGAAGAGCTGAAGAAGTAAAGTGTTGACAATGCACTCATCAAGGGGGAGATTGAGGAGCCATGCTGAATAGCGTGGGTCTCATGGCTCTAGATGTGATGAGTCATTGTCAATGATAGTAAAAGAGGACAATAGAAGAGAGGAGATCTGCTGCTTCATGGGCCACGTGTGACTCAGGTACACGGGCAGCGAGTGACTGTCGGGCTGAGAGAGCTGCGAAGTCGGGCTGGCCCAATCCGGGTACATGGGCTAGGAGTAGCAAAAGACTCACTGGGCTGTTGACCAGGATTGACTCAGGTACACGGGCGGTGAGTGATTGCCGGGCTGAGAGAGCTGCAGAATCGGGTCGGCCCAATCCGGGTACCTTGTGCAAAGTCGGTGGAGGCATTGCCAGTTTCGGCGCAAAACTGACGACCGCTGATCTTGTATCGGACTATCCAGAAGAGAAGTCGTAGTCGCTACGAAAGCTTAGCTTCCGGATAAGTCATCTGTAAATAGGAGTTTTCTACTTTGTCCCTAGGCCCACAGTCAGTCAGTCGAGTCTGTAAAAAATCATAAGGGCAGTTTAGTCTTTTACTTTATTTCAGCGTCTGTAAAAAACCCTAAGGGGCTGATGGAATATTCCTGAGTGTTGGGCAACCTATAAATAGGGCCCAAATCCCTAGGGTTGGACAACCCTTTCAAGAAATCACTTTTTAACCAAGGATTGGGTCATTTTTCTTGCGTTTCTCTCTCTTGTTCCCTGCTGTGCGCCGCCAGGTTCTATTCCTGTGTACTGTTTGTTCTTCACATCATTTGTGAGTTTTGATTCTCTGTTGTTGATGGGGGAATGGTACCGATCTTCCGCTAGGTAAATGATAACTTGGGTTGGTGGAGAATCTCGACGTTGGCGATCCAAGGCTCCGGTCCGGCGGATCCAAACCTTGCAATCGTTACACCACTGTCTCCGTTGGTTATCAACCACGCAGGACGCGATTGACCTCGCCACAAAGGCTAATTCCTACAAGCGAACCCAAGAAAACAAGCAAGAACAGGAAGGATACAAGTCGAATGCCAAATCACAGACAAACGATGATAAGGTGAGGTTTCACAAACGCCAATGCAGCAGCCAATCGGTCCGGTGCAAGAGGCGGGATCTAAACACACAAGTGTAGATGCAAACAAAGCAAAACCTAACCCTAAAAGCGGCTGGAGTGAATATATAGGGCATGGGCAGCCTGTGAAAGGCGTACAGACTTGGGCTGTGGGCTAGAAGACGTACAGACTCGGACTATGGGCCAACACGGCCCAATTCTGTCACACAGGACTGTTTTAAACACACAGGACATCTCGAGACTCCAAATGAGACGAAACCAACGGCAAAAGATCCATCCTCTCCTTGGCTTTCCAAAAAGTCCAAGAACGCGCCAATCGGACTTCGTATGAGGAAGTTATGCCCATTTTGGTGCATGGTGGTCGATGTAGTCCGAACCAGCGAATTGTTGACTTCAAATCATCCGTGCGACTCCGTCTTCAACTCCAACTCTTCTATTCCATCTCCCATGTTCCTAAGCAACAAAATATCACTAGTATTCAGTAGCATCCCGTCCAAACAAATATTAACATAGTTGCTAAGGAAAGAGTTAACCTCATGGTTCAAGCGACGGGCACGGGCGCGTGTGATTGGTCCTTGTAATTGAATTGTAGGTGGAGGCTCCATGTGTGTATCATGTGAAGTGATGTCCTCATCATCCTCCCCCTCTTGAATTGGAGTCGTACTCGACTCAAGCTCATCGCCATCTCCCAAATAGGGCTTTAAATCTGAAATGTTAAATGTGGGACTAACCCCAAAAGCTGCAGTCAACTCAAGTTTATATGCATTATCATTTATCTTCTCAAGCACACGGAAAGGACCATCAGCACGGGGCATCAATTTAGACTTTCTCAAATCAGGAAAACGATCCTTGCGCAAGTGCAACCAAACAAGATCTCTTGGTTTGAAAAGCATCTTCTTTCTTCCTTTATTTGCCTTTTGAGCAAAATAGCGTGCCTTCTTTTCTATAACTTCCTTGGTCTTCATATGCATAGCTTTCACAAACTCTGCACGCTTTGTTGCTTCCATGTTTGCTCTCTCTTGAAAAGGAAGTGGCAGCAAATCAAGTGGTGTGATTGGCTTAAAACCATACACCACTTCAGACGGGCACAATTGTGTTGTTGAGTGAACAGCTCTATTGTATGCAAATTCAACATGTGGAAGGCAGTCCTCCCATTCTTTCAAGTTCTTCTTAATCATTGTTCGCATAAACATGGAGAGTGTACGGTTTACCACCTCTGTTTGACCATCAGTTTGCGGGTGATAAGTTATTGAAAATAGCAATTTTGTGCCAAGCTCGGCCCACATTGTCTTCCAAAAGTAACTCATAAACTTCACATCACGATCTGAAACAATGGTTCTAGGCATCCCGTGCAATCTCACAATTTCCCTGAAAAATAAATCAGCAATATGTGAAGCATCGTTGTTCTTGTGACAGGGAATAAAGTGTGCCATTTTAGAAAACCTATCCACTCTTACAAATATGGAGTCTATCCCCCTCTTTGTCCTAGGCAATCCCACAATAAAGTCCATGCTAATATCTTCCCAAGGTGCACTAGAAACAGGAAGTGGAGTATACAAACTATATGGGTTAAGTTTGGACTTAGCTTTATGGTATGTGGCACAACGCTGCACAAATCGTTCAACATCTCTCCGCATCTTTAGCCAATAAAAATTATTGGACAGCAGGGCCAAAGTCTTTTCTCTCCCAAAATGTTCCATTAATCCACCGCCATGTGATTCCTGCAACAACAGCAAACGTACGGACGAATCTGGAACACATAGTTTGTTAGCATGGAACAAGAACCCATCATAAACATGAAATTTTTTCCAGCCTTTCCCATCATTACATTTAGTGTATGGTTCAGCAAATTCTTTATCTACAACATACAAATCTTTCAAACTTTCCAAATCTGGAACATTAATATCAAGTTGAGATAAAAGAACAACCCTGCGAGACAATGCATCAGCAACCACATTTTCTTTATCATTCTTGTATTTCACAATGTATGGGAAAGGTTCGATAAATTCAACCCATTTAACATGTCTACGGTTCAGTTTAGCTTGCCCTCTCAAATATTTTAGTGCTTCATGATCAGAATGTATAATAAACTCCTTAGGCAAAAGGTAATATTGCCAAGTTTCAAGCACAAGCACTAAGGCATATAATTCCTTATCATAAGTAGAATAATTCAACTGTGGACCATGCAATTTCTCACTAAAATAGGTCACGGGTTTACCTCCTTGTAGCAGCACATCTCCTATTCCAAAATCACTAGCATCACATTCTAACTCAAAAGGCTTACTAAAGTCGGGTAGCTGAAGTAGAGGTGCATGTGTAAGGCGATCCTTTAGTGTGGCAAAACCTTGTTCTTGTGCTGGCTCCCAAGTAAAAGTAACTCCCTTCTTGGTCAACTCAGGTAAAGGGCCGGCTATGGTGGTGAAATTTTCACAAAACGCCGGTAGAAACTTGCAAGACCAAGAAAACTACGTACTGCAAGGTTAGTTTTAGTTGCAAGCATGACACGTCCTTTCAGATTGATAACTTGTGATGAAGAAAGAGAAACAACTTTATCTTTTTGTTGCCTCGAAAGTGTTTCAGCTACTTGCTGATTTTCAGAAGGTTGTTTGCTCTTTTGTGCGTCCCTAGCATGCTTTTCTTGTTCAAATTTCACAATTTCAGCAGGAGTCATAGGAAGCAATGTAACTTTCTTTCCTTTATATATAAATGTGTACTTATTGCTCCTACCATGGTGTGTAGCATCAGTATCATACTCCCAAGGTCTACCAAGTAATAGAGAACATGCTTGCATTGGTACTACATCAAAATCAGCAACTCCGAAGTATGTACCAATGGAAAATTCGATGTGAGCAATTTGTGTTACCTCGACCTTACCGCTATTGTTGAACCATTGTACGTGGTAAGGGTGTGGATGTGCACGTGTGGGAAGTTGAAGCTTAGTTACCATGTCGAGGCTCACCAAATTGTTGCAACTATCGCTGTCGATGATGACACGTACATGATGGTTATTGACGAGGAAGAAGGTCTGAAACAGATTATTCCGTTGTGCCCGATCGTCCTGGTCCATGTGAGTGCTCAAGTCACGTTGTACAATAAGTGCTGCCATGTTAGTGAAAAGACAAAACAACAAAGTATAATCCTTATGTAAACAGCTAGGTGGGGTGGTGGGTGTGTGGTGGAAGCAATCCGTCAAGTGCCTTACCCACGCTTGCAAGTGTTCTTACCACGCCGCAGTGAGGTCACCGGCCTACAGGTGATGAACCAAGTGGAGGTGGTGTGCAATTGCAAGAATTGATCCTGTCCTGACCAAGAGAAAGGTGTAGCTTGGAAGGCAAAGTGAGTAGCAAGGATTAGCGATAGTAATAACAGTTAAACCAAGTTCAATAAGTATTCCCTAGTACTCGTCAATGTTGCTGGCCTTAGTGCTCCCAATGTGAAAATTCAAGCAATAGAGGGAAACTATGTGCCCAAAACTCAAATGGAAGCAATAACAGGCCAAAATCAGCTCTCTGCAGATTGGACAAGAGATCGGACAAGGGATCGGACAAGCAGAAACTGCCACTGCCTGCCACTGATCGGACAAAAGATCGGACAAGAGTTCGGACAAGGGATCGGACAAGCAACTAACAGGACCGCTTCTCTTTTTTTTCTCCTTTTTTTTACTATTTTTTTTGAACAAGGATGACCAGAGATGCAACCACAAAAATTGGCACCTACAACTGAGGTGGGATGTGGCTCACAAAAATTCAACAAGTTCGCTGACCGGTGAGCAAAAACTTTGACCAATTTTTTCTTTATATTCCTGATTTTTTTGGCGATTTTGGTGAGGGCTAACAGGGAAACCATGTTAGGGTACCCACCCAAATTGGGTCAGGAAGACGCTCAAAAAATTTCAGATTTTTCTGCCAAACGAGCGAAAAGTTATGCCTGTTTTACCGAAGGGGGTCACAAAGACTCGATGTGGAAAACAAAATAGGGTTGGGGGGGGGTTTGGGTGGGGAATTTTTTGAGACACAAGAACAACTACTACTCAAACGACACAAAGGGATTACTAAACCAGCAACAAGACTCGACCAAGAACACAAACTCAACAAGGTTAAAAACTGAAATTAAAATCGCAAGGCACAAAGGGGTTCTCGGTGGGGATTTTTTTGTGAGGGTTTTCTGGATTCTAGGTAATAATAAAAGCAGATCGAGATTACCTAACGGGAAATCTGAGCTCTGATACCAACTGATGGGGGAATGGTCCCGATCTTCCGCTAGGTAAATGATAACTTGGGTTGGTGGAGAATCTCGACGTTGGCGATCCAAGGCTCCGGTCCGGCGGATCCAAACCTTGCAATCGTTATACCACTGTCTCCGTTGGTTATCAACCACGCAGGACGTGATTGACCTCGCCACGAAGGCTAATTCCTGCAAGCAAACCCAAGAACACAAGCAAGAACAGGAAGGATACAAGTCGAATGCCAAATCACAGACAAACGATGATAAGGTGAGGTTTCACAAACGCCAATGCAGCAGCCAATCGGTCCGGTGCAAGAGGCGGGATCTAAACACACAAGTGTAGATGCAAACAAAGCAAAACCTAACCCTTAAGGCGGCTGGAGTGAATATACAGGGCATGGGCAGCCTGTGGAAGGCGTACAGACTTGGGCTGTGGGCTAGAAGACGTACAGACTCGGACTATGGGCCAACACGGCCCAATTCTATCACGCAGGACTGTTTTAAACACACAGGACGGCTCAAGACTCCAAATGAGACGAAACCAAAGGCAAAAGATCCGTCTTCTCCTTAGCTTTCCAAAAAGTCCAAGAACGCGCCAATCGGACTTTGTATGAGGAAGTTATGCCCATTTTGGTGCATGGTGGTCGATGTAGTCCGAACCAGCGAATTCTTGACTTCAAATCATCCGTGCGACTCCGTCTTCAACTCCAACTCTTCTATTCCATCTCCCATGTTCCTAAGCAATAAAATATCACTAGTATTCAGTAGCATCCCGTCCAAACAAACATTAACATAGTTGCTAAGGAAAGAGTTAACCTCATGGTTCAAGCGACGGGCACGGGCGCGTGTAATTGGTCCTTGTAATTGAATTGTAGGTGGAGGCTCCATGTGTGTATCATGTGAAGTGATGTCCTCATCAGTTGTTCTGCGTACTACATGTTTTAGAGTTTGTGTCTACATCGATCTGCATGCGAAAGGTTTTTACTCCTGAGTGTTTGAATCCTCTCTGAATGCTTCTGTTCTTCACGTGAATACTAGTTCATGTGGCTGATAGCAAGTACTACTACTTTCCTGTAGCTACAGTGTGCTATTTTTCCTAGCCTTGCTTTTTCCTCATAGCCTTTTTTGATCGAACAAATAGTGTCTAGTTTCTTCTCTAGTTGTTTCTGTCGAAGCCCCTTTTCTTGTGTGAAGTCCAACTCGGTGAAGCAGGCTTCGAATCTGCAGGCTTCGAATCTGTAGGCTTCGAATCAGTAGGCTTCGAATCAGCAGGCTTCGAATCAGCAGGATTCGAATCTGCAGGATTCGAATCCGCAGGCTTCGAATCAGCAGGCTTCGAATCAGCAGGCTTCGAATCTGCAGGCTTCAAATCCGCAGGCTTCGAATCTGCAGGCTTCGAATCCGTAGGCTTCGAATCTGCAGGCTTTGAATCCCAGGCTTCGAATCTGCAGGCTTCGAATCTGCAGGCTTCGACTCTGCAGGCTTTGACACTGTAGGCTTCGAAGCAGGCTTTGACACTACAGGCTTCGACACTGCAGGCTTCGCCAAGTAACTTACTAGAGATAACTTTGAACAATAATCTCTCAATCGATTGTTGTGATTTATTTCTGTGAAGTTTTGATCTGCCATGATTTGAATGCTTTGATTATTATGCCTATTAGCACTGTGTTGGTGTTTCTTTGTTTAGAACACCGGTCGTTTCTAGGCTAGATACTTTTAGGCTTTGGCGATCTGTTTACGTTTTCTGCTAAGTCTTTTGAGGTGCGTTGGGTGTTGGGAGCAGGCCATTGATTCGAAAGAATTTTTAGGTGCCCATTCAACCCCCTCTGGTCGCTACTTTCGGTCCTACAGACTCACATCCGGTTGACGTTAGGAAAACTAAGGGAACACCAATTATACGCCAAGTACAGCAAGTGCAAATTTTGGACGTCGGAAGTAATGTTCCTGGGACATATCATCTCTACACAAGGTATTGCAGTAGACCCTGCCACCGTGGGAGCAGTTACGGATTGGCTGCCACCCACCAACGTATCAGAAATACGAAGTTTTCTTGGTTTGGCAGGATATTATCGGTGATTTATCGAAAACTTTTCCAAGATAGCCAAGCCTATGACCAAGTTATTGCAGAAGGGAGAGAAGTTTGAATGGACTCCCGAATGTGAGGAAAGTTTTCGCACCCTCAAGACCCGGCTGGTGTTAGCACCCATACTGACCCTACCGGATATCAGGAAGGACTTCCATGTATATTGTGACACATCTCGCCAGGGATTGGGATGTGTCCTTATGCAAGACGGAAAGGTTGTTTTGTACGCTTCTCGTTAGTTGAGACCTCATGAGTTATACTACCCGACACACGACTTGGAATTGGCCGCTGTTGTGCATGCCCTAAAGATTTGGAGGCATTATTTGGTCGGAAACCACTTCGAAGTCTTTACGGATCACAAGAGTCTGAAGTATATCTTCACGTAGCCGGATCTCAACCTTAGACAAAGGCGATGGTTGGAATTAATAAAAGATTACGACTTAGGTATTCACTACCATCCCGACAAAGCAAATGTGGTAGCTGATGCATTAAGTCGTAAGGGATACGGCACAGCCATCGTGATTCAGGATCATGCACCTTTGTTACATAAGGAGATGGAAAAGTTGAATCTCGGGTTAGCCATAGGAGCATATCTAGCCACTCTTGAGACCCGACCAATCATGTTCGAGCAGATTCGAGAAGCTCGGTTAGAAGACTCGGATATAGCCGCTATTAAGAAAAACATGAGACAGGGAGGCCCTAGGATTTTCAGATGACGAGAATGGCACCATATGGTTTGGAACGAGGATCTGCGTGCCAGATAAACCAGAGATAAAAACCCTTATTCTAAGGGAGGCCCATGATACTCTGTATTCCATCCATCCTGGGAGTACCAAGATGTACCAGGACCTGAAAGAACGTTATTGGTGGGTTAGCATGAAGAAAGAGATTGCTCAGTTTGTCGCGGAATGTGACACCTGCCGACGAGTAAAAGCTTAACATCAGAGACCCGAAGGACTCTTGCAGCCACTTAAAGTGCCTGAATGGAAATGGGAAGAGATCGGTATGGATTTCCTCACCGGACTCCCAAAGACCCAACTTGTATATGATTCCATATGGGTAATCATTGACCGGCTAACCAAAGTAGCTCACTTCATAGCCATCAAGACGACCTTCAGTGGCCCTAAGCTAGCAAAGTTGTATATGGCCCGCATCGTGTGCCTTCATGGAGTGCCCAAGAAGATAGTATCCGACAAAGGGAGTCAGTTTACGTCTCGATTCTGGAAAAACCTTCAAGAGGAGATGGGAACGAGACTAAACTTTAGCACCGCTTACCACCCTCAGACAGATGGACAAACTGAAAGGGTAAATCAGATATTGGAGGATATGCTACGGGCATGTGTCTTGGATTTTGGAGGAACTTTGGACAAGAGTTTATCGTACGCCGAGTTTTCGTACAACAACAGTTATCAAGCTAGCCTTTAGATGTCCCCGTTCGAAGCCCTACATGGACGAAAATGCAGAACGCCTCTACTTTGGGATCAAACCGGCGAATCCTAAGTGTTTGGAACAGATATCCTTCGAGAAGCTGAAGAGAAGGTACGAATTATCAAAGACCGACTCAAGACAGCCCAATCTCGATAGAAGAGCTATGCAGACAATCGTCGTCGAGATCTAGCATTTGAAGAAGGAGACCACGTCTACCTTCGAGTTACCCCTCTCCGTGTCACTCAACGGTTTAACATGAGAGGAAAGTTGGCACCTCGATATGTTGGACCTTTTCCTATTGTTCGACGCCAAGGCGAAGTCGCTTATTAGTTGGAACTGCCACCCTCATTGGCTAGGGTACATGATGTGGTTCATGTGTCTCAACTAAAGAAGTGCATTCGAGTCCCAACAGAGCAAGTGGACCTGCACCAGTTGGATGTTCAAGAAGATCTGACCTATGTGGAAAAGCCCATCAAGATCTTGGAAGTGAAAGAAAGGATCACCAGGAGCCGAGTCATCCGCTTCTGTAAGGTTCAGTGGAGCAATCATCCCATGGAGGAAGCTACATGGGAAAAAAAGGAAGAACTCAAGGCACATCATCTTGAGCTATTCGAGGATTGATCCGAATCTCGAGGATGAGATTCTCTGTAAGGGGGATAGGATTGTAACATCCCAAGATTTAAAAATAAATAAAATAAAGGAAATATATTATTAAAGGAATTTCTGGAATTATTTAATTAAAGAAAACCCTAAAAGAGCCCTAATAAAGCCAAAAAGAAGGGAATACTTTAAATTTGGACTTGGAAAATTTATGGTGAAACCTAGAGACCAAGATATAATTTTAGGAATTTTTACAAATTTTTATCAATAGTGCTTCAACCCTTAAACAAATAAATGAATTATTGGAATTATTTTAAATCGGAAAAGTATTTTAATTCTTAATGGGCCTCAACCTTCAATTCGCCTCAGCCCGACCCAGCCCAGCGCCCCTGCCACTGACATGTGGGACCCGCCTGTCGGCGTGCTCCCCCTTTCTCCTCTCCCACGCTCGCGTCAGCCTGGCCCGCCTGTCAGCCTCTCTAGTCATGCTTCGGCCACTGACTGCCCTGGCCCACGTGTCGGCGCATCACCCTTTCGCCCTCGCTCACCGACAGGTGGGGGCCACCTGTCGGGATCATCTTCCCCGATGGAAAGGGATCCCCTTTCCATCGCCGGCGAGCCCCCACTTTCAAAATCCACCGCCCCGTGCCTGATCTCGCCAAATTGGCCGCTAGATAGTCTTCTCCGACCGCCAGGGATCACCTTCCACCAGAGACCACACGCTTTCGCCATACATAGAAGGAACCCGAGCCTAAGGAAAGTTCTACGGTGGGGGAAAAATGGAAACCCCGGTTCCCTTCCGTTTAAACGCCGGCGAACCCCCTATAAGAACCCCCTCTGCTCGCCGCCCTCTACCCACACCACCGTAGCCGAGCTTGAGTGAAACCACAGCGCCCCCACCCCGTTTTCGGTTCACTCTCCTGCTCCACCTCTGGTCGCCATTCACCGTCGACTCCGGACCCCTCCGTCCACGCCACTGCCATCGCCGTGACCATCATCGACCGCCCGTCCTCGGCCACGCCTCCGTTGGCCGAGAAGACCGCCGGATCACCGTCGCCATCAAGCACCCGAGAAGTCATCCCCGTCTACCCTCGCCGCCGGTCGCCGTTCGTCACCCATCGTCGTCGCCGAAGGTATGGTCAAGACCACCGTAGCCTCATCTTTCCGTTTTTGCATGGAGCTAGGGCCTAGCGACCTCGCCGACACCGTCGCCACCGCAACCAAGCCCCGCCATCACCGGAGATGAAGGGTACTGTGCCCCCTTACGCGCGTGCCGTCCCAGATTGAATCCTGGCCACACGATCGCGATCGGAGTGCACAGATTAAATCACCCTTTCGGGTTAGATCGATGGCCTTCGGGATTTAATCTGGGCCATCGATCTAACCCGAAAGGGTATCGAGGCCTCTCGGCCGGTGATCGCCACATAAACCGCCCGCTCGATCTCGTGCGTCCACGCGTACCGGTTCGATGCAATTTAATCGTGGCCGTCCGTTTTCATTTAACCGATCCCGCCTCGCGCTTGGCCGTTGGATCTAGATCCGACGGTTCTGGATCGATCGGTCGACGCGCATAGTGAACCAGTCCACCGTGGGCCTGTCTCACCGTGGACTAAAGCTCATTTTCAGTTTAAATAAAATTCAGAAAAAGGATTCAAACTTCCAAAATTCATATCTTGCTCATTTTAACTCCAAATTTCATCATACAAATTTTATTAAATTCAGAATTTTATTCTCTACATTTTAATGCCATAAAAACAGTATGTTATTGTTGCCCAAAATATTCTTATGAATTAAACAAATAAAAACCCCTTAGGGATAAAATGGTAAATTCAGAAAATGAATTAGGAAAAGCCTTAAAAATTAAGCTTTAATGTTTTTCACATAACTTCATAATAACAAAACTTTAATTCTCCTATTAGAACCCCTAAAACTTGTATGCTTAGTGTTTTGTGAGATTTATTTGTTTATTGAATGTTATGTTTATTTTTCCTGTATCAAGAAGACTATGAGTTCGTTGAGGAGCTGGAATTTTATCCCGAGGTTCCACCTTCCCCATTTGCTGATCAAGGAAAGTCACAACCCCCATTTTTGATCATCATTGAGCCCATGTTTTAATAAAATATCGCTATAACTCATAGGATATTATTGCATTAGTCAAATATCAAGCCCTACACTTATATTTATTAGATCCCCGTCCTTGTGTGCAAACTCAAGCCATGCTTATTGAGCCTTAACTCCATTTCACTCTACTATATAAATATTAGCTAGTGCCCAATGTACCGGCACAACTGCTATAGGATAAAAAGAATGAGTCGTAGATAGATGGATTCTGTTATATGAATTTCCCCGTTATTCTTGTCTCTGGACTCTATTGGAGTTGGCTATGTTATAAGTATGGTGGGTTCCGGGTGCAAGCTAGGGCATTGGTTGGTCGCACCCGGGGCACTATAAGGACCGGTCTGCGGGATCTGTTGCAAAGCACTTCCATACTAACCACAAGTCTAATGGGTAAGTCCTAACTGAAAGTATGAAACAATCCGACTCGATGCACCATAGTGGAGGGGGCAAGGGGAAACCTGCGGGTGACTTGTACCGACGTGGCTCAAGGGGGGGTATGGTGAGGCTCGACGCGTCGGGACACCATATGAAACCCATAAGAGGGTGCTGTCGGGTCAAGGCAGACCATATGGAAGGTTTTGGCACGAGTTCCCGTGGTATGGGTCATCTTTTTACACTTTGGTGTATGGGATGAGTGCGTGCCTTGTGGGTACAGTGGTACACCTCTGATCAGAGTATTTAAATGTTTTCGAAAAGCCGAGCCCACGGTCAAGGGCGGGTTGTGTGACTACTCGTAGTTAGTTTACAATTGTTTGACTGGATGAGTTATTCATGGCATGTAAGGACTGTTGAGCGATGTGGGGCTGACTGTACCCATCGAGTTTGAAGATGATGATGCATACACATGTTTACATTTCAGTACTAATAACTGGATCACATTTAAATGCTTTACAATTATGCTTTTCCGCAAAAATTAGCCACTATCTCCCTTGTTATTACTCTGCATTATATTTGCATTCGGTGGCTTGCTGAGTACGATTGTACTCACCCCTGTTGACAAACACCACCAAAGCCCGTCTCCTACGAGGAGGATGAAGGTCTGGAGTAGCGACCCAGTCAAGGCGAGACTGGAAGCAGGCATTCATCTAGGACCCTTGTTTTATTAGTTTCTCTTCACTTTATTCACTTTTGTACTAATACGGTCTATGAACCGTGAATGCTTGTCGTATTGTATGTGGTCGTGTGATGAACATCTTGATTTATTGATTTTCTATGGAATTTCAATAAAGGTCCGGATTTATTAAATCTGGGCGTGACAGAGATCCGATCCAAGTCGACTTCGAGTCCAATTCGGACTCCAGCACCACCTAACAGTAAAACGGACCCCCAAGATGCATACGACCTCTGATTTAGACGTTCCACATATGGTTGGAAAGATGAGAATATAACCTTTCCAATGGGACCAAATTCACATCAAGATAAAATCGGAGTTGTTGGGGGAAAATATCTCATCTTCGGGGTTATTGCCAAAGCAGCATGAAGACAGCGAACCAGTTCGAAGATTGTCCGAAGGCCATCTTCGAAGGTGCTTGGAGCCTGGTTCGAAGCCCGAAGGCAGGCATTGGTTCGAAGTATGTCTTCGAACCAAAGCCCTTCAGGATCTTTTCTGCCAGCTAAGATGGAAGACTTATCTTCTATCCTATTAGATTAGTCTTTTACCATTTTAGCCCTATTAAGGAAACCGAATAGTTTCCTTAATGTCGGTTGTAATAAAGGGGTAAATAGGTCTTTTCCTTAATGTTCAGGCCTATAAATACACCCCATTTCATCCTGTAATAAGGACCGATTACAAGTGAATCAATACACACTTTCGAACTATTCTAAGTTATTATCCTTTCGGAGGCTTAGAATAGTTTGCTTCGCAAACACTTCGTTTGTTAGTTTCTTTTCTACAGAAACCTGTTAGCGTAATCTTTTACGCCAACAGTTGGCGCCGTCCGTGGGGAACCTAGTCCAAAAAACTTCGTTCTCTACCAACCTCTTGCATCATGCCTCCTAAGCGGAGCGCACCTCGCAATCCCACTCGGAGGTCCTCTCGGATCTCCGGAGAGATACCCTTCGACACAGTCGAAGTCGGAGGGTCTTCGACTATCCCTCCACCTCAAACTCCGCAAGGGGCTTCTATCCCTCGAGGATACGAAACCTCTCCACCAACCCCTTCCATACTCCGACCGCCCGGAGCCACTCTGCCACCCTCCATTCCGATTCGAACTGATCATACCAGCTCGCAAGACCCGGAAGGTCCTTCCGGAGGAGATGAAGATAGCCTTGGAGACATGGCCACTCAAATGGCCAATCTTCAAGCCGAGGTAGCAAGGTGGCGACAGGAGGCTGCGAACAGGCTTCGCCCTCAAGCCACCCCAGCTATCCCTGAAGTGCACGAAGACGACGATCTTGATTATCCCGAAGCCCCGGAGAATGCTTCTTACGACAATGAATCTCCGTTGCATCCCGAGCTTCAGAAGGTTCGCTTCGATCCGAAGTTCAAAGCTTCGAAGCTTTGCAAGTATACCGGAGACGAAGATCCCAGTGAGTTTGCACGTTCTTATGCCCTAGCAATCGAGGCTAGTGGCAGAGGCAGAGAAACTATGGCGAAGTGCTTCCCGTTAGCCCTTCAAGGAGTGGCGTTGAGATGGTTCTGGTCTTTAAAACCAGGATCAATCACGTCATGGTTACAGTTGAAGAAGAAGTTCATAAGTAACTTTCAGGGCACCTTCGTGCCCCCCATGTCGACAGGAAGCCTTTTCCAAGTGAAACAGCTCCCCGGAGAAACATTGAGGCAGTACTTCAAGCGCTTCGCTCACACGAAGTCGCAAATTCGGGGGCTGTCCACATCCTCGGTGGTTGATGCGGCTCGGGAAGGCGTCAGTCATAAAGGCCTTCTGGATAAATTACATCGGAAGAGCATCACCACAGTATCACAGTTGATGTCGTACTTCGAGGAGTACTCGAAGTCGGAAGAAGGTTGGCTTCGGAGGACTACTGCTACTTCGACAGTGTTGACAGAAGTTAAAGCAGAGGTGAAGACTTCAGCTCCGCCACAAGAGCCAGTCTCCGAAGTGCAACATGATAGAAGAAGAGGGCAAAAGCACCCTCGCTCTGAAGTCTTAAACATTGCACCCCCACAGAAGTTTGCACCAAGAGCTCCACAGTCTGCGGGGAACAAGTCCAGCGGCTGGAGGCCGCCAGGGAAAACGGCTGGCAAGGGCCAGACCCTTTTTTGCTGTATTCATGGAGAGAATCGAAGCCATGCAACTGACACCTGCAAGGCTATTCTTACCCTTCGGGGAGAATACTTGGAGAGAACTTCGGGTCGAGGTAGTACCGACCGAAGTCCAGCAGCAGCAGTGCGCTCGGAGCCGGTCCAGGCTGTGGCGCGGATAGAAAATTTTGATGCTGCAAGGCATCCTCCGGTGGCCAATGTTATGCCACCTCCGAAGCAAGAAGAAGGGCAAGATAGAGGGAAGAGAGTAGTTCTTCCTATCTCCGGAGGAGGTACCCTCGGAAGCATGTCCAAGAGACAGCGAAGAGAGTACGTTCGAGAAGTAGGCCACATTGGGACTTCGTCATCTGCAGCTGCAATGCCGGAGTGGTCTCATGTTCCAATATCTTTCTTTGCGGAGGATGCAGCTGGTATCAAGTTCCCGCATGCAGATCCATTGGTTATCACTGCTGATATTGCAGGGACTGAAGTCCGAAGGGTGCTAATTGACGGAGGTAGCTCGGCAGATATCATATTTGTACAAGCCTTCGATCAGTTATGCATTTCCCGAAAGCATCTCCTCCCAGCGGCTCGTCCTCTGCAAGGCTTCGCAGGACCTCCGCTAGATGCACTTGGCCAGATAGGCCTGGAAGTAACCTTCGGAGAAGGTTTACTAGCCCGAACTGAGGAAGTTATCTTTGATGTGGTAGATGCCCCGTATGCTTATAATGTTATCTTCGGCCGAGGCATGTTGAATCAGTTCGGAGCTGTGGCGCATCACAATTACTTGTGCATGAAGATGCCCACGCAATCAGGAGTTCTGACAATCTTCGGAGATCAAGCCATAGCTCGGAGAGCAGAATATGGTCATGGTCCTCCTCTTGATCCGAGGCAGGTAAACAGTGTCCAAGATAATGGAGAAATTTTTTCAGCCTCCTCCGAAGCTTCGAAGAAGTCATTTCCAAGACCAAGTCCCGAAGGAGAGATTGCAACGAAGGTCATTGTCAAAGATGGTAAAGAATACACCTTTCAATTTGGTAAAGATTTACCTCCCGAAGTTGCAACTTCCTTGGAAAAGGTCGTAGAAGAAAATTTGGATGTCTTCGCTTGGTCTGACGAAGATATCACCGGAGTCGATCGGGATATTATTGAGCACAGCTTGCTTGTAAACCCGAAGGCCCGGCCTGTTCGACAAGGGCTCCGGAAGATGTCCGCAGAGAGAGCTGCTCTAGCTAAGGACGAAGTTGAAAAACTGTTGAAGGCTGGGATTATCAGAGAAGTGGCCCATACAGAATGGCTAGCCAATCCAGTCTTCGTCAGGAAGAAGTCCTCCGGAAAGTGGCGCATGTGCATTGATTTCACATCTTTGAATAAAGTGTGCCCACGTGACCCCTACCCCATGCCCCGAATTGATCAACTAGTTGACTCCACTGCAGGTTCGGAGTTACTAAGCTTCCTTGATGCATATTCCGGCTATCATCAAATATGGTTGAAGCGCGAAGATGAAATCAAGACGAGCTTTGTAACTCCTTCGGGAGTCTTCTGCTATGTAAGAATGCCCTTCGGCCTAAGAAATGCCGGGGCTACTTTTTCAAGATTAGTTGCTAAGGCTCTAGGTCATCAACTAGGTCGCAATGTGGAGGCCTATATGGATGATATTGTAATAAAGAGTGCTTTAAAGCACCAACATAGCCTAGACTTAGCAGAAACATTCAATAGCCTTCGGGCATGTGGGATCCGCCTTAACCCCGAAAAATGTATATTCGGAGCTAAGGCTGGAAAGTTGTTAGGGTACTTAGTTTCAAGCAGGGGAATTGAAGCTAGCCCTACTCAAATAACTGCGCTGCAGAAGATGGCTCCTCCGGAGAATGTAAAGCAAGTGCAAAAGCTGACCGGACGTCTAGCCGCACTTAGCAGGTTTTTATCAAGGTCTGCGGAGAGGAGTTTGCCAATCTTTAAAGCTTTGAAAGGGTCCGAAGATTTTGCATGGACACCGGAGTGTCAGAAAAGCTTCGAAGATATTAAAGATTATCTCAGCAATCTTGCTACACTTACGGTGCCTATTGCGGACGAAACCCTACTTCTGTATCTTGCAGCCACAGGCTCAGCAGTCAGCGCAGTCCTTGTCAGAGAAGCTGATATCAATGGGAAGTTGGTCCAAAATCTTGTCTATTTTGTATCCGAAGCATTGTCAGGAGCGAAGACAAGATACTCCGAACTTGAGAAGTTCGTTTATGCTCTGATAATGGCTTCGAGGAAGCTAAGACATTATTTTTTAGCTCATAATGTAATTGTACCAACTTCGTATCCTTTAGGAGATATGCTCCGAAGCAAAGATTCCACTGGAAGAATTGGAAAGTGGGCAGTAGAACTAGCACCCTTCGGCATATCTTTCCTAGCAAGGACAGCTATCAAATCTCAAGTCCTAGCAGACTTCGTAGCAGAGTGGACTCCACCTGCGAAGTTGACTCCGGAGAAATCAGATGACGGAGTCTGGACTATTTACTCCGATGGGGCTTTCCAAGCATCCGGAGCAGGCGTTGGGGCAGTATTAATTTCACCATCAGGTCAAAGAGCAATGTACTCCGCAAGACTCGACTTTAAGTCTACCAATAATATAGCGGAGTACGAGGGAATTTTATTGGGACTCCGGAAAGCACGTGCTCTAGGGGCTACAAGGATAATTATAAAAACAGATTCTCAGATAGTAGCAGGGCACGTAGATAAGAGTTTTCAAGTCCGACATCCACAGCTTGCAAAGTACTTGGAAGAAATTCGCAAGATCGAAGCACATTTCAAGGGTATTTCCATTCGGAGTATACCAAGAGCTGAAAACGTGCAAGCGGACATTTTAGCGAAGGCTGCTGCCGGAGCTGTGGATGTGCTTGACGAAGCTTTCTATGAGGAGCTCAATATACCTTCGGTGCCACAAGTTGCTTCTGCAGATATTCTCTGCATTCCCAGTGCAGATTGGAAAGATTCAATCATAGAACTCTTGCAAGGAGGAACGAATTTGCCCGAAGAGCCCCAATTGTCAAGGTTAAAGCTTAGAGCAAGAAACTATCAGTTAATCAACGGTATATTATACAAGGCCGGAGTATGTTCCCCTCTACTCCGATGTATATCTCAAGCCGAAGGCCAAGAAATTCTTCGAGAAATTCACGAAGGCCTTTGTGGAAGTCATTTAGCCCCTAGAGCTCTGGCAGGAAAAACACTTCGCCAGGGGCTTTATTGGCCCACAATAACAGCTGATGCGGAAAGCTTAGTCCGCACTTGCCAAGGATGCCAGTGGATGGGTCGACGAAGTCATCGCCCACCAACAGCTCTTCAAGTCATTGCCCCAGTATGGCCTATGGCCAGATGGGGTATGGATCTAATTGGTCCCTTTCCGTTAGCAAAGGGAAATCTGAAGTTCGCAGTGGTAGCTATTGAATATTTCTCTAAGTGGGTGGAAGCAGAGCCTTTAACAGCTATCACTTCGAATAATGTACAGAAATTCTTCTGGAAAAACATTATTTGCCGGTTCGGAGTGCCTAGATATCTCACAGTTGATAATGGAACACAGTTCGATGCAGAACCCTTCAGGAAGTTTTGCGAAGACCTAGGCATTCAACTATGTTTTGCTGCAGTGAGACATCCTCAGTCAAATGGAGCAGTTGAGCGAGCCAATGGAAATATCTTATCAGGGCTAAATCGAAGAATAGTAGGACTATCAAAGGGACTGTGGACCGAAGAGCTTCCGAAGATTCTGTGGTCCATTCGGACTACGCAAACAAGGTCCACAGGTTTTACTCCGTTCAGACTGCTATTCGGAGATGAAGCTATGACTCCAACGGAGCTCAAAGGGGGATCATTTCGCAGCACCGAACCAGACATCGAAGAAGAAAGACAAGCTTCGTTAGATTTGTCAGAAGAAACAAGGCTTCGAGCTGTAGCCAATTTATCAAAGTATCATCAGCAGACGAAGACTTGGTATGACCCGAAGGTTAAACTCAGCGAGTTAAGGCCGGGTCATCTTGTTCTACGAAGCGTTATAGCACCAGGGAAGCTAGGCAATAAATGGGAAGGTCCATATCTAATCGTCCGCTCGGGGCGCCCTGGTTCATTTAAATTAGCTAATTTAGAAGGTGAAGAGTTAGCACACACTTGGCATGCGGAGCACCTAAAGCGATACTTCGCATAAGGGCTCCTTGTAATTCGCTTGTAATCACCTCTAAATTAATAAAGCATACACCCTGTGGCTTGCCTTCCCCTTGACACTCCTAGTCTCCCGAGCGGACGCGCTGGGACGGAAGTCGTTCGAGAGGGAAGCGTCATTAAGCAGGGCTGTATTTCCGGACTTCGTACCCTTAAAGTCGAAGCCTCTGGTGTGGTGGCTGAAATCCATCCGGAGCCCAAGCTGATACCTTGTAGGCATCCGTAAAAGAGCCAATACCACATTCTACGGAGTCCAAGCTTCGGCTGGTAGACTTCCGTAAAAAGAGCCGAAGGTGGCCAAAATCTGCGGAGTCCAAGCTGCAGCTTGCCAGACTTCCGTAAAAAGAGCCGAAGGTGGCCAAATTCTGCGAAGTCCAAGCTCCGGCTGGTAGACTTCTGCAAAAAAGAGCCCAAGTGGCCAAATTCTGCGAAGTCCAAGCTCCGGCTGGTAGACTTCTGTAAAAAAGAGCCCAAGTGGCCAAATTCTGCGAAGTCCAAGCTCCGGCTGGTAGACTTCTGCAAAAAATAGCCGAAGGTGGCTACAATTTCTGCGAAATCCAAGCTCCGGCTGGTAGATTTCTGCAAAAAACAGCCGAAGGTGGCTAAAGCAAAACAGCATTTAAGCCATGAGCTTCGAATGTCTGTTCTTATAAGTCCAAAGTGACAAATTTTTTAAGACACTAAAGTGTCATCGAAGTTATCTTAATTGATTTCTTTCGTAAAGCAAACAAAGGTACCAAGTTACCATTCTTCTGACTACAAAGGTCGAAGACATTTCATAAGATTTCAAAAGATCTTTAAATGACAGAGGGGCTCCGAACCCCCAAAAAATTGTACTCCGAAGTTTTTTCTTTGCGCATAACCATCTTTGAATACAGTTCGAAGTTGCTTATACCCAAAGAGGGGCTAGTAAATATGGAGACAATTTTAAATCGGCATTCATTATTGAAACAAATGTGTTTACAGACTACATTATGAAAAATTGGTATCTATACCAAGAAGGAATCGGAGACCTCTTCGGTCCCGAGAGCTAGGGGTGGAACGACTAGTTCCAACATCGGAAGTTCTAAGAACTTTACGTTTAACTCTCTTCCTCCCCTTCGAAGCTCTAAAATCCTTCTGCTCTTGTTGAAGCTCGGCCCAAGTTCGAAGCCGCTCGGGGCTTCTTTCCCAGCTTCTAAGATCTTCAGATCTTTTATTTTGGGCTTCACCTTCGTCTTCGGACCAATTAGTGTCTTCAGAAGACGAGGTGTTTGCGTCGCTCTCTTTATTTTCCTCTTTAATATAAGACAATATGTCTTTGATTACTTCGGGCGCAATAACGCCGGAGTCATCTCGAGGGATAAGAAATCGAGGACGTTTATAACTCTTTAGAAGTTCGAAGGTGTTCCACAGTGAGCGAAGTTCGCTGTTAAGCTCTAACACTTCGATATCTTCCATAAGAGGCAAAGCCTAAAAATATGACAAACAAGATTTTCATTGATAAATATTTACAAGCATCAGCTTTACATAATCAAAAAATCCTAAATAATCCTAAACCTGCGGGTTCGGAGGAGGCTGACTGCTCGAAGCTTGGCTCCGAACTTGCTTTTGGCGTTGGCCTTCATCAATCCAAGCCTTGATCGCGGATCGACCTTCGGCTCTCCATGAAGTTTGGAAGGCTCGCCAAGCAGCAGCTACACCTTCGGAAGGTTTTAGAAGTCGGTCGTCGTCGAAGATGATAGAGCCCTCTGCGCTCGGAGTGATTGTTCGGCCCAAATCCTCGTAGTAGCGAAGTATTCCAAGGGCAGACACTTGTCCGGAGAGTTCTCCATAACGTATGCCTGCCGTTTTCATTTGCTTCGCTGCTCCTTGGATCCTCTTTAGCCGGCACAGCAGAGTTACATTGTCATCCGAAGGTAGTGATCCAGTAGTACCGAAGTACTCCAAGACACCTAACATTTGTTCGATGACCTCCGAAGCCACCTTCTCGGACTTAACCTTTTCTTCAATAAGCACATCCTTAGCCGAAGTTGTTTCAGTCAAAACTCCGGAGATTCTAGCGTTCTCCGTAGTCAAAACATTCTTTTGAGTCCGGAGTTGGCCAGCTTCTTCTTGTAGCCTTACAAGTGCGGAGCCCTTCGCAGCATCCTCCGTCCCCAGTCTTTCAATCTCCGCTCGAAGCACAATTCTTTCTGCTTCGAGCTCTTTCTTTGCAGCCTCCAAGCTTTGCCTAGCCCTTCGCTCTGCTAAGATTACATTGTCCATTTGAGCTACTCGACCTTCGGAGAAGTTAAAATTCCTTTGAAGAGTTTCGTTCTCTTCCCGAAGTTGAGCAATTTCGTTTTCGCTTGATAAAGCTGCAGCGCGGGCTAAGACTGCTTGCTAAGAAAAAAGAAAAAATGAAATAAGAAATTATTCATATGTAATTTGCTATTTGGTTCGAAGATGCTTTATACCTGATAAGCTGCTCTTTCCACAGCAAGGTTAAGCTCCGAACCCTTCACTCTGCTTAAGCGGGCTACCAGTTCAGTTTCCCCGACTTGGCGACTGGCTTCACCCAAAGGTTTAACCAAAGTCCCAAGCCCGGTTTTCTCCTCCAAAAAAGGAGTTATGAGAGGAAGCAGTTTTGAAGCTTTCTGGTCAGCCCTGCTTAGCGAAGGTCCGGAGGGCTCTTCCGAGGCCCTTGGAACTTCTGAAGATGGCCTCCCCTCAGTCGATTCACTTTCATCTGTTGACTCAGATGAAGTCGATCCTTGAGCAGGGAGAGGCTCGATGTGTCTTTTTCCTCTTCCAGGCCCCGGTAGAGCAACTCCCGGTTGCGGCCCTGAAGTTGTCGAAGGTCTTTGAATTGTATCTTCGAGGGATACTTCGACAACAGGAGGCTCTGCGAAAACAGAAATATTATACATTGTATAATTTTGCAAAAAATCGATAAAAATTATGCAGAATTTACCTTCGACATTCTCTGGAATATCGAGTACAGGACTGATCGGAGGATCAAAAGTGTAGTCCTCATCCGAATCAGCCGTTAAATCTTGGACTACAGGAGCATCGTCCTGAAGAGTCCTTGTTACTTCTTCGAGAATCGAAGCCATAGTGACTTCGACTCCACCTTCATCCGCAGGAACTCTGGCCTGAGTTGTGTCTTCCTGAACTACCGAAGTCATTGGTTGATCAGCATCATCTCCAGACTCCGGTATGGTCGCAGGCACTTCGGCCTCATTTACACCCATAGGGGCTTCGATTTGTTCTTCTTGGGTATCCGGAGCTCTTACTTCTTCGATGTTAGCTTGAGGCTCCGGAATACCTGCAGTATCTTCAATGAGAATACTTCGTTGAGTTGCATCTTCATCAATTAATTTTACTAGTAAAATACCTTCATCCTCTTTAGAACCAGAAAGTGAGGTTCTTGAGCTTGAAGGAGCAGGATCCGAAGGTGCGAGATTTTTTGGCTTCCGAGCCACCTTCTTCACCGGAGTCTTTGCTGAACCTGAAGCTCCGGCTTCAGCTACTCTTTTCTTGGGGCCTTTCTCCTGAGGCACCCAGTCTGTCAGAGGGGGTGGAGTCAACTCCAACATTCCCCATACTCTGTTAAAACGCTCCCAACTTCCGACTAATTTGATTCGCCATTCTTTTTCTGACGGAGTTGGAGCACCAAAATCTTCTCCGAAGCCCTTACAATTTGCTCTGAAGTAATAGGGGCTGAAGAAGCTAAAAAATAATTCAAGTTAATCTTTCTTCGAAGTAAATATGTACTATGCATGTTGGTTTCGAAGTTACCTGCAGGGCTTGAAGTATAGTTTATCTTGCGAAGACCGCCTTCCGAGTCATCTTCGAAGGCGATAGGCCAGTTGGCCATCAGCGGAGGAATTTGAAGTCCGATGAACTCTTCGGCTAAGTCCCGCATGCTCAACCTTTTGCTGATTTTCTGAAGCAAGTTGAGGCGAGCTTCGAGTTGGCCTTCGTCGGGTTGCACTAAGGCTTCTTTCCGGAACTGGATTTCCTTGAGGGGACCGGCCAGAGGACTACCCACTCCAACTTCGGCATAAAACCACCTCAGAACCCAATCGGTGTACCATCTAGCATTGATGGCCTTGGCGGGGAATTGCAGGGCATATTCATCACGAAGCCTAAAATTGATGCTTCCGAAGGAAACTACCACTTTCTCACCTCCGGAGCCTACGAAGGTCTTTGGCTGACAAGTCGCTCTATGCAGCGCAGCAAAGATTTCAGCCCTCCCCTCACAACCTTCGGCTCTCAGTGCCCACTCGAAGATAGCTAGCCTGGCTACAGCATTCGGAGACAGCTGGGGGAGGGTTACGTGAAACAAGTCAAGTACTTCGACTAAAAAATCCACAGCCGGAAGGCCCAAGCCCGCTTCAAAAAAAGCTTCGAACACTACAACTTCTCCGGGTCTCGGTGATGGAATTGATTCTTTGCCCGGCTTCCGAATCATAACACCATTACTAATATTTCCCCCCGCTGTGATTGCCAAAGACTCTTTCTTGCAGGTAGACCGCCCCAACTCAAAAGATTGATCCAAGTACTTGGTTGAGGGTGGGCACAGACCTTGGACATCGGGGATTTGGGGATTTTTTCCCTTTGCCGCCATGGAAGTTGTCGCCTGCATCGAAGGCGTCGCCGCCACTATTGCCGCTGCCGCCGCCGCAGCCGCTTGTTGACGAGCCAAGGTCGAAGGAGGTGCAGAGCCTTTGGTCTTCGCCATCACAATTGCTGGATCGATCTGAGAGAGTGGAGATTAGGGCTTAAGAACTCGAAAGCTAGGGCTCAAGAACTCAAAGGGCTAAAAAGCTTTCGACTGAGAAGAAGCAGTGAAAAGGTAATCGGTAAAGTTTTGAGGTTCTTTATTTATAGCCTAAACTTTCCGTTTGTTATCGTTTGGGCTCTGCCCTTTCGCATTCCCGCCTGTTATTTTCCTCCGAAAATAACGCCTCGTATAACTCCGTTAGAAACAGAAACTAACGGCTATATTTTCTAAGTCCAAAAAGACTTTCGAACTTCCTGAGTCAGTTCTAAGATAGTTCGAAAAGTAATTACCTTATGACTGATTCGAAGTTCATGTCTTCATGTATTTCGAAGATAAAACAAAAATCAATAACCCCTATGATTGGTTATCTTTTCTTTCCGTATACTGCTCTCCTAACGTTACAGGTCGAACGGAGAAGCGTATTCGAGGGGCTACTGTTGGGGGAAAATATCTCATCTTCGGGGTTATTGCCAAAGCAGCATGAAGACAGCCAACCAGTTCGAAGATTGTCCGAAGGCCATCTTCGAAGGTGCTTGGAGCCTGGTTCGAAGCCCGAAGGCAGGCATTGGTTCGAAGTATGTCTTCGAACCAAAGCCCTTCAGGATCTTTTCTGCCAGCTAAGATGGAAGACTTATCTTCTATCCTATTAGATTAGTCTTTTACCATTTTAGCCCTATTAAGGAAACCGAATAGTTTCCTTAATGTCGGTTGTATTAAAGGGGTAAATAGGTCTTTTCCTTAATGTTCAGGCCTATAAATACCCCCCATTTCATCCTGTAATAAGGACCGATTACAAGTGAATCAATACACACTTTCGAACTATTCTAAGTTATTATCCTTTCGGAGGCTTAGAATAGTTTGCTTCGCAAACACTTCGTTTGTTAGTTTCTTTTCTACAGAAACCTGTTAGCGTAATCTTTTACGCCAACAGGAGTCATCAGCAATTGTAAAAACAGTACCAATTTTCAGAAACATTTCGGTGCTGCGTCACCAGTTTGGCCCTTTGGCCCATGTACCGAGTTGGAGTCCCTTAAGGACGCATTTTAGGGTTAAACCATGTTCATTAGCCTATATAAACAGCAGCCGCCACTGTCTCTCACGGGTTTTTCTTAGATTATTCTGTTCAGAACAGTTTCACCGTCATATCAGTTTGTAGAACCCCAATTTGTGAGTTTAATCATACATCTACAATTCGGTTGCATTCTTCTTGGTTCTTGCTTGTGTTCTTCGATTCGCAGGCAAGGATTATCCTTCTTGGAGAGGTCGACCGAGCACCGTTCGGTCGATAACTAGAGGAGACGTTGTGCTACTATTGCGGGCTCAAGACACGCCGTCTAGAAGCTGGGTCGATTTGTGTTGCGACTCCACCAAATCGAGAGATATCAGAACCTTTCGGAAGACTGTGAACCCTAGTTTACATCAAGTGGTATCCAAAGACAGGTTTACCTTCAGGTTCGCCTTCCCTTTGTCGAGTTAATTTTGCCTTTGTCCTAGAGTCCACAGAAAAGCCAAAAAAATTTTTCCCCATCCTAGACATTGTTAGCCTTTTGCACAATTCTCTTTCATAGTCTGTAGTGTTGAGTTTGTGTCCAAGTTTGTGTCTTTGTTGTTGGTTAATTCATGTCTTAGATTGATTTGTGTGTTTCCCTTTTCCGCTGCACAATTTTTCCACCCCACCGATTCACATATGCTACCGATTCCACCACCAACAGACCTGATTTCGGAGGGTCCTCATTGAAACGGGCATAACTTTTCGCTCGGAACTCCGATTGAGCTGAAATGTTTACCATAGAAAGATCTCAAAAAGTTGAATGTGGCGAAATAGGCTTTGTCGGTATCAGTAATTTCAAAAAAAAATAAAAAAAATCAGGAAGGCCTTCGTTTTGGGCTCTGAAGTTTCAACAATTGTTTTTCCAAACAATCCAAATTCTATACCGATAACATCTAACATCAGTTTGATCTGATACTTGGTGTTGTTATTAATATTGGTTCATAGTGTTGCTGGTACCTGGTTGCAAAACAAAAAAGAAAAAAAAGATAAACAAAAAAAATAGAAGAAACAAAACATAGATACTTGGTGCTGACATTGTCCTTGCTTTTCATCCTGTCCATCCTTGTTTCTCTCTTGTTGACACTACTGTTCTTAGGACACGAGGAGACCAGCAATTAAGACTAATAGTTTGAACATTTATTCAGCATTACTATCTGTTATTGAATTGTGTCCCACTCACATAGCTAGCTTTCCTATAGCTCCACATACACCTTCTGGACAGCAGGTTTTTGATCCTTACAATCGCAGAGCATGCCTCCTAGGTATCCTTTGTCTTGCTGGTGAGAACCTTGTAAGAGCTAGGTAAGGTGTTTCCTCTTGCGATGTTGATTGAGAGAGAGGCACCACTGGTCCTGCGTAGTATCTTATTAGGGATAACCTTCACTTTTTGTTCCTGTTTTTTTGTCTACAATGGAAGGTGATGATGGAGGTGCCACCCCAAAGGACTTCAACGATGTGTGAGCCAGGGTCAATTGCGTGAGGCCCTTGAGTAGGGGCAGAAGGTGATGACAGAAGCTCTCTCCCAGACAATCACCACTGCCATCAAGGACCTTAGACTCCAAGAGTCCCTTGATCGCTTGGATAATCGGATATCCACTCTAACCGATAGGGTGGTTGCATTGGAAACTCATCCCCCACCCGATAGAGATGAGGACGTGGACGCAACCACCAGAGATGCGCGACTTCGACATCGTCTACGCACCAACACTGTAGGTATGGGTGGTAATCATAATCGTGCTCACGATGACCCTTATGCTAAAATTAAATTCAGTATACCTTCATTTTCCAGACATTATGATGATGAGGGATATCTTGATTGGGAGATGACTGTCGAACAAAAATTTAGTGACCATCTTGTACCTGACCAACATAGAGTTAGAAAAGACACTAGCGAATTTAAGGATTTTGCTATCATTTGGTGGACTGGTTTAACTTCTGCGGGGCTTGCACCTACTACATGGGACAAACTTAAGGTTGCTATGCGCAATAGATTTGTTCCCCCTTCTTATAATAGAGATCTGCATAATCTCTTGATGCGCTTAGAATAGGGCGATAATTCTGTGCAGACTTATTATGGTGAGCTTCAAAGGGGTTTGATGCGTTGTGGCATAGTAGAGGGCCTCGAGGATTCTATTTGTCGTTTTTACTCAGGTTTGCAGTGTGAAATTCAGGACATAGTGGATTATAAGGAGTTTAACACTGTCAAGCAGTTGTTTCAGTTGGCTATGTTTCAGTTGGCTATGTTTCAGTTGGCTATGTTTGCAGAAAAAGAGTCAGCAACACATACATGCAGTGTTCGATGACATCTTCTAGCCTGACCAAGCCCTCCTCCTTTCGGGCGCCCCCTCCATCGAGCAAATGACCAATAGATGCCGGAGTGGCTTCACCACCTAAACATTCGAATTCAGGTAAAAAAACTTGCAGGTTCCAGCGGCAAGTGCCTCCTCTGTGCCGTCTACAGGACGCACGCCTGGCATTCAGTGCCATCGCTGCCTCGGATTTGGCCACGTGCAGAAGGATTGCCCAAGTCAGCGGACATACATCGCTACGGATGATGGGTACATCAGCACCTCCGACATCGAAGATGATGCGATAGAAGATGAGACAGTGGACGACGGCGATGTCCTTGGTAGCGTGGAAACGGAGGGTTTTCAGAGCATCATCGTGCACCGCGTGCTCAACACACAGTTGCAACAACCAGAGAAGCTTCAACGCCACAACCTTTTCCAAACCTTCTTTGTCATCCACAATCGACGAGCTCGTGTCATCATTGATGGAGGTAGCTGCAATAATTTGGTGAGTTCAGATTTGGTCAAGAAGCTTGACTTGCCTAGCCGTCACCACCCACATCCATACCATATCATGTGGTTTAATGATGCTAGAAAAGCTAAGGTAACACATACTTGCAGTGTTTCTTTTTCCATTGGTTCCTATGCTAGTCATGTTGATTGTGATGTGGTACCTATGGAAGCTTGTTCACTTTTATTGGGTCGTCCTTGGGAATTTGATAATAATTCTACACACCATTGTAGAAGTAATACATACACTTTTATGCATAAAGGAAAGGAAATTACTTCGCTACCTTTGACCCCTGCTGAAATTGTACAAGCTAATAAAGACCGTGCTGCTAGTTTGAATGGTGCTAATTCTGAAAATCAACAAGTTGCTAAGTCTCTTTACCCACCGAAACAAGACAATCAAATTAAATTAAAGGGTGCTGTCGTGCTTGCTAGAAAATATGACCTTGCTGAAATTTCTGATGATGATGTTTGCTATGCTTTGGCTCGCATGCAGACCTTGTTCTCACTTGATAACATTGCTAGTTCGATACCTCCTGCTGCCACTAACCTTTTGCAGGAATATGAGGACATTTTTCCATCCGAGATACCACCGGGGCTACCACCTATCAAAGGAATAGAGCATCAAATTGATTCGATTCCGAGTGCAACATTGCCAAACCGTGCTGCTTATAGAACCAACCCCAAGTAGACTAAGGAAATTCAGCGACAAGTCCAAGACCTTTTGGACCGCGGCTATGTACATGAAAGCCTTAGCCCTTGTTTCGTTCCTATACTTTTGGTTCCTAAGAAAGATGGTACTTGGTGTATGTGTATTGATTGTAGGGCTATCAATAATATTACTATTCGGTATCGTCATCCTATTCCTATACTTGACGACATGCTTGATGAATTATGTGGCTCCATAGTTTTCACAAAAATTGACTTGTGTAGTGGTTACCACCAGATTCGAATGAAACTTGGCGATGAGTGGAAAACAGCTTTTAAAACCAAATTTGGGTTGTATGAGTGGTTAGTAATGCCTTTCGGATTAACTAATGCACCAAGTACTTTCATGCACTTAATGAATGAGGTTTTGAGGGCTTTTATTGGTCGATTTGTGGTGGTTTACTTTGATGATATCTTGATTTATAGCAAGTCTTTGGATGAACATATGGATCATTTACGTGTTGTTTTTAATGTTTTACGCGATGCACGTTTATTCGCTAACCTTGATAAGTGCATATGTTTCATGGATCGAGTATCTTTTCTTGGATATGTTGTCACTCCCCAGGGAATTGAGGTGGATGAGACAATAATTGAAGCCATAAAGAGCTGGCCGACCCCCAAATCCATCACATAGGTGAGGAGTTTTCTTGGTATTACAGGTTTCTATCGCCGCTTTGTTCCGGATTTCAGCACCATCGCTGCGCCGCTGCATGAGTTGACAAAGAAGAGTGTGGTGTTTCGTTGGGGACAAGCACAAGAGGAGGCATTTACCACTTTGAAGAACAAGCTAACACATGCGCCACTATTACAACTTCCAAATTTTGGTAAGACATTTCAGCTTGAATGTGATGCTAGTGGAATTGGCATTGGGGGTGTGTTGATGCAAGAAGGTAAGCCTGTTGCATACTTTAGCAAAAAAATAAATGGTCCTGTTCTAAACTACTCTACGTATGATAATGAATTGTATGCTCTTGTAAGTTCTTTAGAGACATGGCATCATTATTTGTGGCCTAAGGAATTTATTATACATTCTGATCATGAATCGCTTAAGTATTTTCGCTCTCAAACAAATCTGAATCGTAGACATGCTAAATGGGTTGAATTTATTGAGTCCTTTCCTTACATCATCAAGCATAAGAAAGGGAAGTATAATGTCATTGCTGATGCTTTGTCTAGGCGCTATACTTTGTTGTCCCAACTTGATTGTCGGATTTTTGGACTTGAATCAATAAAAGAACAATATGCAAATAATCCTAATATTAAAGATGTGCTGCTGAATTGTAAAGAGGGACATACAAGGAACAAATTCGTGATCAATGATGGGTTTGTGTTTAGGGCTAACTTCTTATGCATTCCAGTTGGTTCTGTTCACCTTTTGTTGCCACAGGAAGCACATGGGGGAGGCTTGATGGGGCACTTTGGTGCTAAAAAGACAGAAGATGTTTTGGCCTCACATTTCTTTTGGCCAAGAATGAGGAGAGACGTCGAACGATTCATCGGTCGCTGGAATACATGTCAAAAAGCTAAGTCTCAATTGAATCCACACGGTTTATACATACCTCTCCCTGTTCCTTCTATTCCATTGGCGGATATTTATATGGATTTTATGTTGGGATTGCCATGGACAAAGAGGGGGAGGGATAGCATTTTTGTTGTTGTGGATCGATTTTCTAAGATGACACATTTTATACCATGTCATAAATGTGATGATGTTGTCTATATTGCTGACCTCTTTTTCAAAGAAATTGTACGTTTGCATGGTATGCCTTCTACTATTGTTTTAGATCGTGATGCAAAATTTTTGAGTCACTTTTGGCGTACTTTGTGGAACAAGTTGGGTACCAAATTATTATTTTCTACCACTTGTCACCCACAAACTGATGGCCAAATGGAGGTGGTCAACCACACTTTAGGCTCCATGTTGAGGGCTTTTTTGAAGAAAAATTTGAAGATGTGGGAAGAATGTTTGCCTCATGTGGAGTTTGCATACAATCGAGCAACACATTCTACCACCAAGGTAAGTACTTTCCATGTAGTGTATGGTTTTAACCCTCGTGCTCCTATCGATATTTTGCCTTTACCTACCAGTGAGATAATACATAATGATGCTAAAGAGCGTGCTGAATTTAATTTGAAACTGCATGAAACAACTAAGGAAAACATTGCAAAGATGACTGAAAAATATAGGATTGCTGGTAGTAAAGGTAGGAAGGAAGTTAAGCTTGCACTGGGCGATTTAGTTTGGTTGCACTTGAGGAAGGATAGATTTACAGATTTAAGAATGTCTAAGTTGATGCCTTGAGCTAATGGTCCGTTCAAAATACTTGAGAAGATTAATGATAATGCATATAAACTTAAGTTGCCTCACAAGTTTGGGGTCAGTTCTACCTTTAACATTTCAAATTTGAAGCCTTACATGGGGGAAGATGATACGTTAGAGTTGAGGACGACTCCAATTCAAGAGGGGGAGGATGATGAGGACATAACTTCTCCGCTGTACATTCAAAGTCCGATCACTAGAGCTCGTGCACGACACTTGAATTTAGAGGTGAGCTCATTCCTAAGCATTTCAAATTATGAATTTGAGAATAGATTGCTACCTAATGATTATATTGTGATTAGGAACCAAGGAGAGGACAAGGAAATTCATGGAGAAGGACTTGGAGGCGTGGAGGTACAGCAAGGGAGTGCAAGAAAAGTTGGAGATCCGATCCAAGTCGACTTCGTGTCCAATTCGGACTCTAGTACCACCTGACTGTAAAACGGACGCCTAGGATGCATACGACCTCCGATTTGGACGTTCCACATATGGTTTGAAAGATGAGAAGATAACCTTTCCAATGGGACCAACCTCACATCATGATAAAGTCGGAGTCATCGGCAATTGTCAAAATAGTACCGATTTCAAGAAACATTTCGGTGTTGCGTCACCCGTTTGGGCCTTTGGCCCATGTACCGAGTTGGAGTCACTTAAGGACGTGTTTTAGGGTTAAATCACGTAAATTAGCTTATATAAACAGCAGCCGCCACTGTATATCACGGGTTTTGCTTAGATTATTCTGTCCAAAACAGTTTCACCGTCATATCGGTTTGTAGAACCCCAATTTATGAGTTTAATCATACATCTGCAATTCGGTTGCATTATTCTCGGTTCTTGCCTGTGTTCTTCGATTCGCAGGCAAGTATTAGCCTTCTTGGCGAGGTCAACCGAGCACCGTTCGGTCAATAACAAGAGGAGACATTGTGCTGCGATTGCGGGCTCAAGACGTGCCGTCTAGAAGCCGGGTCGATTTGTGTATCGACTCTACCAAATCAAGAGATATCAGAACCTTTCAGAAGATTGGGAACCCTAGTTTACATCAAGCACAAACCTTGGTGGGTGCAGCTATTGAGAAGAGCATCAATACGTAATTTGTTGAGGGAAAACTATTCTAGCACTATAACGTCCCTAGCGCACACGAAACATGCAAGAATAGAATTACAGGAACATAAGAAAACATCATAGGCAATTGTTGGGGGAAAATGCTTCACTTTCAGGACTTAGAGATTAACAGTTCAAGATAACTTATCAGCTTCGGAGCTGATAAGCTTATGCCCGAAGGTGGTGGAGTCGTTAAGCCGAAGGGTGCTTCAACTTACAATCCGAAGGAACCCTCCGCAGGATATGAAGCTCCGGTAATAAACGGCAAGGTTGATAAGATGTTTGACTTATCTACTTACTCCGGGTAGATTTTACCATTTTAACCCTGTTCAGGGTACCGAATAGTTTACACTATGTCGGTTGTAATTGAGGGGTAAATAGGTCTTTTCCTTAGAATTTTTTGCCTATAAATACCCCCCTTTTTACCCTGTAATAGGCATCGAATATTTAGCTATTCAAAACACACATTCGGACTACTTAAGCTATTATCCAATTCGGAGGCTTGAGATAGTTCTCAACACAAATTCACTGTTTGTTAGTTCTTGATTTTAGAGAACCTGTTAGCGTAATCTTTTACGACAACACTTGGCACCGACCATGGGTTTAGGCATCGAATACTCAGCTATTCAATACACACATTTGGACTACTTAAGCTATGACAGCATGGCCTTCTTCACATGGCGATCTCCATCTCCATGGCTCCCATCATTGAGTGAGTGCTCCAAGCCTCCATGAAGATTACTAGTCCATACTATTTACATGGGCTGAATCACCGCAGAAATGACATGCAAGCCGTTATAAATTTTACATCAGCCTTAGGCTATAAATAACCATGACACATAGGTCATATTTAATTTACATTCATTGCATGCATCTCATATATCACATTTTTCCATGGCCATGCCAGTCACATCATTCAATGCAAAAAAAAGTTAGGCGAGCAATCTACAAGTTCCTGGATTCTAGATCTAAAAACCCTACTCAATAGGCTCGGTTTTTCATATTCGTGTGGGTCGGAACATCCAATCTAGTATCATAACTTCCGCTCCCCAGATCTTCCGATCAACATCGGAATCCCGGACCGCAACAATTGCTTTCTGTATCGAAACCCTCAAAACCGTAATAGATCCAATCTGTTCGCCCACTTCGAAACTTCCGATCCTGGATTAGAACTTCTAACATGGTTATTTTAGGCCTCGTGATACAGTACAACATGCAATAGATCCAATATGCTATCACCTACCTCGAAACTTCCAATACCATATCCGAACTTTCAATCAGTACAAAATTCTCTGATTCTGAATCGGAACTTTTGGCTCGTTGGAACTTCCGATACCATATCGGAAGTTCCGAAACAACATTTGCTCTTTGTACCGAGACCAGATAATAATCGGAAATTCCGATACTACCTACCGGAACTTCCGATCCATGGAATTTTCTTGGGCATATCCATCAAGATAAACTGGCACTATACTGTTTCAGCCTATGCCTCTATTAACATTAAAATCTATCGATCAAAATACTGACGCACTGACGCCGATTCAACAATCCAAAAGCACGCAGATACTTAGATATAACCCTAAGCATAACACGACATCGATGTCACGTTTCGACAACCCTTGATAGTGACAAAGGAAATAAACTGAGTCGCCAAGTAATTAAGCAATACCAAAATATTATTTAAATAACCAAATTGTCGGGGAAGTGATCCAACTGGCCAAGTCAGGGCCGGTCAGACCGAAGGTACACTGCCAGTCAGACTAGCAGTGTGAAGGTATCGCCGAAGGGAGTCCTCTAGCGTAGACTGCGAAGGGTAGCCAAAGGGGGTCTCCATCCTTTGGCCGGTCCAATCGGAAGAGTACCTTCGGTCATACTGAAGGTGGCCGAAGGGGACCTCTGGCCTTTGTTCGGTTAGACCAAAGTATAATCTCCAGTTGACTAGAAAGGTGTGAAAGGCTCTAAAGGAGAGGCTTAGGCGTTTGGTGCGAGGCATCCCGACGCCGCCTGCGAAGCCCGGTGAGATCAGCTTCGTACCACCGGTTAGACCGTAGCATGCCAACATGTCAGATGACGGCGTGACACAGGTCGGTTAGACCAGGGTAATGCCCCTAGTCAGACCGATGGCTCCTGGACGTTGGTCTCCGGTGTTCCGGCGACCATTTTATCAAAGACGGATGAATTCAGGAGTTCTTAGGGAAGAAGTTGGATATGAAAACACCGCAAAAACACCAAATGATCAAAGGCAATTCAGCCTAGAGACTGAATTATGATAAAACCGATAAAACTAATAGAAATCCGTTAAGTGGATTAAACGGGTGATTCACGAGCGAATCAAAAAGGCTTCTGTTGACCAGGATTGACTTAGACTTAGGTACACGGGCGTGAGTGATTGCCGGGCTGAGCGAGCTGCGGAATCAGGCCGGCCCAATCCGGGTACCTGGTGCAAAGTCGGTGGAGGCTTTATCAGTTTCGGCGCAAAACTGACGACCGCTGATCTTGTATCGGACTGTCCATAAGAGAAGCCGTAGTCGCTACGAAAGCTTAGCTTCCAGATAAGTCATAGGAGTTTTCTATTTTGTCCCTAGGCCCACAGTCAGTCAGTCAAGTCTGTAAAAAATCCTAAGGGCAGTTTAGTCTTTTCCTTTATTTCAGCGTTTGTAAAAAACCCTAAGGGGCTGATGGAATATTCCTAGCTATTGGGCATCCTATAAATAGGACCCCAATCCCAAGGGTTAGGTCACCCTTTGCTGAAATCTCTTTTTAAATCAATTCCTTGGGTCATTCCTCTTTGTTCCCTGCGTTTCTCTCCCATGTTCATGCGTGCGCCTCTAGGAATGTTCTCCTGTTCTTCATGATTTCATTTTGTTCTTCTCTGATCTGAAGATTTTATTCCTGCCGGTTTGTGTGCGACATTTCTTGTGTAGTTTTGTAGCTTCGTTTTCCATGCGCCTGTTGCTTATTCATGTGCGATTGTGTCTCTGTTGCTTCTGTTCTTTTGTGGAGTAGTACTAGTTCTTGCATGTAGCAAGTAGTACCTACTCCCTGTAGCAACAATACACTAGTACTCTAGCCTTGCTTTTCCTGTGTAGCCTTTTTGATTGAGTAGACAGGACTATGTCTCTCTCTGGCTATTTTGGCGAAGCCCCCTCGTTTGCGCGAAGTCCTTCTGTTGTGTGGAGCAGGCTTCAACCTGACTTCTTCGAAGGCTTCGCTAGGACTCCGAACTTGAACTGTGAATCTAGCTTCGAAGTGGGCTCTGTTCTAAGGTTTTTTGTTCTGGCATACTTCGGCACTCTTTTGCGAAGCATACTTCGACAGGCTTCGAAGTTAGCTTCGAAGCATGTCTCTCTGATAGACTTCGCTCGATGTATGTTTTCTAAGAAATTGTTCTACTGTTGTCATTTTTGTTGATCTCAGTTTGTGAGTTCGAAGCTTGTTTTTTGAAGTATGTTTCATTACTTCGATCTCTTGTGAGAGCAACAGAACACTTCGATTCGAAGCTGGTCTGTGGTTCAGAGGTTACCACTTCGGTAGTTGTACCTCGTTCAAACTAGCTTCGAAGGTAGAGTGTAGGCTTCGATTTGGTTTTTGCTGCAGCAGGTTTGGCTTCGCTTCTCGTTCGAAGATTGCTTTTCTGTGAACTTTGTTCGAAGCTTTCTGATCGAAGTTTGGACTTCGAAGTACACTGGTCGAAGCAAGCTTCGATACACTCATACTTCGCTTTGAAGCATACTTCGCTCTCTGCTACACTCGAACTAGGCTAGACTCAACGAACCTTCGGCACTTCAACGACAACCTTTGCTAGACTTCGACAAGGGACTCTGAAGCAGGCTTCGACTCAGCGAAGCACGCTTCGACACAGCGAAGCAGGCTTCGCCAAGTTTCGAACAGGAGACAAATTTGAACAGTAACTTCTCATCTCTTTTCATGTACACTTAGATCATCTGCTGAGAAGTTTGATTTGCCATGTTTTGAATATTTTGTTTATCTGCCTGTATTGGTGTTTCTCTGTCAAGGACACCAGTATTTTCTAGGCTAGATACTTTTAGACTCAGGCAATCTATTCACGCTTTGCTGCTTAGTCATTTGAGGTGCGTTGGGTGTTGGGAGCAGTCCATAGATTCGAAAGAATTTTTAAGGTGCCCATTCACCCCCCCTCTGGTTGCTACTTTCGGTCCTACAAGTGGTATCAGAGCCTGGTTAGGGTTTTTCCATACATTAACCTGTTCTAAACCCCAGTAGTGATCATGACGTCTCCTGGCAAGGTCCCGTCCTTGGAAGCCTATGTCTATAACTATTGGAAGACTCGCATGCGAGCCTATCTTATGAGCCAGGGCTCGGACATCTGGGACATTTGCGTTCACACCACGTTTGTTATATTGCCAGTCGCAAAGCATGGTACTCCAGGTATCATTGCCCAGCATCTGAGCAATAGTAAGGCTGTGAATATCTTGTTTTCTGGTCTAGGTCCCACTGAGTTTGAGCGTGTGAGCCATCTCTCCACTGCGAGAGAGATCTGGGCTACCCTCAAGGCAAACCATGAGGAAACAGCCTAGGTCAAGGCTCGGCTCTATCAAACCTACCGGCGTGAATATGAGAACTTCACACAAAAGCCGGGTGAATCTGTTGAAGCGTTGTTTGGTCATTTTCAATCGATCATAAACAAGCTTCGGGACAACAAGGCTGAGGGTGCTCAGTTAGTCTCAGATCACGAGCAGGCGCTCAAGGTTCTCCATACCTTGGACCCAAAGATCTGGGAGATCAAGGTATCCTCTATCGTTGAGATAACTTCTTATGATACCTTGACCATTTCTGAGTTGTTTAGCAAGCTGAAGGCCACTGAGGTTGATATCCAGCTAAGATCAAATCTCACTGGCTCTGGATCAAAGTCCCTGGCCCTTGCTACACCTTCTGTTGATCCCTCTTCTGTGAGCTGTGCTGGGTTCTCTTTGATGTCTATCACTGAGGACCAGCTTCAGTCTTTGGGAGATGATGATTTGTGTCTTTTTAATAACCGGGTGCGTCATGTTTATGACAAAAGAATGTTCAAAAGACACAGCATGAAATCCGGCTGCTTTGAGTGTGGTGACCCAGGACATTTCATCGCCGACTGCCCCAAGCGTAATGGTCACAAGAAGGGAACCGGTGGTGGCTTCCACGAATCCGGCAAGCACAAGAGCTCCTCCTTCAACAAGGGCAAGCCAAAGACCAGATTCTTCAGAAAGGCCCTGAAGGACTACCGGTGACTCCGATGACTACGACGATGACGACAACGAAAAGGTATCATCTTATGAATGCGAAATCGTTGATTTACTTGAAAGCAATCGTCATGAGTTAAAATATCGGGAAAAACTGCTTAGGGGAGCTAAGAAGAGGATAGATGAGTTAGAGAGTGAGCTTGCCGTGGCCAACGGCAGAATTGAGAGTCTATCTTCTTCCCCCTGATTGGGTGATAGCAGTGAGTGCCCAAAGTGTGAGGTGCTTCTGTGTGACCTGTCGACTCTGAAGTCCAGGTACACAGAAAGGGTTGATGAGAGGGATGCTTTGGCCACTGAGCTTGAAAGCGCTCAGCTGGAGCTAAAAGATGCTCAAGCCACTGTTGTCGCACCCTGTGCTGATTGCCCATCTCATCTAGCTGTCTTAGCTGAGCTAAAAGCCAAGGGAAATGAACGTTTAGGGGATTTGGAGAGAGTGAGAGCTGAGCTGGCACAGACTAGGCTAGAGCTTGAGACACTGTCAGTTCCACCCACTGTCTGTGATAACTGTTTGTCTCTAAGAATGGAGTTGATCAAGCTGAAAGCCGAAAAGTCTGTCCAAGTAGAAAGTGAGTGTGAGACCTGCTTGTCTTAGGTGGAGGTTCTAGCTTCCTTGAGAGAGGAGCTAGCTGATTCTCAGAATGAGAACTTTTACATCCGTTCTATCTTGAGTTGGATCAGTGCCAGAAAGCCACAACTCGGCATAATGATCCAGCAGTTTAAGAGACAGGATGGGTTTGGGGTAGGTTACACCTACACCAAGGCTGACTTTGAGAGTGCCATTAGCCGGGCAGTGGAGTGGAGTAAAATGACTCCAGAGCAGAGATACCCCAAGACTCACTCCACTGAGTCTTCCCTGGCTAGTCAGCCCAAGGATGGAGTGATCCATGAACAGCCCAAAGCTCCACCCAAGAAGCCCATCTGGGTTCCAAAGCCCAAACACCTCCACACTTATCTTCACTCTCTTCCTGGACCCTCTCAACCCAAGAAGACGACACCCAACACCACTAAGCCCAAGAACCCCAAGCCTCAACCACATCCCAAGAAGCCCACCTACCATTGTGAGTATTGTCAGAGAAAAGGGCATCTTGCGGAGTTTTGCTTCAGGAGGAAGCGGGTTGAGAGAGCAGAGAGAGCTCATGGTGGTCAGGAGCAGTTCTACCAGCAGGGTGGTAGACTGCGTGTTCCTCGACGCGGGGAGAGGCTGGAGGCCAGGCCACGTCGTGTAGGTGGTGGTAGAGGAGACGACTTTCATTCCCGTGCTCCAGTTGGTGGTGTTCGTTCCGGCAGAGTTCCAGGCCGTTTTTGGCTACGGTCCTGGACCTCGTGGCCAAGGTTTTAGGCAGAACCATGGACCGCGCTTTGAGCCACGCTTTGGTCCAAATTCTTCTGATGGTTTCGCTTTCCATCTTTTGAGCAGATGGCTCGACATTGGTTTAGCTTTTTTGCTAAACCTGGTGCCCGACCATTTGCTCCCCCTTACAACCACTGATTGTGCAGGATTGGGGACTGTAGAACATTTGGATCATGGACTCAGGATGCTCTCGCCACATGACGGGACATCACAGATGGTTCTACAGTCTCACTCCCCCAAGCTCCAAAGAGTACATCACTTTCGGGAACAGTGGTCAAGGGAAGGTACAAGGCATTGGCTCAATTCGCATTTCAGATCATTTCTCTTTGAAGAATGTTGCCTTGGTTAAAAATTTTAACTTTAACTTGATATCTGTTTCGCAACTTCTTGAGGATGGTTTGGAAGTGCGTTTTAAGAAGGGCAATTCTTTTGTGTTTGATTCTAGAGGGTCTTTGATTTGCCAGATCTTACCATTTGGTCAAGTTTTTCGAATTGACTTCTCTAGTTCCTTTGGCCCTTCTCGCTGTTTGATTGCTGGATCTTCTTCTGAGCTCTAGAAGTGGTATAGGAGGTTAGGTCATTTGAGTTTTGATCTGCTAGTCAGGTTAAGCTCTATGGACCTCATTCGAGGATCGCCCAAGCTTAAAATGGAGAAAGATCTAGTTTGTCATCCTTGTCGTCATGGGAAAATTGTTGCCGCTTCTCACTCACCTATGACTCAGGTGATGACTTCGTATCCGGGCGAGCTGTTACACATGGACACTGTCGGTCCAGCTCGGGTACGCTCAGTCAGTGGGAAGTGGTACACGCTTGTCATTGTTGACGATTTTTCTCGATTCTCGTGGGTTTTCTTCTTGGAGTCTAAGGATGAGACTTTTCATTTTGTTCATGACCTGATTTTGAAGCTGAAGAATGAGAACAATGGTCGGATGCGAGCAATTCGCTCTGACAACGGCTTTGAGTTCAAGAACTCTTAGTTCATCAGCTTCTGTAGTGATCAGGGTCTTGACCATCAGTTTTCTGCTCCTTACACTCCCCCACAGAACGGCGTTGTGGAACGAAAGAACCACACGCTAGTCGAGATGGCCAGGACGATGCTCGATGAGCACAGGACTCCTAGGCGTTTTTGGGCTGAAGCCATGAACACGGCTTGCTATCTGGCCAACCGCATTTTTCTTAGAGCTTACCTGGGTAAGACCTCATACGAGTTGCGTTTTGGCAGACAGCCCAAAGTGAGCCACTTGCGAGCGTTTGGCTGCAAGTGCTTTGTGCTCAAGAAGGGAGGGCATTTGGACAAGTTTGAGTCTCGTTGCTGGGATGGTGTTTTTCTTGGTTATGCATTGCATTCTCGAGGCTTCCGTGTTTGGAACCTCGATTCCCAGCAACTTGTCGAGACTTGTGAGGTTTCTTTCGATGAGTCCTTGCCTTCTTTGACTCCTTCTTTTGAGCTTTCTGGTGATGATGAGCTCGGAGAGTCCATCTTCGAGGAAGATGAGGATACTCCAGCTGCTGATGAGGGTAGGCCTTTTGCACCTCCCACAGAGCCCACACCTTCTGAGACTTCGACTGAGGATGAGGGTGGAACTCTGATCACTACTTCCACTTCGATCGAGCCCCCTCAGTCGAGTCCAGAGGTGCTAGCTGCTGACTCCGGTGAGGTGACTTTAGATCACCAGGGATCCCAAGTAGTTCAGCGTGATCACCCCTCAGAGCTCATCATTGGTGATTTGATTGAGAGAACTTTGCGTTCATCTGGTGCCTCTCTTGCTGTGTTTGCTGAATCTGCTTTTGTTGCATCTTTTGAGCCCAGAGATGTTTCTCATGCTCTTTCTGATTCTAATTGGATTAACGCTATGCAAGAAGAGCTTGAGAATTTTGTCCGTAATCAGGTGTGGACACTAGTTGAGCCGCCACCAGGATGCAACCCCATAGGCACCAAGTGGGTGTTCAAGAACAAACAAGGTGAAGATGGGGTTGTGGTGCGCAACAAAGCCCGACTAGTTGCCTAGGGTTTTTGCCAGAAGGAAGGTATTGATTATGAAGAAACCTTCGCTCTTGTTGCCCGTCTTGAGTCCATTCGCATTCTCTTAGCTTTTGCCGCTTCAAAGGGTTTTAAGCTTTTTCAAATGGACGTTAAGAGTGCTTTTCTGAACGGGTTCATAGAGGAGGAAGTTTATGTTAGGCAACCTCCTGGTTTTGAGAACCCTAAGTTTCCTCGACATGTTTTTAAGCTGCAGAAAGCTTTATACGGGTTGAAGCAAGCCCCCAGGGCTTGGTATGACTGGTTGAAGAAGTTTTTGTTGGGGAAGGGCTTTGTGATGGGTTCTGTGGATAAGACTCTCTTCTTGCTGAGAGTTGCTTTAGATTTCTTAGTTGATCAGATTTACGTGGACGATATTATTTTTGGCGGTACTACTCATTCTCTTGTGTCCAAGTTTTCTGAGCAGATGCACAACGAGTTTGAGATGAGCCTCATGGGTGAGCTCAAGTACTTCTTAGGGCTCCAGATCAAGCAGACCAAGGACGGCACCTTCATCCACCAAGGTAAGTACACTAGAGACATGTTGAAAAAGTTCGACTTTGGTGGAGAGTTGAAGCCTCAGATCACCCCAATGGGCACATCTGCGGGCCTGGACAAGGACGATAGCGGTGTCAAGGTCAACGAGAGAGAGTTTTGAGGGATGATTGGTTCATTGCTATACTTAACGGCGACAAGACTGGACATACAGTTCGCCGTGGGACTTTGCGCGCATTTCCAGTCTTCACCACGCGCGTCTCATCGGCAGGCTGTCAAGCGCATCTTCAGGTATCTCACTTATGCGCCCGATCTTGGTCTTTACTATTCAGCATCATCATCTCTTGATTTATCTGGCTTTTCGGATGCCGACTTTGGTGGGTGCCAGTTGGATCGCAAGTCGACTTCCGGTACTTGCCAGTTTCTTGGTTCTTCTCTTGTCTCTTGGTCTTCTCGAAAGCAATCTGGAGTTGCTCTTTCGACCACTGAGTCTGAGTATGTAGCTGCTGCTAGCTGCTGCTCACAGTTGGTTTGGATGATTTCCACTCTGCGAGATATTCGGTTGTTCTTTCCTACCAGAGTTCCTTTGTTTTGCGACAGCACCAGTGCAATTAGTGTAGGGAAAAACCCTTGTCTCCATTCAAAAACCAAACACATTGATGCGCGCTTTCATTTTCTGCGGGATCAATATGAGAAAGGTGTCATTGACCTTGTTCATGTTGATACCCATCATCAGTTGACTGACATTTTCACCAAACCCCTAGATCAGTCTACTTTTGAGCGTTTACGAGGGGATTTTGAGTCAGTTTTCCTTCTTCATTACTCTTTTCTTGAGTCTTTTTGTGTGTGTTCATATCATACATATTCACATATCATGCTTTTGAGCTGCTTCTGTTATATGATTGAACTACTTTACTTATTCTAGCTGGTACATGATTTGAATACTTGTCAATGATCATGCTTTGGTTCAGTTCACTTGATATGTCTGATATCTGTCATATGCATGGCTTTTATGCTTTAAAACTTGAAAAATGATCACCATTGCTTTGGGTAACTAGCATGCATAGGCTGAATGTTCTTGCTATCTGTTACATGCCTTGTAGCTAGTTCCTAACTTAGATGCAAACATGCAACTTGGACATCTTTCTGCTTTAAAACATGGAAATGTGCTATAAAAATGATGAAAAATCAATAAAAATGAAAATTCCATGCCTTTTTATGCATAACTTGAAAAGATCCAGGTGGGTTTGTTTTGTCGCATTGCATTGTTCTAGACTGCGTACCATAACACTTTGGTATGAACTAGGACAATGTTGTGTATGCCAAGACCAATGTCTTAAGCTTCTGATGGTCCAGTTCTGGCCTAGGCTTGACTTGGTCGGTCAGCATAAGGTTTGACACGCAAATAACCCCTGGCAAAAATGTAAAAGGAAAAAGAAAAAGCCTGAAAATTGAAATGATAACAAGTTTGCTGAAGCACTTTGTCTTTGGACAATGCTTATCTTGGTAGATATCAGTTAGCTTCTACATCTCATGCTTTATCTTGCTTGTCAACAAGAAAATTTGGTGATGTTTTTGTTTGCAAAAACTGAAAAATGCGTGCTAATGACTTTCTTTGGATATCATCTGTTGCACTGATCATGCCATGTGTCTCAGATAGTATGCCATCTGAGAAGCATGCTTTCTACACTCCACCTGCACCCCAGTTGCATTCATTGCATATTTTGAGGGGGAGTTGCATTTCAGGGGGAGTCTGTGTCTCTTTTGAGTGCTTGATGAGTTCACTTGTCAACAAGGGGGAGAAATTTTTGGGATAAGAGTTCAAGGGGGAGTTTTTGTCCCATTTTCCCTTATTCTTTTGATATCCTTGTTGATGTTTCTGAGATCGCACTCATTTTGAGCTTTTACCTTTGGTTAACCATAATGACCACTTCTTGCTTTTGTTCGGCTTTTGGTCATTAGGGTTAAACTTTTACGTTATTTTCTTCTTATTTGTTTTCTTGTGCTTTGTTTTCGTGTTTCCACATGTGTTCGCAAGTACTGAAGAGCTGAAGAAGTGAAGTGTTGACAATGCACTCATTAAGGGGGAGATTGAGGAGCCATGCTGAATAGCGTGGGCCTCATGGCTCCAGTTGTGATGAGTCATTGTCAACGATAGTCAAAGAGGACAGAGGAAGAGAGGAGATCTGCTGCTTCATGGGCCGCGTGTGACTCAGGTACACGGGCAGCGAGCGACTATCGGGCAGAGAGGCCGCGAAGTCGGGCTGGCCCAATCCGGGTACATGGGCCAGGAGCAGCAGAAGACCCACTGGGCTGTTGACCAGGATTGACTCAGGTACACGGGCGTGAGTGATTGCCGGGCTGAGAGAGCTGCAGAATCAGGCCGGCCCAATCCGGGTACCTGGTGCAAAGTCGGTGGAGGCTTTGTCAGTTTCGACGCAAAACTGACGACCGCTGATCTTGTATCGGACTGCCCAGAAGAGAAGCCGTAGTCGCTACGAAAGCTTAGCTTCCAGATAAGTCATAGGAGTTTTCTATTTTGTCCCTAGGCCCACAGTCAGTCAGTCGAGTCTGTAAAAAATCCTAAGGGCAGTTTAGTCTTTTCCTTTATTTCAGCGTCTATAAAAAACCCTAAGGGGCTGATGGAATATTCCTAGCTATTAGGCAGCCTATAAATAGGGCCCCAATCCCTAGGGTTAGGTCACCCTTTGCTGAAATCTCTTTTTAAATCAATTCCTTGGGTCATTCCACTTTGTTCCATGCGTTTCCTCCCCTATTCATGTGTGCGCCGCCAGGAATGTTCTCCTGTTCTTCATGATTTCATTTTGTTCTTCTTTGATCTGAAGATTTTATTCCTACCGGTTGGTGTGCGACATTTCTTGTGTAGTTTTGTAGCTTCGTTTTCCGTGCGCCTGTTGCTTATTCATGTGCGATTGTGTCTCTGTTGCTTCTGTTCTTGCGTGGAGTAGTACTAGTTCTTGCATGTAGCAAGTAGTACCTACTCCCTGTAGCAACAGTACACTAGTACTCTAGCCTTGCTTTTCCCTTGTAGCCTTTTTGATCGAGTAGACAGGACTATGTCTCTCTCTGGCTATTTTTGGCGAAGCCCCCTCGTTTGCGCGAAGTCCTTTTGTTGTGTGGAGCAGGCTTCGACCTGACTTCTTCGAAGGCTTCGCTAGGAATCCGAACTTGAACTGTGAATCTAGCTTCGAAGTGGGCTCTGTTCTAAGGTTTTTTGTTCTGGCATACTTCAGCACTCTTTTGTGAAGCATACTTCGACAGGCTTCGAAATTAGCATCGAAGCATGTCTCTCTGATAGACTTCGCTCGAAGTATGTTTTCTGAGAAATTGTTCTACTGTTGTCATTTTTGTTGATCTCAGTTTGTGAGTTCGAAGCTTGTTTTTCGAAGTATGTTTCAATACTTCGATCTCTTGTGAGAGCAACAGCACACTTCGATTTGAAGCTGGTCTGTGGTTCAGAGGTTACCACTTCGGTAGTTGTACCTCGTTCAAACTAGCTTCGAAGGTAGAGTGTAGGCTTCGATTTGGTTTTTGCTGCAGCATGTTTGTCTTCGCTTCTCGTTCGAAGATTGCTTTTCTGTGAACTTTGTTTGAAGCTTTCTAATCAAAGTTTGGACTTCGAAGTACACTGGTCGAAGCAAGCTTTGATACACTCATACTTTGCTTCGAAGCATACTTCGCTCTCTACTACACTCGAACTAGGCTAGACTAAACGAACCTTCGGCACTTCAACGACAACCTTCGCTAGACTTCGACAAGGGACTCCGAAGCAGGCTTCGACTCAGCGAAGCAGGCTTCGACTCAGCGAAGCAGGCTTCGACACAGCGAAGCAGGCTTCGCCAAGTTTTGAACAGGAGACAAATTTGAACAGTAACATCTCATCTCTTTTCATGTACACTTAGATCATCTGCTGAGAAGTTTGATTTGCCATGTTTTGAATATTTTATTTATCTTCCTGTATTGGTGTTTCTCTGTCAAGGACACCAGTCTTTTCTAGGCTAGATACTTTTAGACTCAGGCAATCTGATCACGCTTTGCTGCTTAGTCTTTTGAGGTGCGTTGGGTGTTGGGAGCAGGCCATAGATTCGAAAGAATTTTTAAGGCGCCCATTCACCCCCCTCTGGTCGCTACTTTCGGTCATACACCTAGAGCGATTTCAACAACTCTAAAAGGACATTCCCATCTAGGCGACCATTTACCAAACTTTGGGCTTTTAGTGCCTAGAGGAAAAATCCTGTTCCAAACCAAGTCACCAACTTGAAACAATTTTTCTTTCACTTTCTTATTGTAAGCTCTAGCCACTCCTGTCTTATCTATCTCTATTGGCTCTAGAGATCTTAATCTCTTATCAGCCACATCTTCCAAATTGTCCTTCAAGATAACTTCATAATCACAGGCCGATAAGTCATTTTGCTTAAGCAACCTCAAAGAGCCAAGATTCACCTCTACGGGTAAAATGACTTCTTGTCCATACACAAACTCATATGGACTTATCTTGGTGGCGCCATGCTTTGCAACTCTACATACCCATAATGCCTCAGAAAGCACTTCATGCCACCTTCTAGGAAACTCTTCAATCTTTTTCTTAATAAGCTTAATCATAGTTTTATTACTAGACTCGGCCTGGCCATTGGCCTGAGTATAGTATGGTGAAGAATTTATCAACTTTATAACATAAGATTCCGCAAAATCACACACTTATTTAGAAACAAAAGAAGCACCCTGATCTTTATTAAGAGTTTGAGGAATACCGAATTTATGTATAATGTGCTTCAAGATGAAATTAATTACCTCTTTATGTGTCATGTTCTTGAGAGGCACGACTTCGGTCCACTTGCTGAAGTAATCTGTAGATATCAACATGAACCAATGACCTTTTGAAGAGGAATGATAAATTTGGCCGATGAAGTCCAAGGCCCATCCTCGGAACAACCATGGTTTGATAATGGGATTAAGCAAAGATGCATGAGCTAGCTGAATATTACCAAACCTTTGACATTCTTCACATCCTCTATAATACTTAAAAAGAATCCTCAGTCATAGTAGGCCAATAAAAACCCGCACTTTTGAACATCCAACTCATTTTTTAGGCCGACTGATGAATACCACAAAGACCTTCATGCACCTCACCCGCAACAAGTCTAGACTGATCAACATTCAAACAATCAAAAGTACACCATTAATTGTTCGGTGATACAGCTCATCATCAAGCAACACAAATTTAAACTCTTGCCACCGAACTTTCTGATCAACTCGCTTGCTAGGATCTCTCAAATATTGAATAATTGGAGTCCTCCAATCATCCTCGTGGTTTTCTGAAGGTCTCGCCAAATTCTCACTTGAATTGGTGTTCAAATTACAAACCTCTGCTTACCTCCCGTGTCCCAAACCATCCTAACACAGGGCAGTCAGACCGGCCATAGTGGGTCGGTCACACCGACTGTTGTAGGATGACTAGCATGGGGCGGACAGACTGGCCTAGCATGGCTGGTTAGACCGACTACACACCATCAGTTCAGCTGGTCGTGTCAGGTCGGTCAGACCGGTGTACTCTGACTCTCATGGTAAAACTAAGTCAAGCATTGATTTTTCTTGTGTGAAAAATTTACCTCTTTTAATTTGGTAACCAGATGCTTGCTGAGAAAAATCATTTGCTGCTGAGTTGGCTTCTCTAGACACATGTGAAATCTCAAAATCATGAAAAATGACAATAATGTCTAGACATTTATCTAAGTAACAATTCAATAAACCATTAAAGCATTGAGAAATTCTAGCTACTTCTTGAACAACTAATAGAGAATCACCATATGTATGAAAATATTTAACACCCATGGAGCTTAACAATTCAAGTGCTAGCAATAGAGCTTCATATTCGGCTTGATTATTAGTACAAGGAAACTCTTATCGAGTCGAGGTCTCGAAACTCATACCACTAAGTGATATGAGCACAACTTCAACACCTTGGCCATTCTGACAAGCCTAACCATCAAATTAAAGTTTCCATGGCACTAATTCAATCAAAGCAGTATCACTACTCCAATTGACATCTACATGGTGATCAACTATAAAGTTTGCAACGACCTGGCCTTTCATAGATTTCAAAGGTTCATAAGCCAAATCATACCCAATTAAAGCATGAGCCCACTTTCCGATTCTCCCACTTAGAATCGACTTTTGCAACATTTATTTTTTAACATCTGTTTGACAAGTAACAATACATGTACTAGATACAAGATATTGGCGAAGTTTGGTACATGCATAATATAGTGATAAACATAAATGCTCTAAGAACACGTACCTCATCTCGGTGTCTAATAGGCGGCGACTCAAAAACGTGATGATGTACTCCTTTCCCTGCACCTCTTGAGTCAACATAGTTCGTATCACGCTATCTTCTGCAACAACGTATAGCCGAAACATAATCCTAGCTTATGGTGCTCTTACCAAAGGTGGTGATGACAAGCACTCCTTAATTCGCTCAAAAGGACATTGCTGATGTTGGGGGAAAATATTCCATCTTCAGGGTTATTGCAGTAACAGGGCAAAGGTTGGTGATTAAGTCCAAGATTTCCAGCATATGACTCCGGGGATGCATTGAGTCAAGTTCGAAGTATGATGACGGACTCCAATTCGGACTATATCTTCGAACTTGAACTCTTCAAAGAGCTTCCTTGCTAGCTAAGATGGAAGACTTATCTTCTTTCTCATTAGATTAGTCTTTTACCATTTTAGCACTATTAAGGGTACCGAATAGTTTCCACTATGTCGGTTGTAATAGAGGGGTAAAAGGGTATTTTCCTTAATGTTTGGGCCTATAAATACCCCCCGTTTTACCCTGTAATAGGGACCGAATACAAGTTATTCAATACAGACTTTCGAACTATTCTAAGTTATTATCCTTTCGGAGGCTTGGAATAGTTTCCTTCGCAAACACTTCGTTTGTTAGTTTCTAATCTTCAGAAACCTGTTAGCGTAATCTTTTACGCCAACAGTTGGCGCCGTCCGTGGGGAACCTAGTCCAAAAAACTTCGTTCTCTGCCAAGTTCTCAAACCATGCCTCCTAAGCGGAGTGCAGGTTGTAATCCTGTTCGGAGGTCCCTTCGGACCTCCAGAGCAAGATCTTCAGACACAGTTGAGGTCGGAGGACCTTCGACGTTTCCTCCACCTCAAACTCCGGAAGGGATTCCCCTTCCTCGAGCATACGGAGTTCCTCCGCCAACTCCATCTATACTTCGGCCAGCCGGAGTCCCTCTTCCACCTCAAGTTCCACTTCGAACTGATCCCTACAGTTCTCAAGACCTGGAAGACCCTTCCGGAGGAGATGAAGACAATCTTGGTGATATGGCCGCTCAAATGGATAGTATCCAAGCCGAAGTAGCAAGGTGGCGGCAAGAAGCCGCGAATAGGCTTCGTTCTCAAGCCACCCCAATCATTCCCAAGTGCCCGAAGATGACGAGGTTATTTATCCCGAAGCCCCGAAGAATGCTTCCTTTGACACCGAGTCTCCGCTGCATCTTGAGTTGCAGAAAGTATGCTTCGACCCTAAGTTCAAAACTTCGAAGCTTTGCAAGTATGTCGGAGATGAAGATCCTGGAGAATTCGTCCGTTCTTATGCTCTAGCAATTGAAGCTAGTGGAGGAGTGCGGGACACAATGGCAAAATGCTTTCCCCTAGCTCTTCAAGGAATTGCATTGCGGTGGTTCTGGTCTCTGAAGCCAGGATCAATTAGTTCATGGGGGCAGCTGAAGAAGAAGTTCGTAAGCAATTTTCAGGGCACCTTCGTGCCTCCAATGTCAACAGGGAGTCTTTTCCAGGTGAAGCAGCTCCCTGGAGAGACCTTATGACAATATTTCAAGCACTTCGCTCATACGAAGTCGCAAATTCGAGGGTTAACTACGTCTTCAGTAGTTAACGCGGCTCGAGAGGGAGTTATTCATCCAGGCCTCATTGATAAACTTCACGGGAAAAGCATATCTTCTGTTTCTCAGTTGATGTCTTATTTCAAAGAGTATGCAAGGTCAGAAGAAGGATGACTTCGGAGAACTGCTGCAACCCCGTCAATACTGCAAGAAGTGAAATTGGAAGTGAAAACTTCAGCACAGCCGCAAGGGCCTAGCTTTGAAGTTCAGCATGACAGGCGTAGGGGACAAAAGCATCCTCGTTCAGAAGTTCTGAACATTGCACCCCCGCAGAAGTTTGCCCAAAGAGCTCCGCAACCCTCAGGAAGCAAGACCAGCGGCTGGAGGCCGCCAGGGAAACCGGCTGGCAAAGGCCAGACCTTTTTCTGCTGTATCCATGGTGAAAACCGGAGCCACGCAACTGATGCGTTCAAGGCTATACTTGCTCTAAGAGGAGAATATCTGGAAAGAACTTCAGGTCGAGGCACTACTGACCGAGTTCCAGCTGAAGTGCGTCCGGAGCCTGTCCAGGCTGTGGCGCGGATAGAGAACATCGATTCGGCAAGACGCCCTCTGGTGGTCAATATTATGCCACCTTCGAAGCAAGAAGAGGGGCAAGATCGAGGAAAAAGAGTAGTCCTCCCCATCTCCGGAGGAGGGACCCTTAGAAGTATGTCCAAGAGGCAGAGAAGAGAATATGTCAGAGAAGTGGGCCATATTGGAACTTCTTCGTCTGCAGCTGCTATGCCCGAATGGTCCCATGTGCCAATATCTTTCTCCGCAGATGATGTAGCTGGTGTTAAATTTCCACATGCAGACCCACTTGTCATTACTGCCGACATAGCAGGAACGGAGGTTCGGAGAGTGCTAGTTGACGGAGGGAGTTCAGCAGATATTATTTTTGTCCAAGCTTTTGATCAACTCTGCATCTCCAGAAAGCATCTTCTCCCAGCAGCCCATCCTTTTCAAGGATTTGCAGGACCTCCTCTTGATGCCCTCGGCCAAATTGGCCTGGAAGTTACTTTCGGAGAGGGGCTACTAGCCAAGACAGAGGAAGTGATCTTCGATGTTGTAGATGCTCCATATGCATATAATGTCATCTTCGGAAGAGGCATGTTAAACCAATTCGGAGCTATGGCGCATCATAATTACTTATGTATGAAGATGGCCACACAAGCAAGAGTACTCACTATTTTCGGAGATCAGGCCATCGCGCGAAGAATGGAATATGGTCATGGCCCTCCTCTTGACCCGAGACACGTGAACAGTGTGCAAGATGATCCGGAGAATTTTTCTGCTCCTAGCGAATCCTCGAAAAGATCCTTCCCAAGACCAAGTCCTGAAGGAGAGATTGCAACGAAGGTTATTGTCAAAGATGGCAAGGAATATTCATTTCAATTTGGTAAAGACTTGCCTCCAGAAGTTGCTGCCTCCTTAGAAAAAGTAGTTGAGGAAAATTTGGATGTCTTCGCTTGGTCTAATGAAGACATCACCGGAGTCAGTCGGGACATTATTGAACATAGTCTACTTGTGAACCCGAAGGCTCGGCCTGTTAGGCAAGGACTCCAGAAGATGTCCGCGGAGAGAGCTGTCCTTGCTAAAGACGAAGTTGAAAAGTTGCTGAAGGCTAGGATTATCAGGGAAGTGGCTCATACGGAGTGGTTAGCCAACCAAGTCTTCGTTAAGAAGAAATATTCAGGGAAGTGGTGAATGTGTATTGATTTTACATCTCTGAATAAAGCATGCCCCCGTGACCCCTACCCCATGCACTACATTGATCAGTTGGTCGACTCCACTGCTGGTTCGGAGTTATTAAGCGTCCTTGACACGTATTCTGGCTATCATCAAATTTGGTTGAAGCACGAAGATGAAATCAAGACAAGCTTCGTAACTCCTTCAGGAGTCATTTGTTATGTAAGAATGCCTTTTGGCTTAAGAAATGTCGGGGCTACATTTTCGAGGTTAATTGCTAAGGCTCTAGGTCATCAATTAGGTCGTAATGTAGAGGCCTATATGGATGATATTGTAATAAAGAGTGCTTTAAAGCACCAGCATAGCCTAGACTTAGCAGAAACATTCAATAGCCTTCGGGCATGTGGGATCCGTCTTAACCCCGAAAAATGTATCTTCGGGGCGCAGGCTAGAAAATTGTTAGGGTACCTAGTTTTGAGCATAGGAATCGAAGCTAGCCCAACTCAGATAACTGCGTTGCAGAAGATGGCTCCCCCAGAGAATATAAAGCAAGTGCAAAAGCTGACCGGTCATCTAGCAGCACTGAGAAGATTTCTGGCAAGGTCTGCAGAGAGAAGTTTGCCTATTTTCAAAGCATTGAAAGGGTCCGAAGATTTTGCATGGACACCGGAGTGTCAAAAGAGCTTCGAAGATATTAAAAATTATCTCAGTAACCTTGCTACACTCACGGTGCCTGTTGCGGACGAAACCCTACTCCTCTACCTTGCAGCTACTGGCTCTGCTGTCAGTGCAGTCCTTGTCAGAGAGGTTGATTTCAACGGGAAGTTGGTACAAAATCCAGTTTACTTTGTGTCCGAAGCATTGTCCGGAGCAAAAACATGATATTCCGAGCTTGATAAATTCGTTTATGCTCTGATAATGGCTTCGAGGAAGTTAAGACATTATTTTTTGGCACATAATGTCATTGTACCAACTTCGTACCCTTTAGGAGATATGCTCCGAAGTAAGGATTCCACTGGAAGAATTGGGAAGTGGGCTGTTGAGTTAGCACCCTTCGGCATATCTTTTCTGGCAAGAACAACAATTAAGTTGCAAGTATTGGCCGACTTCGTGGCAGAGTGGACTCCCCCTGCAACATGGGCTCCGGAGAAGTCAAGTGAAGAAACTTGGACTATTTACTCTGATGGAGCCTTCCAACCATCTGGAGCAGGCGTTGGAGCTGTGATAATTTCGCCTTCAGGGCAAAGGGCAATGTACTCCGCAAGAGTCAACTTTAAGTCTACCAATAATACAACGGAGTATAAAGGAATTTTATTGGGACTTCTAAAGGCACGTGCTCTAGGGGCTACAAGAGTCGTTGTTAAAACAGATTCTCATATTGTAGCAGGGCACGTAGACAAGAGTTTCCAAGTCTGGCACCCACAGCTTGCAAAGTACTTAGAAGAAATCCGAAAGATCGAAGCAGCATTTAAAGGGATTTCCATTCGGAGTATACCTAGAGCAGAAAATATGCAAGCTGACATCTTAGCGAAAGCTACAGCCGGAGCTATGGACATAACTGAAGAATCTTTTTATGAAGAACTCAGTACACCTTCGGTACCACAAATTCCTGCTGCAGAAGTCCTTTGCATTCCAAGTACAGATTGGCGAAGTTTAATCATGGAAGTGTTGCAAGGAGAGGCAAATATGTCCAAAGAGCCACAACTTTCGAGGTTAAAGCTTAGAACTCAGAATTATCAAATAATCAACGGTATTTTATACAAGGCCGGAGTATGTTCCCCTCAACTCCGATGTATATCTCAAGTCGAAGGTCAAGAAATTCTTCGAGAAATCCATGAAGGACTTTGCGGTAGCCATCTGGCCCCTCGAGCTTTGGCAGGAAAAACACTTCACCAGGGGCTTTATTGGCCTACAATAGTAGCTGATGCGGAGAGCTTGGTCCGCACTTGCCAAGGATGTCAGTGGATGGGACGAAGGAGTCATCGCCAACCAACAACCCTTCAAGTCATAGCTCCGGTATGGCCCATGGCCAAATGGGGCATGGATCTTATTGGTCCTTTCCCAACAGTAAAAGGAAATTTGAAGTTCGCAGTGGTAGCAATTGAATACTTTTCAAAGTGGGTTGAAGCAAAGCCCCTAACAGCTATCACTTCGAACAATGTACAGAAATTTTTCTGGAAGAATATCATTTGCCGGTTCGGAGTGCCTAGACAACTCACAGTTGACAATGGAACACAATTCGACGCAGAACCTTTCAAGAAATTTTGTGAAGATCTAGGCATCCAGCTATGCTTTGCTGCGGTGCGACATCCTCAGTCTAACGGAGCTGTAGAAAGAGCCAATGGTAATATTTTGTCAGGGCTAAATCGAAGGATAGTAGGATTGGCAAAAGGACTCTGGACTGAAGAACTTCCGAAGATTTTGTGGTCCATTCGGACCACTCAAATGAGGTTCACGGGTTTCACTCCATTCTGACTATTATTCGGAGATGAAGCTATGACACCAACAGAGCTCAAAGGAGAATCACTTCGCAGCACCAAACCGGAAGTAGAAGGAGAAAGACAAGCTTCGCTGGATTTAACAGAGGAGACAAGACTTCGAGCTATGGCAAATTTGTCAAAGTATCAGCAGCAGACGAAGGCTTGGTTCGACCCGAAGGTGAGGATTAATGAACTTAGGCCGGGTCATCTCGTTTTGCGAAGTATCATAGCACCAGGAAAATTAGGAAATAAATGGGAAGGTCCATACTTAATTGTTCGCTCAGGGCGTCCTGGTTCTTTTAAGTTAGCTAATTTGGAAGGTGAAGAGTTAGCGCATACATGGCATGCAGAGCACCTAAAGCGATACTTCACATAAGGGCTCCTTGTAATCATTTGTAAGCACTTTCCGAATTAATAAAGCGTATGGTTCAGATAATGCCTACCCCTCATAAACTTCCCACTTCCGAGTGGACGCACTGGAATAGCGGAGTTGACCGAGATGGAAGTGTCATTAATTTGAATCATATTTTCCGAGGTGGTGGGCTGACATAATCCGGAGTCCAAGCCACCGGCTTGAAGACATCCGTAAAAGAGCCCGAGACCACAGAATGCGGAGTCCAAGCCACCGGCTGGAAGACATCCGTAAAAAGAGTCCAAAGAGACCAAATGATGCGGAGTCCAAGCCGCCGGCTTGTAGGCATCCGTAAAAAGAGTCCAAAGAGACCAATGCGAATTCCAAACCAATGGTTTGACTGAATTCGCAAAAAGAGCCGAAGGAGGCCAAAACAAAACAAAATTTGAGCCATGAGCTTCGAATGTCTGTTAAGTCCAAAGTGACAAATCATGTAGGACACTAAAGTGTCCGGAAAGTTGTCCAAAGTGATTTCTTTCAAAAACATAAGGTACTAAGTTACCAATCTTCAGACTCCAAATAGTCGAAGACATTTTATAAGATTTTAATCAATCTTTAAATTGCTGAGGGGCTCCGAACCCCAAAAATTGTACTCCTGAGTTTTTCTTTGCGCTTAACCATCTTTGAATACAATTCGAAGTTGCTTACGCCCAAAGAGGGGCTAGTAAATAGGGAGACAATTTCAAATCGATGTTTATTATTCGAACAATATGATTACATCATGAAAAATTGGTATCTATACCAAGGAGGAATCGAAGACCCCTTCGATCTCTACAGCTAGGGTTGGAACGACTAGTTCTAGAGCTGGGAGTTCTAACAACTTTGCGTTTAACTCTCCTCCCTCCCTTCGAAGCTCTCAAGTCTTTTTGTTCTTGTTGAAGCTCGGCCCAAGTTCGAAGTCGTTTGGGGCTCCTTTCCCAGCTTCCAAGTTCTTCAGGATTTTTATCTTGAGTTTTATCTTCGTCTTCCGACCATACAATATCTTCGGAAGATGAAGTTTCCAAGCTAACTTCTTTTTCTTCCTCTTTAATACAAGATAATATGTGTTTGCTTATTTCGGACGTAATCGCTCCGGAGCTATCACGAGGAACTAAAAATCGAGGGCGCTTGTGAAGTTTTAAGATATCAAAGGTAGCCCATAGTAAGCGGAGTTCATCGTTAACGTCTAACACTTTGACATCTTCCATATGAGGCAAAGCCTAAAAAACATGATAAACAAATTTTCATTCATAAACGTACAAAAGCATAATTCTTTACATAGTCGAAGATCCTAAGACAATTCTAAACCTGCGGGTTTGGCGGAGGCTGACTGCTCGAAGCTTGGGACCGAGTTTGCTTCTGGCGTTGCCCTTCGTCAATCCAGGCCTTGATCGCAGAACAACCTTCGGCTCTCCATGAAGTTTGGAAGGATTGCCAAGCAGCGGCAACACCTTCGGAAGGAGTAAGGAGCTGGTTGTCATCAAAGGTAATGGGAGCTACCCCTGCGCTCGGAGTTATCGATTGGCCTAGATCTTCGTAGTAATGAAGTATGCCGATAGCAGCCACTTGTCCGGAGATTTCTCCGTACCGAATGCCTGCTGTCTTCATTTGCTTCGCTGCTCCTTGGATCCTCTTCAACCGGCACAGCAGGGAGATGTTGTCATCCGAAGGAAGCGTCCTAGTAGTACCGAAGTACTCCAGAACGCCTAGCAATTGGTCCATGACCTCCGCAGCTACCTTCTCCGACTTCAACTTATCTTCAATTAAGGCATCCTTCGTCGAAGTTAGTTCTCTTACTACTCCAGAGAGCCTAGCTGTCTCCGTAGCTAAAGAATTCTTCTGATTGAGCAGTTGGCTAGCTTCTTCGGCAGCTTTGGCTTTTTCTTCTTGGAGTCTAACAAGCTGAGCCCTCGCAGTAGTGTGCTCCGCCCGCATCTTTTCAATTTCCGCTCGAAGCACAATTTGTTCTGCTTTGAGCTCTTTGTTCGCAGCCTCCAAGCTTTGTCTGGCCCTGCGCTCCGTTGAAACCATGTTATCCAAGTGGGCCACCCAACCTTCGGAGATAGTAAGATTTTGTTGAAGAGTTGTATTTTCCTCTCGAAGGCGAAGGTTTCCACGTTCATTTGAGATGTTCGCAGCTCGGGCCAAGACTGTTTGCTGCGAAAAGAAAAAACAAAGGTGAGAAATTATTTGTATATAAATTTGATGTCGTTTTGCAGATACTTCGTACCTGGTATGCTGCGCGTTCCATGGCAGCGTTAAGCTCCGAACTCTCCGCCTCGCTCAAGATGGCCACCAAGTTTGTCTCTCCGACTTCGCGACTAGCTCGATCCAAAGGCTCGAGCAAAGTCCGAAGCCCAGTTCTTCGCTTCAAGAAAGGAGCTAGAAGAGGGAGCATGCTCAAGGCTTGCTGGTCATCTTTGTTTGGCGAAGGCCCGAAGTGCTGAGCCGTGTTTTTTGGAGCCCTGGCAGACTGGCCCCCCTCAGTAGATTGGCTTTCGTCTGTTGACTCAGACGGAGTTGATCCTGAGCTCGGAGCAGGGAGGGGGTCCATCTTGCCTTTGCCTTTTCCAGGACCCATTTGAGTGGCTCCTGGAATTGGCTCTGAAGTTGTCGAAGGTCTAGGAATTATATCTTCGGGATGGACTTCTTCCACGGAAGTGGATCCTGTAAAAACAAAGGTATTATACATTATATAATTTCGCAGGGAAAAAGAACAAAAGAATTATGCGAAGTTTACGTTCGACATTCTGTCAACGGGTGAGCATGGGGCTGCTTGGCGGGTCGAAGGCTACCCCAAAGTCTTCGTCAGAATCAACAGTCAAATCTTTGACTGTTGGAGCATCCTCGAGAGCAGTCGTTGTTACTTCACCCGGAATCGAAGCTGCAGTAATTTCGACTCCGCTTTCGTCCACAGGAGCTCCGTCTTGAGTTAAATCTTCTTGAGCAGCCAGAGTCCCCACTTGCTCGAGGTTGACTTGAGGCTCCGGCACGCTCGCAGCATCATCAATATGTGCATCTTTTTGGGCTGCATCCTCGTCAATCAGGCCCACAAGCATCCTGCCTTCATCCTACAAAGAATCGGAGATTGAAGCTCTTGAGCTCGAAGGCGCAGGAACTCTTGGCTTTTGAGTCACCTTCTTGAGTGGAGTCTTGGCAGAGCTCGAAGCTCCAGCTTCGGCTTTTCTCTTTTTAGGCCCTTTCTCCGAAGGCACCCAATCCACAAGAGGGGGCGGAACAACTTCGAGTAGCCCCCATACTCAGTTGGACCATTCCCAAGTACCAACCAGCTTAATTCTCCATTCCTTCTCGGTCGGAGTTGGGACGCCCAAAATCTTCTCCGAAGCCCGTACAATCTGCTCCGAAGTTATAGGGGCTGAAGAGGCTGAAAAACGAGTTAAGTTGGTTAATTCCTCGAATAAATATACATGATATATGTTGTTTTCGAAGTTACCTACAGGGCTCGAAGTTGAATAAATTTTGCGAAGACCGCCCTCCGAATCTTCCTCGAAGGTGATCGGCCAGTTGGCCATCAGGGGAGGAATTTGAAGCCCGAGGAATTCTTTGGCTAAGTCCCGCATACTCAGGCGACGACTGATTTTTTGTAGCTGACTGAGGCGAGCTTCGAGCTGGCCCGGATCCGGGTGCACAAGGGCTTCCTTTCGGAAGTTGATATCTTGCAAAGGTACAGCTAGACGACTACTCGCCCCAACTTCGGCATAAAACCACTTCAAGATCCAGTCGGTGTACCATCTGGCATTGATAGCCTTGGCAGGAAACCGGAGAGCATACTCGTCCCAGAGCCTGAAGTTGATGCTTCCGAAGGCCACCACCATCTTTTCACCTCCGGGGCCTACGAAGGTTTTTAGTTGGCACGAAGCTCTGTGCAGTGCTGCGAAGATCTCCGCCCTTCCTTCACAACCTTCGGCTCGCAACGCCCATTCGAAGATGGCGAGACATGCTACAGCATTCGGAGAGAGTTGGGGGAGAGTGACGTGGAACAAGTCCAATACCTCCGCCAAGAAGTCAACCACCGGAAGCCCCAAACCAGCTTCGAAGAAAGCTTCACAGGTTTGCGAATCATAACCCCGGAACTGATTTTGCCTTCTACTACGGCCGCAAGCGATTCCCTTTTGCAAGTTGAAGGCCCCAGTTGATAAGACTGGTCTGTGTACTTTGTCGATGCTGGGAAGAGGTCTTGAGGGCCAAGATTTTGGGGATTTCCTGCCATCGTCGCCATTGTTGCCATTGCTGGTGTCGGAGTCGTCGCCGCCAATGTTGGAGCCACCGCTGCTACTGCAGCCTGCTACCGAGCTAAAGTTGAAGCTGCTCCAGGACCTTTGAAACTAGTTTTCGCCATTAGATCTCACGGATTGCTTCGGAGGAAGAATGGAGATTAGGGCTTGATTGATGGTCTGTTTGCACGAAAGTGGTGGAAAGGTACTCAAGAAGGGTCTGGGCCCTCTATTTATAGCCCAGACCCCGATTTTTTACCGTTTGCCTATGTCGTTTCGCATTCTTAACCATTACTTTGTTCCGGAATTAACGCATTGCGTAACTTCCGTTAGAAGAAAGAAGCCAACGGCTATTTATTCCAAGTCTAAAATGCTTTCGGACTTTTCGAGTTAGTTCTAAGTTGCTTCGAATGTAATTTTCTTAGAAACTGATTCAAAGTTTACATCTCGACATAGTTCGGAGATGGTTTAAATATTCTAACCCATACGCATGATTATTTTTCTTGCGTATACTGCTCTCCTAAAATTACAGACTTAGCGGAGAAGCGTATTCGAGGGGCTACTGTTGGGGGAAAATATTCCATCTTCAGGGTTATTGCAGTAACAGGACAAAGGTTGGTGATTAAGTCTAAGATTTCCAGTATATGACTCCGGGGATGCATTGAGTCAAGTTCGAAGTATGATGACGGACTCCAATTCGGAGTATATCTTCGAACTTGAACTCTTCCAAGAGCTTCCTTGCTAGTTAAGATGGAAGACTTATCTTCTTTCTCATTAGATTAGTCTTTTACCATTTTAGCCCTATTAAGGGTACCGAATAGTTTCCACTATGTCGGATGTAATAGAGGGGTAAAAGGGTCTTTTCCTTAATGTTTGGGCCTATAAATACCCCCCGTTTTACCCTGTAATAGGGACCGAATACAAGTTATTCAATACACACTTTCGAACTATTCTAAGTTATTATCCTTTCGGAGGCTTGGAATAGTTTCCTTCGCAAACACTTCGCTTGTTAGTTTCTAATCTTCAGAAACCTGTTAGCGTAATCTTTTACGCCAACAGCTAATTTGCCCACCAAGTGAATTCAGCTTTGTTCTTCAGCCTAAGTATGGGGACTAAAGCATCAATCTTGCCAGATAGGTTAGATATAAAGCGACACAAATATTTTACCTTGCCCAGCAATTTTTGCACATCTCTCTTGCATGTCGGCGCTTCAAAGTTCTTAATATTCTCAAGTCTCTTAGGATCAACTTCGATACCTCTATCATGAATCATAAATCCTAAGAACTTGCCCGCCGACATGCCAAAAGAACACTTGAGCGGATTCATTTTCAAGCCATACTGACGCATTCTTTCAAAAGCAACTCTCAAATCGGCTAAATGGTTTCCCATAGCTTCCGATTTGACTACAACATCATCTATATAGACCTCTAGCATAAATCCTAGCAAGTCATGAAAGATCAAGTTCATAGCACGTTGATATGTAGCGCTAGCATTGTTTAAACCAAAATTCATCACAACCCACTCAAACGAGAAGAAAAAACCTGGGCATAAAAAATGTCCTCTTTGGCCATAAAGATTTGATTATAACCAGCATTGCCATCAAGAAAACTTAGTACCTTTTGTATCGAAGCATCGTTGATCAACATGTCGGCTATCGGCATGGGATATTTGTCCTTCGGAGTGGCCTTGTTCAAATCCCTAAAATCAATGCATACACGAATCTTGCCACTCCCTTTCTTCTTGACAGGCACAATGTTAGCAACCCATTCAGCATACCTGCACGGCCTAATAAACTCAACCTTAAGTAATCATTCTATATCCTCTTTAACTCAGTCATACATGGTCAAATTTAAGCGACGAGAGGGTTGTTTATAAGGCCTAAATCTGGGTTTAATAGGCAACCAATGCTCCACGAGATCTCGTCTATGTCTGGGCATCTCACTATATTCCCATGCAAAATAATCGACATATGACCAAAGCAACATTATTATCTCGGCCTTCTCACAAGCCTACAAATTCTAATTTACAAAGGTCGGTCTTGGAACAATACCATCTCCTATGTATACTTGTTCTAATGGGTCGGCCGACACAAAACCTTGACATAACTTTTCTACTTCGCTAAAATCTTCAATGGCTTCAGCAATACTGTCTTTAGAATACTGATATTGCTCTACATGAGAGTTTAGCCAATCAAGATTACTCTTACCTGACAACTAATTTAGAGACAGCCGAGCTACACCAGCTGGCTTTACAGACACTAGAACAAATCGCCCCTCAGAGACACTAACAAAATCGTAATCTGAGAGGTCTCTACCTGAAAGACACTCTACCATATCATGGATGGCGTCAATAGACACATCGGCCAAAGAAACCTGGGCCGATGTGTCAGCTGGTATGACTTCTACATCATCGCCATCCCACTAGATCAGACACTGGTGCAAGGTAGATGGAATACATCAATTGGCATGCATCCAATCGCGCCCAAGTAGTACACTATAGTTACCTTGCACATCGACGACAAAGAATGTTGTTGGCAATGTCTTTTTGCCCACCATCAGCTCCAGAGAAAGTACACCCTTTGCCTCATAGCTCTCACCATTGAAGCCATTGAGCGTCAAGTTGGACTTCATCAAGTCATCTTCATTTCTGCCTAGCTTCTTCAACAGAGAGTACGACATTGAGTTCACTATGGCACCAACATCTATGAGCATCCTGGAGATCGGCTTCCCATCAATGTGGCCCTTGACGTAGAGAGGTTTCAAGTGACGAGCCGTATCCTCGGGTTTCTCAAAAATAGCTTCACGTGGGCTGAGGTTTAGTTGAGCGACCTCGGCTTCCTCTCCTGGTAGACAATACTCAGCGGGATGCATGTGAATGTTTATATCAATTGCTTGAGGAGAGGGTACCTCGGAGATAGGCGTGTAGTTGTCATCCATCAGATCATCCTTGTTGTCACTCGGAGTAGTAGTCGGGTTGTTCGCGGCAACCGGCTCGGGCTTCCATACATTTCTTCATCACTGGTCAGGGACGGATCTCCTAAAAACGGTGACCTGCTCATCCTCGGTTTTCTTCTCGCGCATCTCCTGAACCTTAAGATGTTGTAGCCGCCTCTTTGTGATTTCATCATGCCTTGAGGCGCTCATGAAGGTTGTGGCTTCATAAGAGGCACCACGAATTTTCTCCTAGAACTTTTGGTTGAATGGGAAGCACCCGGACCGGCCTCGACATTTTCGCACTTGGTGGGAACATTTTCCTGTATCCTATCGGTCGGATCGGCCATGGTGGGCCAGTTTGATCGACTATTGTAGCCAGGCTACAAATGGTCGGTCGGACTGGCCACCGTAGGCTGGTCAGACTGAAGTGGTGACGGTGGTCTGACCAGCCCTGGGGGATGTGGTCAGACCGACATGCTCCTACTCGGACGCTTTTTGTGGTTCGCCTCCGTTTTGCTCTGAGGGGCCACCCTTAGGGATTGGGACGTCTTAGGACCCCACCCTAATTATGATAGCCTCGGACACCTCCTTCGGACGCCCTCATGGTGCGACAGACAACCTATTGAAGATGTCCCCCCTTGCCGTACACATTTGACCCTACATGTTATAAAAATTGGAAGGCACAAAGGGATCAATATAGTAGGGGCCGGATGTTCGGGTGGTGGAAAGTAACACGGAGGCCGCTATGCCATCGTCAAGTGATATAGTGGTGGAGGAAAAGGTGGCTCTCGTGGTCTCGCCCATGGCGGGCTGAACTCATCTCTTCGCGTAGGGTTTGGCCTTCTTACCGCTTCCGGCCGAGTGTTTGCCTTCTCGGCCCACTTCTTGTGCTTCTGTAGCGGCATCTCATATGTCACCTTCGTCTTATAGAAGACCCAAGCCGAAGATGACACGTTGGTGTTCACTTTCCACACTCCTACCTCGGGATTCTTTGACACGAATGTGTGAGTGCGAGGCTCTCCGATCACGACCTCCTTCCCCTTAGCCTACCTGGCCTTCTCGGGCCGAATCAACACCTTCTTCCACTCGAGATTGATGGTGTTCATGGGGAAGGGGTCCTGGTCAAGCTACATCTTAGGGTTAGTATCCAACTTCAACCGTCCTTCCTCTATGGACGATTGAACCTGTCAACAAAAAACATTGCAATTGTTAGTAGAATGAGAATGTGAATCATGCCACCTATAGTAAGTGCGTTTCTTCATGTCATCAGCAGTTGGAATGATGTGACCCTTCGGCAACCTGAGGAGTTTGTTTTTCAACAGAAAATCGAATATCATGCTACACTTGGTCACATCAAATGCATATATGACATCACTAGGCTGACTCTTAGCGGGAGATGGCCACAACTCAAAGCAGGTGAAGGTCTTGGACTTACTAGTCCAAGTTCACTTTGCGGTGTACATGTCAGCCGAGTCATCCTCACTCTCTGATGATTCCTCATCGAAGAGCTCCATGACATGCACCTTGGCCTTAGGTTCGTTAAATGTCTTGGTGAACTTCTTACTATTAGCTCGGCTTTCATGGACTAGACCCTTTTGTAGGACTTGACTAACCTCGAGGAAATCCTGCCATCTAGCTTCTCCTTAAGTTCGGAGTGTAAGCCATTAAAGGCTAGGTCAGCAAAGTCTCTCTCAGAAATATTCAGGCTAAAACATCGGTTCCTAGTGTCCCTGAAACTCCTAATGTACTCGGAGACACTCTCGTTAGCCTTTTGTCTAACAGATGTCAAGTGTGAGAGCCTAAGCTTAGTTTCCCCAGTATAAAAGTAGTCATGGAACTTCTAGTCTAACTAGACCGAAGTCTACACGGAGTTCGGTGGCGACACCGAAAACCACGTGAAAGCGGTGTCGGAAAGTGATAGGGAAAATAACCTATGTTTTAGCGCATTCGACCCACTAGCTTCGCCACGCTATGCTTGGAATTGGCCCACGTGCTCTAGGGTAGTTTTACTACCCTCACCGTCCAATTTAGTGAACTTGGAAACCCTAAAGCCACGCGGGTATGGGATAGTGTCGAAGTGGTCTGGGTACGGCTTGTGGTAAACGCTAGCCCGCTCTTGAGGTGTGAAACCTGTGTATTCCCTAAATAGTGCGCAAATTCACTCTTTTATGGCATCTATGCCCCTTGCGTGCGTGCGTCTCTCATGCGGGGGCACGACATGTGGTGGTATCTCAACTTGTCAGTCATGTGGCTCCTTGTCTCGTGTTGGCTCGTGATAAGGGACGTGCTCGGGTCTATATGGGTGTACTAGAGCAGGAGGTGTGAGCAATGTGGGAAAGGGTAGCATAGGCACGGGCGAAGGTGGCGCGTAATAGGTGGTAGGGTCAGTTTGACCGGCCATAAGGCCGGTATGACGGAGGGTGTAATAGCTAGTCGGACTGGCCTGATAGCTGTTCTGACCATCTATTATCGGCTGCTAGGGCTGGCACATGCTGGTGTTACCGGCCCATGTGCCGGTCTGACTGATAGGGTTGAATGCAGTCTGGGCCATAGATGATGAGGCTGGAAACATGACGATTTTCTCGGTATTCTGTCGGTTCTGCTGTGTATGTAATGTACACGAGGTACACTAGCAATCGGAGATGGAGAAGTAGCCTCGGAAAATCTGAATATCATAAACATTGCCTCTATTTTGGAGTCGACCACGACTCCTAGACGATTAGCAAAAGTGCCGATAACCGCTTGGTCTACTTTGGTGGCTATCTTTTGCTCGATATCCAGGGAGGATGGTGGAGGGGACGATGGTGTTACCTTGCTTCCGGAGAGGTCAGAGATGTCCATATCACAATTGATGAAGCCCCCACGCCTTTGTCTTGGCCTCGATCTCTGCCCTATCTTCCTCGGAGAGGTCATCGAAGGTGGGGAGGATGGCTATCGTCGATCTCCACGCTCCCCACTAGGTCCATCAGCGTCGAGGGTCCTATTGACGTAGACATAGTAGATGTACCCGTCACCGATGTAGTAGTACTTGGCATGTTTTCCCTAGCAGAGTCACCAAAAAGTGTGTTGACACTATAATTAGTCGATCAAAATAGCAACGCACTGACACCGATTCGACGATCCAAAAGCGTGCGGATACTTAGAGATAACCCTAAGTGTAACACGACGCTGACGTCGCATTCCGACGACCCTTGATAGTGACAAAGGAAATAAATGGAGACGCCAAGAAATTAAACAATACCAAAATATTATTTAACTAACCAAATTGTTGGGGAAGCGATCAAACTAGCTGTTGGCGTAAAAGATTACGCTAACAGGTTTCTGAAAGTTAGAAACTAACAAATGAATTGTTTGCGAAGTAAACTATTTCAAGCCTCCGAAAGGATAATAGCTCAAAATAGTTCGAAGATGTATATTGAATAACTTGTATTCGGTCCCCATTACAGAGTAAAATGGGGGGTATTTATAGGCCCAAACATTAAGGAAAAGACCCTTTTACCCCTCTATTACAACCGACATAGTGGAAACTATTCGGTACCCTTAATAGGGCTAAAATGGTAAAAGACTAATCTAATGAGAAGGAAGATAAGTCTTCCACCCTAGCTGGCAAGGAAGCTCTCGGAAGAGTCCTAGTTCGAAGATATACTCCGAACTAGAGTTCGCCTCCATACTTCGAACTTGATCCACGGTGATTCTGGAGTTATATGCTGGAAACCTTTGATTCAATCACCTGCCTTTGCCTTGTTACCATAATGGCTCTGAGGATGAAATATTTTCCCCCAACAGTAGGCCCTCGAATACGCTTCTCCGCTAGACCTGTGATGTTAGGAGAGCAGTATACGCAAGAGAAATAATCATGCGCAAAGACTAACAATTTTAATCAGCCTTCAAAATATGTGGAGATTCGAAACTTCGAATCAACTTATAAGAAAATTATGTTCGAACTATATTTTAGAATTAACTTAAAAAGTCCGAAAGCTTTTTTAGGCATAGAAGAAATAGCCGTTGGCTTTTTCCTCAACGGAAATTAAGGGAATGTGTTAAGTTCGCAAAGAGATAACAGTCAGGAATGTGAAATGGCTGAACACCAAACGGTAAAATTTGTGGCCCGGGCTATTAATAAGGGACCCAGATCCTTCCCAAATACTTTCTCACCGCCTTCCTGCAAACAAACCAGTAGAAAAGCCCTAGCCTCCATTTCTTCTTTGAGAAACCAGAGCAAATCCATGGCGAAGACCAGTTTCAAGGTTCCTGGGGCAGCTTTAGCCTTGGCTCGGCAGCAGGCTGCGGCTGCAGCGGCGACGGCAACATCAGCGACGGTGACTCCGACAGCAACAGTAGCGGCAATGGCGGTGCCAGGAAGAAATCCCCAACGCGATGATCCTCAAGATCTCCTTCCGGCCTCATCGAAGTATGTGGATCAGTCATACCAACTAGGACCTTCAACCTGCAAGATGGAGTCGCTCGCAGCAGCGATAGAAGGGAAGATCAGTTCGGAGATTGTGATTCGCAAACCTGGGAAAGAAGTTATTCCTTCGCCAAGGCCTGGAGAAGTGGTTGTCTTCGAAGCCTTTTTCGAAGCTGGATTAGGGCTCTCGGCTGTTGACTTCCTGGCCAAGGTATTGGATTTATTCCATGTTACTCTCCCCCAACTTTCTCCGAACGCGATAGCACGCCTTTCCATCTTCGAGTGGGCGTTGCGAGCTGAATGCTGTGAAGGAAGAGCAGAAATCTTCGCAGCCCTACACCGGGCTTCTTGCCAACCCAAGACCTTCATAGGCCCTGGAGGTGAAAAGATGGTGGTGGCCTTCGGGAGTATTAACTTCCGGCTCCGAGACGATACGCTCTTCGATTTCCAGCTAAGGCCATCAATGCCAGATGGTATACGGATTGGATCCTCCGATGGTTTTACGCCGAAGTTGGAGCAGGAAGTCGCTTAGCTGGACCTCTATAGGACATAAACTTTTGGAGAGAAGCTCTTGTCCATCTGGATCCAGTCTAGCTCGAAGCTCGCCTTATCCTACTTCATAGGATTAGCCATCGCCTGAGTATGAGGGATTTGGCAGAAGAGTTCATCGGACTTCAGATCCCCCCTCTGATGGCCAACTGGCCAATCACCTTTGAAGAAGATACGGAAGGTGTCCTTCGAAAGATTTCTTCGAGCTCGAGCCCTGTAGGTAACTTCGAAAACAACATGTTTCATATATATTTATTTGAAGAAATAACCAACATCAACTTATCTTTCAGCCTCTCTAGCTCCTATGACTTCGGAGCAAATCATGCGGGCTTCGGAGAAAATTCTGGGAGTCCTGACTCCGGCTATGAAAGAATGGAGGATTAAGTTGGTAGGTACTTGGGAGTGGTCCAACCGAGTATGGGGGATACTCAAAGTTGTTCCCCCTCCTCTTTTGGATTGGGTGCCTTCGGAACAAGGGCCTAAGAAAAGGAAAGCCGAAGTTGGAGCCTCGACCTCTGCCAAGACTCCATCGAAGAAAGTAGCCCGAAAGCCAAAAACTGCGGCGCCTCCAAGCCCAATAGCTTCGGTCTCCGATTCCTCTGAGGATGAACGTAGAATGCTTGTTGACTTGATTGACAAGGATGGAGCCCAAACAGATGCAAACATTGGTGATTTTGCGAGCGTGCCGGAGTTTCAAGGCAACCTTGGGCAAGTTGGGACTTCAGCTGCTCAAGAAAACTTATCGCGAGATGAAGCCCCTATGGATGAAGGTGGAGTCGAAGTTGCTGTAGAATCAACTTTGATTCCGAGTGAAGCAACGACGGCAGCTCCCGAAGAGGCTCCAACAGTCGAAGCTTGAGTCGTGAATTCTGACTCCGACGAAGACTTCGGGGTAGCTTTTGACCCGCCAAGCAGTCTGGTGCTCACCCGCCGTCAAGACTTCGGAGGTAAACTTCACATAATTCTTTTGTTCTTTTTTCCTGTGAAAATATACAATGTATAATACCTTTGCTTCAACAGGATCTGCTCCTATGGAAGAGGGCCTTCCCGAAGATACAAATCCTGGGACTTCAGCTACTCCAGAGCCAATTCCAGAAGTCGCTCAAATGGGACCTGGAAAAGGTAAAGGCAAGGTGGACCCCCTCCCTGCTCCGAGCTCAAGATTAACTCCGTTTGAATCGACAGACGGAAGCCAATCTACAGAGGGGGGCCAGTCTGCCGAAGTTCCAAAGATATGGCCCAGCGCTCTGGCTCCTCGCCGAACGAAGACGACCAGAGGGCCTTGTCTATGCTCCCTCTTCTAGCTCCTTTCTTGGAGCGAAGAACCGGACTTCGGACTTTGCTCGAGCCTTTGGATCGAGCTAGCCGCGAAGTCGGGGAGACAGACTTGGTAGCCATCTTGAGCGAGGCTGAGGGTTTGGAGCTCAACGCTGCAATGGAGCGTGCAGCGTACCAGGTACAAAGTATCTGCAAAACAAAATTAATCTTATATTCAAATAATTTCTCACCTTGGTTTTTTTTTCTCTTTGCAGCAAATAGTCTTGGCCCGAGCTGCGAACGTTTCAAACGAACGCGGAAGCCTTCGCCTTCGAGAGCGGAGCGGAGGGCCAGGCAAAGCTTGGAGACTGCAAATAAGGAGCTCGAAGCAGAACAAATTGTGCTTCGGGCAGAAATAGAAAAGATGCGAGCGGAGCATGCTACGGCGGGGGCTGAACTTGTCAAGCTCCGGGAGGAAAAGCCAAAACTGCAGAGGAGGCTAGCCACCTACTTAACCAGAAAAGCCAAGCAGCTAGGCTCTCCGGTGTGGTGGAAGAATTGACTTCGGCGAAGGACGCCTTACTTGAAGAAAAGCTGAAGTCGGAGAATGTAGCTGCGGAGGTCATGAACCAACTGTCAGGTGTTCTAGAGTACTTCGGTACTACTGGGACACTTCCTTCAAATGACAACACCTCTTTACTTCGGTGGCTAAAAATGATCCAAGAAGCTGCGAAGAGAATGAAGATGACAGGCATTCGGTACGGAGAAATCTCCGGACAAGTGGCTGCTATCGGCATACTTCGTTACTACGAAGATCTGGAAATATCGATAACTCTGAACGCATAGGCAGCTCCCATTACCTTCGACGACAATCGGCTTCTTACTCCTTCCGAAGATGTGGCCGCTGCTTGGCAAGCCTTCCAAGCTTCATGGAGAGCCGAAGGTCGCACTGCGATCAAGGCTTGGATTGACGAAGGACAACGCCAGAAACAAGCTCGGTCGCAAGCCTCGAGTAGCCAGCCTCCGCCAAACCCGCAGGTCTAGATTTGCCTTAGGATCCTGACTATGTAAAGAATCATGCTTTTTGTACATTTATGAATGAAAATTTGCTTATCGTGTTTTTAGGCTTCACCTCATATGGAAGATGTCAAAGTGTTAGACGTTAATGAAGAACTCCGCCTACTATGGGCTACCTTCGATCTTTTAAAACTTCACAAGCGCCCTCGATTTTTAGTTCCTCGAGATAGCTCCGGTGCGATTACGCCCGAAGTAAGCAAAGATATACTATCTTATATTAAAGAGGAAGAAAAAGAAGTTAACTTGGAAACTTCATCTTCCAAAGACATTGCATGGTCCGAAAATGAAGATGAAGCTCAGGGTAAAAAGCCTGAAGAACATGGAAGCTGGGAAAGGAGCCCCGAATGACTCCGAACTTGGGCCGAACTTTAACAAGAACAGAAAGACTTTAGAGCTTCGAAGGGAGGTAGGAGAGTTAAACGCAAAGTTGTTAGAACTCCCGGCTCTGGAACTAGTATTTCCAACCTTAGCTCTAGAGATCGAAGGGGTCTTTGATTCCTTCTCGGTATAGATAACAATTTTTCATGATGTAATCATAATTTGTTCGAATAATAAATATTGATTTTAAAATTGTCTCCCTATTTCCCAGCCCCTCTTTGGGCATAAGCAACTTCGAACTATATTCAAAGATGGTTAGGCGCAAATAAAAACTGAGGAGTACAATTTTGGGGGCTCGGAGCCCCTCAGCAATTTAAAGATTGATTAAAATCTTATAAAATGTCTTCGACTACTTGGAGTCTAAAGATTGGTAACTTGGTACCTTGTGTTTTGAAATAAATCACTTTGGACAACTTTCCGGACACTTTAGTGTCCCAAACGATTGGTCACTTTGGACTTTTTTCACAGATATTCGAAGCTCATGAGCTCAGACTCTGTTTGTTTTGGCCTCCTTTGGCTCTTTTTGCGAATTCTATCAAACCGGTGGTTTGGAATTCGCAGTGGTCTCCTTGGACTCTTTTTACGGATGCTTTCAAGCTGAAACTTGGAATCCACATTATTTGGTCTCCTTGGACTCTTTTTACGGATGCTTTCAAGCCGAAACTTGGAATCCGCATTATTTGGTCTCCTTGGACTCTTTTTACAGATGCTTTCAAGCCGGTGGCTTGGAATCCGTTTTTAGTGACTTTCCCACGTCGTCGGAAGCTTCGGACCAGTGGTCGGAAGTCCGAAAAATATGATTCAAATTAATGACACTTCCCTCCCAGTCAACTTCGCTATTCCAGTGCGTTCACCAGAAGTGGGAAGTCTATGGGGGGTAGGCATTATCTGAACCATAAGCTTTATTGATTCGGAAGGTGTTTACGAATGATTACAAGGAGCCCCTATGCGAAATATTGCTTTAGGTGCTCTGCATGCCATGTATGCGCTAACTCTTCACCTTCCAAATTAGCTAACTTAAAGAACCAGGACGCCCTGAGCGAACAATTATGTATGGGACCTTCCCACTTATTTCCTAATTTCCCTGGCGCTATGATACTTCGCAAAACGAGATGACCGGCCTAAGTTCATTAATCTTGACCTTCGGGTCGAACCAAGTCTTCGTCTGCTGCTGATACTTTGACATATTTGCAACAGCTCGAAGTCTTGTCTCTTCTGTTAAATCAAGCGAAGTTTGTCTTTCTGCTTCTATTTCAGGTTCGGTGCTGCGAAGGGATCCTCCTTTAAGCTCCGTTGGTATCATAGCTTCATCTCCGAATAATAGTCTGAAAGGAGTGAAACCGGTAGACCTTGTCTGAGTTGTCCGGATGGACCATAGGATTTTCGGGAGCTCTTCAGTCCACAGCCCTTTTGCCAATCCAACTATTCTTCCATTCAGCCCTGATAAGATATTACCATTGGCTCTTTCAACAGCTCCGTTAGACTGAGGATGCCTTACCGCAGCAAAACATAATTAGATGCCTAGGTCTTCACAGAATTTCCTGAAAGGTTTTGCATCGAACTGTGTTCCATTGTCAACTGTCAGCTGTCGAGGCACTCCGAACCGGCATATACTATTCTTCTAGAAAACATTTTGTACATTATTCGAAGTGATAGCTGTTAGGGGCTCTACTTCGACCCACTTTGAA